>VZTE01005077.1:1906967-1919314 GCA_013397775.1 Eulacestoma nigropectus | reverse complement strand
AAGAAAGAAGGAAAGAAGGAAAGAAGGAAAGAAAGAAAGAAAGAAAGAAAGAAAGAAAGAAAGAAAGAAAGAAAGAAAGAAAGAAAGAAAGAAAGAAAGAAAGAAAGAAAGTTTGAATTACCATTCTCTCCTGATACTTCTTCTTGTTCCTGTGGGATAAAATCCATCATGATGATTTTTACAAGAAAATGCATTTCTTGACAGGTATATACCCATTGTCTGACTCCTGGTTGATGATTTATAATCTCCTTAAATCAGTGGTTTATTTGAGATTTGATGGAAGCAAGGGTGTTATGTTTACTGAGAAGGGCAATCATGAGAGAAGAATAACTACTGAAGTGCCACTTCCTCACTTGTGGAAACTTACAAAATGTCATTCAAAGGAGAGAGACAAAACACATCTTAAAGTGTAAAATTCTTTGTCTGCCCACCACTCGCAGCTGCACATACTTCACAAATCTCCACCCCGAAGTGCAGCTCCAAGAGCAGAGCCTCATTTGGCCAGAGCTGCACTGAGGCCTGTGGAACTGCCCTTGGCGTTAACACCTTACACAAAGCTGATGTTACTCACCTGGTTTATTTCCCTTTCATATTTTCTACCCACTTCATGTGATTGAGTACTGCTTCTCAAACATAGGTGAACTGAAAGTCATGCTTACAAAATATATCTTTTATCCCTTTTAAATGAAAACATGGAATTTGCATCTTTGCCATTGAGTACTTCCCTGTGATAAAACTAAGGTAAGGATATGACTACACATACAAGCAATGAAACAGAAATTAAAAGTGAAATATTTATTTAAGGGGATATATACTGCTCTAGAGAAAGGAAATATGAAGGTGGTTCCTATCACTAATGTGATAAACATATCATTACTGTGATTCATGTATCATTAATGTGATTGTCATACCACTAATATGATAAGATTGCAAGAAACAAGGAAGGAAAATGTGCCTAGACAAGAAACCATCTAGGTCTAAGTGCCTTAAAAGATGACCTGCTTGGGTAACGTGTAGAGACCACTTGATTTTGCAGAGGAACACAAAGCTTGGCAATTGTATTTAAAAGATAAATAGTTCTGCTAATTTGGAATCACTGTGATGGAATCCAAAAAGGACATAATGATTTGGCAACAAATTCCTTTGTGGTTTCTGTCTGCTCTTGATGAGCCTCTTTTGCTCTTTATCTCTCTTCTTTGTTGATAATGTTGTGCCAGCTCTTCCTGTTTCTTGACCAGTCCTTTAGTACATGTCCATTCTGTAACATAAAACCTTGGCAGACATACATGGCTGTAACTGCAAAATGTTAGCTACCTGAACTGCTTTACTTCTCCTTTTGCTCACAAACTTTCCAGATATATATTGAAAACTTACTTCTTCTGTTTCCTCAGTAGCAGTAGAGCATATAATTTCTGACTGTGAGAGATGACAGGTTCTTCTCTGAATAGTAATTAAGCATCAGGAACTAATGTAATTTTAAACATGGTTTTGAAAGGTGTGCTTTGTGGCACTCTGGTTCTGGAGGAAAACTTCAAAATAAGTGGTCACGAGATGATTCAATTTAATAGAGAGGGATAAATTCAGGTAGTTTTGAAGCTAAGTTCCCTGATTTTGAAAGAAGTGGTGATAAATTCATAGGACTTATCCATAACTGCATAAAGTTCAAGAATTTGAAAGTAGAGGAAGTCTGTAACCTGCAGATATACAAAATGGAAGAAACAGCTTCAACCTACGGCATGAATAGGAAAAAGTGATTAACATAGACTGTTTGAGACTGCTAAACTACTTCTCTGTAGTTCAGACTGCAGTGGGACAACATGAGGAATGCCTGAAATCAAAATGACTCAAAGCTCACAGAGAACTTCAAAGTAAATGAAAAAATGTATTGAGATACAAAGTCAGAGAAAGAAAATGTGAATCACTTGTATGGAAAGAAGAAGGTACATACAAAATACTATGCTGGTATGAACCCAAAATGAAGGGTTGGATCCAGTAAGGGACATGGGTTGTGCAAGAGTCAGCACTCTGTCAGTGTCAGCACCCAGTCAGGAATGCCCTTGCAGTCGTTTGTTATGTATTGACTGAGGAGATATAAGCACTCCAATTGGGATTTGTAGCACTGGAAGAGTTAAGGCATCTCTGAGACTTAACAGAGAGTACCAAAGGGTGGTCTCAAATCCTGTTTGTTTCCTCGATTTAAGCACTCTGTTAAGGGCTACAGGAAGTGCCCCAGTGAAACCTGGGTCAGTTCTGTGCTTTGTATATACATCATATGCAGGTGAGAGGCTCATGGCTTCCTTAATAAAGATGGGGAGGAGAAATATATGGGAAGAGGCAACAATCCGTTCCGAAAAGTTATATATTAACTAAAGAAGTTGACAAATAAGTGGAAGACCCGTTCTTCGACTTATGTAAATCCAAACATCCAGCTGCTAGGTAAATCCTGCAGACTATGTGATCAGTGGATTTTGGAGCAAGTGGAATGGAGAAACAACTCAGCCTCTGCCTTAGGCAGCCACAGAGCTGCTAAATGAGAAATTCATGATTTCAGGAAAGACATCAGACCTGACCCCAGGGCCTAGCAAGTAAAGGACATGGATGGACTTAACATCATCTCATCTTTCAGTTCTTGTATACTTAATGCTATCCAGTGCAACAGAATAAAAAAGCTAAAATAATTTTGGTGTGAGGAACCATCTAAATACAGGCTAATATAGAGAGTCTGTGCTTGTATTTTCTTTATCCCTCAAAATCAGTGAAGCAGATAAGCTTCCATCTGGTTTCTTCTCCTCTCGTGATTGATATCAGCACTTGCTAGGACACTCCTTCTGCAGTTTGCAAAACTTTTTGAGATTCTTCAGGGCAATATTAAAGGAAAGATGACACAACATCTTTATAATTTCCACATGAGTGAGGAAATTAATACCTCCTGCTATGCACTTCAGAAGCAATCTGTGCACGGTACACTTTCTGGATGCAGATTTGGGCTCTTTCTCTTCTGGCAATGCTTCAGTTCCTCTGTATCATTCAGCTTCCAAAAGGTACCTGCAGTGTGACCATGATGCTGGAACTTCTTCTTTCTATCAAGGTCTTGAGGGACTCATTGTCACTGGGCCAGTTTTACAAATTAAAAATTCCTGCATCTCTAATGATGGGTTCATCTGCAAAATCTTTTAATCTAATTTTAAAATGTTTCAAAGTAACAGAAGTCCCATTCTTTGAGGCCAAAAAAGGAACAGCAGGTCTACCAGCCATCTGTTTATTGAATAGTTTGAATGGGAGCAGATCATTTACCTTCCTCAATCTTAAATCTTTTGACTACCTCAGGGTTCAGATGGAGAAAACACAACATTTCTAAGACATTTGACTTGTCCTGTATTTATAAATTCAGGCTTGGGGTTCGAGAACACGACAGCTACTTTAAAATTTCTATCTCTTGCTTTCAATGCAGTTTCAAATTGATGGACTACTTTAAATTGATGGGCAGTAGTGCCACTTTCTATTTAAAATGCAAACAAAACAATGCCTTCAAAAAGCCCAGTTCTTCTCTAAAACTCAGTTACTCTGATTTTGTTGAAAAATCTAAGGGATTCAATTCAGGCATGCCACAGATTGAGCCCATGGAGGATAACATAATAGTACTTAAGATGTTTATTGCGTCTCACAAAGTGTCCTATTGTCACTCATGAAGATACCTACCAAGATACTAATCCTAAAATCCAAATTGATTTTTTTGGCAATTGTTTTTGCTGTGATATCAAGAGGCTTGGCTTAATGTGCAAGTATCATCACTCATCAGTCATTGCTCATGTTTGCAAAGCCCACAGACTTAGTCATGCAGACATTTATATTATATCACCTAAATTAATGTAGGACCTAGGCACGTACATATCCCTGCCAGTCTCAAATCCAGGGGTCACTGTTCTATTACAGCACTTCTGGGAATGCCTTCAAGGCCGAGGTCCTGCAGAAACGAATGCAACAGGAAGAGTTAACCATATTAAAAACATATTAATGTCACAAGCATTAGCAGACAAAATATAAAAGAAAATTATGGAGTTCATGAAGCAGAGCTGAGCAATGACCTCATGCTGCTCACCAGCCTGTTGGTATGTGTTAGCTGCTCCTGTTAGGCTGATGTCACTTTTAATGCAACAACTAAACCATATTCTTGGGTATGTGTTTGCCTAGACATTGTCCCTCGTCCCCTGTTTCTTGTACAGTAGCAAGAGGCTCAGCATAGGCAGTACAGTAGGCACCAGAGCTGTCTAAGGCTGTTACACAGAAACACATGAGAGAGAAAAGTCAAACATTACCCATTCTTCATGGGTCTTTTATTTCTCTTCCCATCCACCCCATCACCCAGCCTGCATCTCAGATGTCTCAAAGCTTGGCTCTGCACTCATCTGCTCCAAAAACTGCAGTGATAACAGGTGTCAGAGAGACAAGATGGCATAAGATGACACATTTGCTAGCTGTCTTCCTCTTATCTAGTTTCTGGCTAGACTGGATACACAAGAAGGGAACACCATTTACCTAGATGTCCTAAAATTGTGTCCCTGTCACTGCTTAATTTGCTAGTACAGAAGTGGCATTGTCCTATTAAAGACATCCCCAGGAGAACAGCATTAGCAAACAAGGCTTTCAGTGTTGGCTGGACATCCTGCTTCTCCTCTGCAGAGATGCAGCCACCCCCACAGTCTAGCCCGCTTGCTCTGGAGGAGGGAAAAATACTTTCCAGGACATTTAGAAATGCACGCAGCCTGCCAGAGCTGGCGATGTGGAACGGCACCATCTCTGACAGAAAACAAACTTTGCTCTCCCATGTCTGAGAAAAATGTCTTCATGGGTTTCTCCTGGAAGAATACCAGAGGCTGGTTTTGGCAGGGGGATGTGCCTGCAAACAGACCTCCTTCTGCAATGAGGGTGAAAAGCAGAAACAAACCTTGAGGAACTGCGGGGAGCCTAGAGAACTTGGTCTATCCTTAGGGCTTTCTCATTAGATAGTTGTGTGTTGTTCTAACCACATTAGCTGGCTGAGCTGCCCAGACTGAATTGCTAAAATCAAAATACACATTTAATTCAGGAGTTTTCTGAAAAAGGTATAGCCAGGAAGGTTTCATCTGATGTTGTGAAGCCTTTCAGACCCCTGGCAGTCAAGGCCAACCATTCAATGCCAAATTTCTGAGTTTCCTATGGCAGTCTGAGAGCAACAGTCCCTATGTTATGCCACTTCAGGAAGACTACAGGGAGTTTGAGATTGCCATTCTTTGGGTGCTGGTTGTAAGAGTCTAAATTTGTTCATGGTCTTTGTGAGGAAAATGAAAAGTATTTGTCCTGGATATGAACAATGGTAACTGGCTTTTGTTGGGTGGAAAACATGTTTTGTTTCAGACTGGTTGTACTGCCCAAAGTATTCCCTTTCCTTACTTCACCTGTGTCAGCCAAAGAGATGCACCCTGTGCTCTCCTGCAGCTCTCTGAATCTGGAGCAACCACAAAGAGGGGGGCATCCCCCTCCTCCCCAGGCATTTTGACAAAAACCAGAGACTGAGGGAAGCATGTGGCTCGCTGTGGGATAAGGTGGGGTGGCAGAAAGGTCCTACCCCATGCTGGCATTTGGGCAGGCTGGGCCTGCAGGCATGAGTTCAGGTCAGTGACTCAAGCAGGGCTGCCAGGTATATGCCAGTAAAACCCCTGGGGAACAGTATGGAAAGCTGTTAGCCTGGAGGGCTGGTTGTTGAGTTTTACCTCCCATTTTGCTATTAGACCCTGGTGGATAAAGGCAAGAGGCAGGAGGGTGACATGGTCAGTGGGTGCATATGGAGCATTAGGGGAATATGAAGTATAGGCACTATGTGGGAGAGATGGGGAGCATGGTACAGGTATGATGCTCCAATTTTGGGTTCTGTCCCTGTGAGACCTCTGCAGCATACACAGTGCTCTCCTAGTGAAAACTGCCTAATTGAGTACTGTTTCCTTTTTAGAAATGGTTGTTGGAGATGTTATTGGTGCTGCTCATCATTCCTACTATGGTTAAAGCTCTTGTGCATGAAGTGTGTATTTATGGTTCAAGATAGTACAGCTAAGGAGAAACTGTACTTTTAAAGCATGTTCCCATGGATGTTGTGGTACCCATTAAAACTGGGCAGTTGGTAATAAAGTTCTGCATAAAAAGAGGTAATAAAGAGGGCAGGAACAAGTTGTTTCTTATTTCTTTGCAATTTTCAAAAAAATACATTCACATTGAAATATTTTAGGACTTTCGTGGCTTTTTTGTTTCTTCCTGTGATATTTCATATGTCAGATCTATTTCTGGGCAGAAGAAGAGACCAACTGCATGGAGACAGTTGTGTGTGGCAGTTTAGGAAAGTGGCTGTGTCTGTCTGTGTAAGAATATGTCCAGTGTGTGCTTTTAATCTTGACTGCATCCTCTGGCTAACATAGAAATGCATCTATGTAATCATGAAAATCTGCTTATAATAAAAACGAAAATGTTAATTATTCTAGTGCCTGTGCAGATGTTATTGATAATGCTATTTATGTGAAAGAACATGAACAAAGCAGACCTCTGACTTTCAAAGGGACAAAAGAAAGGAAAAAGCCTAATAGTGTGCCAAATTTTAAAAGAGAAACCCTTGAGAAAGAAAAATAAAAAGTTTGAAAGTGCAGAGTAAAAAAAGCAAGGATTAAACATTATGAAAGCAACCTTGTCATTATTACATTCATTAGAAAAATTCTATTCTGAGTATCCTTTGCAAAACATCAAATCTTTATATCCCAGCAACAAATAGGGCACATAAATTACATCAGGAGGGTTGACTTATATATTGCTTCAGTTAAGTCTTCAGATACTTGCATTCTCAGCCTGTAGATACAGGGATTCTAGAAGATAATGCTCTTTTATAGGATCAGAAGAGTAGAAACATTCAAACCAGATGGTGGCTAAACCCAGTAATAAATATAACATCCTTGGTTTGAAAACCCATTGTCCTGTTCAACATTTCACCTTCTGATTCCTCTATGGTTGTTCTAGTTTCCTTGTGGTCCTGCTTGGGGCAGCAACTTGCAGAAGGTTTTGTGCGAGAAGAGGTGTGAACTTGGCAAGAGTTAGTGGCCCACAGACCTGAGGAAAGAAGGAAAGAAGGAAGGAAAGAAGGAAAGAAGGAAAGAAAGAAGGAAGGAAAGAAGGAAAGAAGGAAAGAAGGAAAGAAAGAAAGAAAGAGAGAAAGAGAGAAACAAAGAGAAAGAAAGAGAGAAAGAAAGAAAAAGAAAAATTCCTCATATCTTTGTTTTCTTGATAGATGAGGCAAAATGTTCAGTAGTCTTTTATGGAAAAAAGTAATTCTGGCAAGATAATTCATCCTAGATTCACAGAATTCTGTAAAAAAAAAATCCAAATTGAGAATAACAGCAAAAGACAAGAGAAATATTAGGTTTTTTTATTAAATAAAATGTTTTGATTATTTGATTTGAAATCATTTGATCAATACAGAATTTCTTTTAAGAGTAAAAATGTTAAGTGTTCAGATTTACAGGCTTAATAAAAAGCTTTCTTCAACCTGAAATTAACCTCTTCTACGAAATTACCACGAAATAATAAAAAAAAGTATAATTCACGTATGTTCATCCATCCAACTGCCAAAAGAGCATCCTTTTTTCCACTTCCCTTACTGCTTTGACTCTCTATCATCTGACATTTATTATTATTTAATTGTGCTGCCATTCATCCAAGCCAGGGCTGAACTGTGCTAGTTGCTGCATGATTAGGTAGCAAAACCTTTAACAGTTTCACTAAAGAAACCTTTTAGATTAGAGATATAAATAAAAAGGTTTTAACCGAATATTTATCCAGTGCAGTCAACCAGAAAAAAATGGTTGCCATGGCAGCTGGAATTTCCCTGTACAAGTGTCAGGAGCTGTGATAGTTCACTGTCAAGCAACAAAGTTAGGAACCCCTGCTTCTTCTTTGGCTGTAGAAATGTATCATCGGTCTCCCTCTCTGACTTCTTTATTTGTTCAGCTGCCAACAAATTTAGGTGTGGGGTCTTTTAAGTTGCTAAAGTCTGCTACAGAACAAACTTTTTGTCCCTCTGTATCGATCCCTCATTGTCATTCAAACAAATTATGTCCACCCTAAATGTATTTTGCAAATGATGCTTTTAGCATCATGTCCAATTAGGGAGCTAAGGATGTGCTTAGCCTAAGCCTTTTGCTTTACGGCTGTCATGGGTCTCAGCTGGAAGTAAAACTCTAAACTTCTCTACTGGTTACTGTAAGGAGGCATTAGCAGAGACCGAAATACAGGTTTGTATCAGCTTGGCATTTGTGGCATTAGACTGTATTATATCACCACTGCATTACTGTGTGATTTTTTTCCCCTTGTGGCAAAGACTATGAGAATTACAGTTCCGTGTTTCTTTTGTAGAAAGAGAAAAGTATGCTATCTGAAGTGTCACCTAATTCACATAGAATGTCACCTATTTCACACAGAAGGGACAACATCTATCACTTTTTATCTCTGGACTCCCAGCAGCTTAAATCTTTCTGAATAAGTAAGGGCTGCAGGGATGTTTAGGGATATATCTCATACTTGGACTTACCCGAGGAATTGTACAATGAATGGGAACAGGCTTTGGAGCCCACTTGGAGTTCAGCAGGATGCTAGCTTTATTTTGATTTCCAAAAGTCCTATTTACTCCTATTTACCTGTTTGGATGCTGTCAATCTAACTCATGTGCAGATATGTCCAAGGAAACAGCCAGTTTTACTGAGTCACTCCTTCTGAGTAGAAACTCTGCAGGAGGAAGTGGAGAGCACTTACCCAGTTCACCTACTCACAAATGCTCCAGTGCAGAACTTACTAATGCCATGGTTGTCTTATGCTGGGTGGGCCTTCTTCCTTCAAATAACGACCTTCCTATAAGGAAATATCATTCTTACAAAATTACCTAAGGAAAAGATTTTTTAAAATTTGGCAGGTTAAATGACTCATTCAAAAGGGTCATTATATAAAGTGTAGAACAAAAGCTGGCAAACTGACTCTTACTCTTTTTATGTGATAATGTAACTCCTGAGAATCCTGGTCCTGAAGCAGAAGCTCTATGCCAGTGCTGGAATTAAGGAATGAAAATAATTGTCAATCCCCAAAGGAGATCAGTTTTAATACGTGAAAAGAGTGGTTTATCCAATCCTCTTGAAACTCTGCATTATAAAGGTTACCTAGTAGGAAAATGACAGAGTTCACTGAGGTTTTGCACTCTCCATTTTCCTCCATTGAGAAGAGCAGGCAGGAAAAGCCATCAGCACAGGTGACATTGTTAGCAGCATGGCAGGATTGTGGAAAACTGATTCTTGCTGTTAAAGGATAATCATGGTGCTGCCTGCATTTAGGAGGTGAAAAGCTTTTGTATATCCAGAGAGAGAGGGGTGATACTTTTGTGCAACCCTATGGTGGCTGGTCATCTCCTTTGAAGATGACCAGGAGAAGAAAGGAGCACACATGGTGGCACCAACTTTCTCTGGCAGGAGGGATGATGGTGTAAGTTTGCTGCTGTGAAGTGTATTTTGAAGGGTATGAAATGGATTTATTTATGGCAACAGAATTACAGCTATGACTTCTGATACATCCTAAAGCCATTCCATGTGTAGAGGTACCAGTTTATACACACACCAATTTATTCCACCTATTCCTGCCTGCCCCTGGTCAAAACCGAGGAGATTTGTGAAGAGGTTTTCTCTCACTTTGGTTTGTCGTCAGGTGTGATGCATACATTTGGCTTGTTGGACAAAGCAGCTACTCCACACTTTACCATCTGCTGGTCATCTTAGTACCTGACACAATCATCCTCCTTCCCTGTCCTCCTTTCATGCTTAACCTCACCTCTCTCTTTTTTTTATCATGCTTAGTTTTCCATCCTTCTACCTCATTTTCCTTCCTTCTTGCTTTGGCCCCACCTTGGATCCACATTCTCCCCAATCCTCGGGTAATACTTCCCTCCAGCCCTTCTTCTCTTCTTAATCTCTGTGGTTCACCTGGTAGTCCTTACTGCCACAGCAGTTGTTCTTACACTGACTTTTCTAACTTCATGGTTGTTTCTCCTCCTTGTGCTGTGTCTGGAACCACCACTCCTCTTCTGAAAACATCGGTAGCCTTTTTATACCTCTCTGACAGAGTCTAAAGGTTGAAAGGCCATCAGAATGAATTTGCAGGCAGAGGATTTGATCAGCAAGGAGGTGGACAATAACAAAGAAAAAGATTAAAATGCAACAAATGCAAACATGGCCACAGGATTCCCAGGAATACTCTGCAGCTTCAGAGCAAGAGGAAGAAGTGCGTATGTATAGGTTTACATCTGGCCGATTCAAGTCATGGCATGAGATTGCTCCTGAATTTTTCACCAATGCTAAAGCTTTGTGTATTTTGTGCAAACATAAGTAGCCCCTTCTTTTATCTCCCACAGAACAGGTGACTGTGGCTTAGTTTGGAGGTATGTATCTGAAGCCATGGCATTCTTCTTTTCTTTTCACATTTACACATCTGCCTGTTCGCTCTGGACTATACACACTTTTGCACTTGGACATGAAGCCTTCAGCCCACAGGAAATACCATGAAGTGCAGAATACAAAGTGCACATCCCAGAGGTAACATGGAGTACTACAAACATGTCTGTTGTTTGTTCTCTTCTATGTCTTCCATGAGCTATAGTTAAATGCAAGATCTCAGTCCTTGCCCTCCAGGTGCACTGTTGCTTCTTCTCAGAGATTTAAATAAAAGCTGAAGTAAGCAAGGTAAACATCTTCCCATGACAGAGGAAGCAGAATGTCCCTCTGGAGGAGCAAGCCTCCCTCTGTGGGAGATAAAATTTTCCACCTTGGTTTGTGTAAGGCTGAGAAACAAATAGTCATGGAATGGGAGCACTAGGGAAGACTTCACTGCCTTCTCCTCTAACAGCAATATATATTACGCCAACCTTTTTTCTCTAACATAAACACAGCTGTGAGCATATTAGCTGGAAGCTGCACAAATCAAAACAGATTAAGAGCAAGAATAAACATGGTATTTAACATGTTGCTAGAAGATACCTAGATGCAACAGTGATTAAGGTGTTGTAAGATTCTACACGCAGGAAAACATAAACTTGGTGCCTGTGAGTCAGTATTTATAAGCATTTGAGTCACGGAAGCATCATAAAATTGTTTAGGTTGGCAAAGACCATTAAGATCACTGAGTCCAACTATTACCTAACGCTGCCAAGGCCACCACTAAACCATGTCCCCAAGCGCCACGACAACACACGTCTTTTAAAAACCTCCGGGGTGATGACTCAACCACTCCCCCGGGCAGCCTGTTCTAGTGCTTGACAACTCTTTCGGTAAAGAAATTTTTCTTGACATCCAACATAAACCTCTTCTGGTGCAACATGAGGTCATTTCCTCTTGTCCTATCACTTGTCACCTGGGAGGAGAGACTGGCCTCCACCTCACCACAGCCTTCTGTCAGGTAGTTGTGGAGAGCTGTAAGGTCTCCCCTCAGCCTCCTTTTTGCCAGACAAAACACTTTGTAGTGTCTGGGCTTAAATTTACCATTTTAAAGTAAACCAAATAAAGGAAGATTTTAGCACTAATTATTATATCAGAAATCTTGTGAAATTCTGACTCACAAAATGCATGTGATTCAGAAAGGCTGCCTATAATCCTGGTATGTAGTCCACCCGTGCTTGCAATACCCCAGAGAAGTGTCAGGCTGCCAAGAAAGAATTAAGGAATAAGGGCCTCGCCCAGTGGTGTGTGGATAGGAGTGAGGAGGCCAAAGGTATGTGGACAAAAAAAATTGCCTTTTGGGAGTTCTGCGTTGGCAGGTAATTGGTGTTGTGCTGACAGCTGTGCCCAGAAGTGTCAGAGAAACTTTTGTTTCTTCTCAAACTGTGGGTGCCCCAGGAAAAGTGGGAACTCTGTGTGACCCAGCCAAAAAGTCAGGCTATAGACCCACATGTGCTAGACCCTGGTGAAACGGCCAAGAGCTAAGGAAGGCCAAGTGATAACAGTGTTGACAGACTGTGTTGGTCATGGCTGAGAGTAACCATGTTTGTAGTCATTTTACATGGTTTGTGTTCTGATTTGATGGTCCATATTCGCTGTTAAGTGCCTCATACCCAGGTCAGATGTGACATATATTGAAGATGTCTCTGCTGGCCTTAGCTTATTTCTTTTAGAACAGAATTGCCTTTTCTCTTTTCCATGTGCCACTAGCTTTCCAGGAAAGTATTGAAAACCAAGTAAACGATCCTCTCCTTTCTCAGCAGAAAAATAAAGAAAAACTGCAAATTTTTGAAATTATAATTTAAA
>VZTE01005077.1:1739932-1906835 GCA_013397775.1 Eulacestoma nigropectus | reverse complement strand
TTTTTTTTTTTTTTTGCTTTCCAGTCCTTAGCCTCTTGTTAGAATGCCTGGTTACTTTCTGTGCCTTCTGTTTTCCAAAGCTAATGGTGTACACACACACAGACTTATATTTGACTTTGCCTTATAACGTTCTTATTAAAGTTAGAAATCAAATGTGCAGTGTGTTTCATTTCCTATTGAAACTTATGTGATTTTATGATCTCTAAATATTATTAACTTACCAGTATTCTAGATTTTTTCTGTCTTCATCCAGGATGCTGGATGACACCAGGCTTTCGCTTAGTCCATTGATGGCAGCAAATACTCCCAAGGCCTCTCAGAAAAGCTGAAAAAACAGTTATCATATTTTTCGGTTCATTCATACTTGAAGAAAGTGTAAATACTGAGGATCTCTACTGGCAACATTTGCAGTTTCTATTTTGAGGTCAGAATTATTGCCTTATAATAAGAGAAGTTATTTTAATCATGTCCAACATTCCATCATAGCTGGTAACCCCCAATAGGGAAAAAGCCACACTTTGTCCCTCAATTTAAGTAAGGTTTTCTGTGACTCTGTGTTACAGAAAGAAAAAAGATCTATGCAGTAATTTATGATTTTTTTCTGTGTTGTCTTCTGTCCCCTTGCTTTTGCCAAAAATAATTTTATTAAACTTCAGTCTGGCAATGACAAATAAAACACAATCAGGATCCAGATGATCTTGATGGAGATGTTTCATTCTGAAAAGTGACCTATGTGTCTTTTCTTCTGGAGCTTGTTGCTTATTCATGTTATCGCTAGGAGGGAAAAGAATTCTTCTGGAAAGAAAGACACTTTTGTTTGACCATCTGTACAATGTCTTTTTTCCTGATTTTAGCACGTAAGCAGACTGGCTTCAAGAAAAACCAGAAATATCTGGGCTGTAATGGTGGACCTGCTGACTGATTTGTTCTGTGGCTTGTAAATTTGTGAGTGCTCACTATTCGCCTTTTCCTTCCTAAGGTAAAGGAGAATGTCCATGCTTCCACTTCTGATGTCTCTCCTCTCCCTTTTGCCCATTTAGGTTAACAACAAATGAAAGAGAACATGCAATGGAAACTGTTTTCATATAAATAAATGTGGAAAATGCAAAAGAACGCTGTAATCAAGAAAAGCTTTGAAAGGAGCACAGATTTTACTCACTCAAATGGAAGAATGTTATTTGCTGGTAGTTCGCTACGTGTCTCCATAGTCACATTTGAAAATAGAGCTTTCTTACCAAAGCCATTTGAATTCTATGTTTTTCAGTGTTCTGTGTCCCAAATTTTGCTTTAGAAAATCAAGACAAAACTCTTAGGCATAATATCCTCATCCATATAGCAAGAGCACAGTATCACTGGAATCAGACCTACATGAACTGAAATGAACCATTCACCTCCAGGCTGAGATGAGGTTTTAAAAAGGAACTTTTCCCTCTGTTTTCTGGAAGTCATGGTAACACCCTGGCAATCTTGCCCAGCCAAACGAGTCCATGGACACTGGCATTCACAGAAGCGCAGAAGTCAGAAGGGCAGCCAATCCACTCCCCACCCTCAGACTAGGTTGCCTATGTTGAGCAAACATCATGACAGAGATTGTAGAATCATTGAATCATAGAATATCTCACGGAAGGAACCCACAAGGTAATCGAGTCCAACTCCCTGCTCCTTGCAGAAGCAAACTGTTTTTTAAAATTCAGGGATGGGAAGTCTTCATTTCCCTAGGCCATCAGCCACAGTCTGCACAATACCTGCAGTAGGTTGTATTTTGTTTGCTGACTCACCTTTGCCCTGAAACTAGTTGAATTCAATTTTTTTGTTACTGTAATTCACTGTTGCTTGGAGATTATCCCAGGCTGTGTGCACTAGCATTAAGCTAGAAAACCACTAGAGATCAGGATAGGAAGGAGGCAAATAAAGGCAAGATTTGCTGTAACATACCAGTTGATAGAGAATGTAAAGAAAGACTTCGCTCTTCAGAAACTGTATTATCACTATTATACATGTGGTTCATAAAATAGAAGACTTGAAACTGTAATGAATAGAAGCAGGAAGATTAATGTCTGTGACCTGGTGAGAGTAGAACAGTGAAATGAGCTCTTAGCTGCTTAGGAATGGAGAAGAGAGGGCTATGTAGCTCAGGACAGCAATACTGTAAATACATAAGTCAGTGTTTTAACTAATAGCATGGGGAGCTGCTGCTGAAGGCCTGCTGCAACCTCATCCAAATCATCCTACAGAAATACCAGTCTAAGTATCTGTGCATGAAGTATAAGAGATGGAATTGTAATGGGCAACTGAACAGGTGGTAGGTGTGCAAGTTTAACTTTAGTACAACCTTTTCTGATACTTTTCTGCTGGATGCAGTAGAATGTTCAATGTTCAATTTAATAGAAAGTACCTGGTTTGAATCTTATCTTAGCAGATAATCAATAGGAACTACTTGCTATAGATAAATGATTTTAACATAGTTTTGTGTAAGGCAGATAAGTGGACTTGCAACTACAGTCATCTATAAGGCATCAAAGACACCACCATGGGATAGGCAGGTAAAGCACCATTAAAGGAAGGCTGAAACCTTCTGGAGTGGTAACTTGTGGCCACATGGAATATACTCATCCATGTCTAAAATGTAACTAGGCACCTACGCATAGGCACCTGAATCGCACCATAACTTAAGGAGAACAACTAAGTCAATTAGCACAAGTAAGAAACTATGGCATGTAGAGGATTGATATGGGGATGTAGAAAAATATATAGGGAAAATACAGATGGCTAGTGGGGTAACAAGGAGAAATAGGAAAAGCATCCAAGAAAGCATGACATTACATACTGATGACTAGGTTGAAATAGCAAAATTACAGCCTGGTTCTGCAGCACTGCCATTTCTGTTCTGCAGCTGAACAAGAATAGGCCAATATGTTTGTACTGCAGAAGGACGAGCACTATTCCCTGGTGGATACATCAGCCAGATGATGAGTCAGGCCACTGGGTAGTGACAAGCTGGGCTCCCAGCCAGCAGGACAGCCTGCTCTCCTGCCAGCAGCATGGTGAGATACAACGCTGCCTGTTTGGTTTGTCAGGCAGGCATAGGGTCTGCCCTTCTGCCTGACTTCAATCAAAAACGTTAAACTCAAACAATGTACAGTTGCAAAGCCTTCTCATTCTGCTATCACAGCTTGCCTTTGGAATACTAATCCCTCCAACATCTTTCAAACAGCTTTGAATTTGATTCTGTCCCTAATACTGCCTCAGAGATACTACGTGGTGCTCAGCAAATCTTTTATATAGACTTTTCAAACACACTCATCCACGACTTCTTGGTTTTCTAGGTGCTCATCTCAAGGCCCTGGGGTATGATATGGAGAAACTCTTCAGCCCTGAAATCAATGGGTGCTTGCCTGAAAGGGAAAGGTTATAGTGCTACACCCTCCAAAAGACTAAGTTTTAGGTTCCTTTTGCATAACAGGGATCAGTGCCTACATTTCACCTTAACATCCACATGTTTTATTTACCATCTGGGAAACTGCCCAAGTAATCTTCTAAGGGTTTTGAGAAAAGTGGATGTTTATGAACTCCTTAGTGATAAGTCCCTTAAAATGCAGATGGAGAAACTTGTCAGTCTGACTGTATTCAGAATGAGAAGAGAGTAGAGCAAATAAGGCATAAGGCCACACGTCATAAAATGCTTACTTAGTGACTACTGTCTTTCTTGTGCACTGAATAAATAGTGACTGTCATGTGTTTGCACATTTGTGACATCCTCTGTGATCTGAATTTATTTCCCTAGAACAATGTATATGCATAACAAGTTTAATTCAGTTGCCACTGCCTTAATTTGACTATTGCCTTACTTGAGTAGTTGGCTTTGCTAGACCACTACTCATATGACTAAGATAATTTAGAATTACTAAGTCACTTCAATTAGTTTGTTACATATCTTGTCCTCTCCTTATGAAAATAGCGTTGCCATAGCAAAATATTCAATGCATAAATCGGCAGTTGCTTTTCTTGAGTTCTAAAATAGAAAGAAGATTAATAAATTCATTACTGTGCTGTTTTCCCTTCCCTTTCTCTCCATGGGCATTCTGAGGTTTTCTTGAGCACTTCTTTTGCCAATTGCTTCACACTTTTTTATTACTGCACTAGCTTCTAATTGCAGATAGAATTACTCGGCAGATAGAATCACAGGTTAATTTGGCTTTCAGGATTTCTCTTTTTAAATTTTATTTTCCCTTTCCCTTTTAGTTTTTTCTTCTCCAAAACTTTGTAGTGTTTTGTTTTGGACTTAGGAGTAAACACTTGTATGTATTTCAAAATTAAGTAGTGTCAGCATTCACCAATGATAATGTTGGCGAAGAAAAAATATATTTCTTGAGGATTGCTTTTTGTCCTTTTCCCATCATCACAATAATACCGAAAAAAGTTATTTTAATATTTTGCCTTAATACTTTTATCTGCATTCTGAAAATAAATTACTTGTTCATGAATAGTCTACTACTTCCTTGCCCAAACTAAGAAATGTTTGGCGTAATCTTTCATTGCACAACTACTTCACAAGGCTGAAGTCAGCTTTAAAGATCTACATTTTCCTTTCTCCCTCTGCCTGACCCAAACTTTATTGACATTTTGGGACTTCCACTATGCTGTCATACCTTTTAATTCACTTATGAGTATCTAGTTAGACAAATTTGCCTCACAGAAATCTAAACCTGTCAAATTTTGCTGATGGGCAGAGCTTTTCTTCACACATTTTGGGAGATTATTTAAATTTATTATGCAGGTTCTGGAATACATAGGCACTATTTTGTTAAAGCTTGCCCTTTCAAACCACTGCACCCTTTCCATAAGATTTTTTCCCTTGTTTTAATCTGGAAGGATCTAGAGAAAGCTGTTCACAGGTGTACTACCTAGTGTTCACAAAATTCTGTGGCACACCATCTATGCACAAGCAGTGCATGCTGTTTCCAGCCCCATCAGTGTTCACTAATATCAAGTTTAAGCTGGATTTGTCTGACATATGGTTATAACATTCCTTCAAGCATGAACTGATGCTATTTATTCAATAATATAGTGTAGCCTCAACCCTCTTTTATTTCAACAACATGTCAGCTCTGATGCCTATAATGAAAGTCAGATGCCAGTCCTGTCACCTGTTTCACTGGCAATACATTTCAGCAGGAAGAGACAGGGCTGGTTGCTACTGGGGATATGAAATGAATACACAGAACATAAGAATGGTGTTTGTTTTGCAGCTGGCTCAGTTGGAGAGTCTAGGAGATAGGGTTGTGATTAGTTGCTCAAAATCTAGTTGGAAGTCAGTAACTAGTGGTGTACATCAGGTGTTAACATTAGGTCCAAAACTATCTGACATCTTCATAAATGATCTGCATGAAGCAGAGGGCACCCTCAGCAAGTTTACCGATGATCACAGAATCACAGAATCAATTAAGTTGGAAAAGAACTCCGAGATCATTGACTCCAACCTATGACCTAACACCACCTTGTCAACTAGACCATGGCATCAAGAGCCATGTTCAGTCTTTCCTTAAAGACCACCAGGGACCATGACACACAACTGGGAGGAGTGGCTGATCAGTGACTGATAAAACTCCACAGACTTGTGCTGCCATCCAGAGGGACCTCAACAGGCTAGAGAAATGGGCTGACAGGAACTTCACAAAGTTCAAAAAAAGGAAGAGCAAGACCCTGCACCTGGGCAGAAACAACCCCAGGCACCAGTATGGGCTGGGGGCCACCTCAGCTTGGGGTCCTGGTGGACAGCAAGCCGAGCATAAGCCAGCAATGTGTGTTTGTGCCAAAGAAGACTAATAATATGTTAGGATGCATTAGAATGAGTGTTTACCAGCAGGTTGAGGGAGGTGATCCTTCCTCTCTACTCAGAAGTGAGGCCACCCCTGCAGTCCCGTGTTCAGTTCTGGGCTCCCCAGTACAAGAGGGACATGGATATACTGGAGAGACTGCAGTGAAAGGTCACAAGGATGATGAAGGGACTCTAGTTACCTTTCCTATGAGGAAAGGCCGAGAGAGCTGTTCAGGCTGAGGAAGACTGTTCAGCCTGGAGAAGAGAAGGCTCAGAGGGGTCTCATCAGTGTGTATACTGGATGAAAAGAGGACAGAGCCAGGTTCTGCTCTGTAGTGCCCAGTGACAGGACCAGAAGCAACGGGCACAGGCTGAAACACAGCAGGTTCCATCTGAACATCAGGAAACACTTCTTCATTGTGGGGGTGACTGAGCACTGGCACAGGTTGCCCGGAGAGGTTGTGGAGTCTCCATCCTTGGAGATACTCAAAAGCTGTCTGGACATGGCATTTGAGCAGCAGGGGTTGGTTCAGCTGACCTCCAGAGGTCTCTTCCAACGTCAGCCATCCTGGACTGCAGAGACTGCAGAGAAATAACAGCGTGGCGAGGAACCATTCTGCCATGGAGATTAACAGTTCTTTGGTCACTTAAGATACATGTCCTGCATTTCTATTTTCCTAGGTCTCTTGCAGTTTCCACTACTCCTTTTCATCAGGGTACCTGTGGCAGGCCACGGGTGACACAACTGGAAAGGAGTTTGGTGATTACTTGCTGAACTTTTGAGAATTGCCAATTTCAGTGATGCACCACGTCCTGAAATTAATTAGCTACTTTATTTTGTATCGCCAACCTCTCCTAAACATTGTTATTTTGGTTTTGTTTTCGTCTTCTAATAGGATATGCAACATCTGGGAAGGAGCGCTGACAGCAAGCGTTTCTCATGGCGTTTGGTCCCGCTAAGCCTGACTTGCCCGTGACTCGCGACGGATTTTAGTGTCCAAAAAAGCCGTGTGGGCACCTCGCTTGGCGCTGCGTGCACCGAGGAGATACTTTCCACCGGCGCGAAACCAGGGGGAGCGAACCAGAGTGCCCCGGCCGGGGCTCGGCCCGCACTGAGCCCGCCCCAGCGGAGCGGCTCCCGGCGCCGCCCGGCACCTCCTCAGGCTCCGCGGGGAAGCCAGGCCGGCAGGAGGCGTCCTGCGGCGGCAGGGAGAGGGAGGAGGAGGAGGAGGGCCGAGGCGGGGGTGCCGGCTCTCCCGGAAACAGCGCCGGCCGGCGGCAGAGCGGGGGCGGCTGCCAGCGGTGGGAAGTCGCTCGTGGTCCTGCGCCCTCGCCGCACGCCGGGCGGGTCGGGGCGGCATAGCGGGCGGTATGGAACCGGTGCCCCGTGAGGAGAAGCCTAACCCGCTGCACGATGCCAACCTCTGCTCCCGGCTCTTTTTTTGGTGAGCGCCCGGGCGAGGGCAGGGGGAAGGGCAGCGCCGGAGGTGCGGCGCCGGGGTGCCCGCCGGCGAGGAAGGCGCCGGGCTTAGCGCCGCTGACTTCACCTCGCCCGGCCGCTCGGGAGTGCCGAGCCCCGGCTAAGGGCGTCGGGCTGGCACTTAAGCACGGCTCCCGGAGCGTCCGGGCACCCCGGCAGCAGGCGGGAGGGAGGGAGCGAGCGGGGAAGGGAAGCGGTGGCCGGCGCTGCCCCGCTGCGCCGTCGGCTGCCGGCAGTGATTGTGCAGCTGCGGCTCGGGCGCGACCTGCCGCCCGCCCCCGCGGGCCCGGTGTCAGCGCTGCCGGCCGGGGCAGCCCCGGCTCGCAGGTGGGGTGAGGTCTCCTGAGGTGAACCCGGCAGCCCGCGATAATCCCCGGCTGCGGTCTAGGGATAGCGCAGCCGGGGGCCTGCCCATCTCGGGCACGGCAGCGCTCAGCCGGGCGGGCGGCGCCGAGCGCGGCCCCGTCGCCCCCTCTGAACACGTGTTTGGTTCCCTCGGTAGCTGCGGGGAGGACGGGAGCCTCTTCTGCTTCCTGGCCCCGGTCTGGGTGCAGGGCTGCTCCCAGGCATTGTTCTGCTTCCCCGTGTGCATAACGGGTCGCGAGCAGGGATTGCTCATCCCGGCGAGGCGTGCCGGGCTCGCCTTCGGCGTGGGGCTTTCTCCTCCAGCAGTGAGGTGGTGTCTGACCTGCACAGCTACGTGAGAACTTCCCTGTGCAAGGCGTGGCTGGGCAGCAACCTGGCTGCTCTCACCCACACTTCAGCTGCCTCCGCTCTGGAGGGGCTTGGGGTGTCACAGAGCGAAGGCTGGCGGTGTTGCCACAAACTTTACGGGACCAGATGGCTGCCACCGGTCCAGAGTTAGTGCTTGGTCTGGTATTCTTGAGGACCTCGGCGTGGGTATATATATCTGTACTCAAAGAGGTGAGGAATTGCAGCTCAACATTTCGGTTGCTTTGAAATGTAGTAGGAAAAGATGTGCAAAGTAAAACGGGAGAGCAGCAAGCTTTATTGTCCTAGCAGATCCCATTTGGAAGAGCACTTACAGAGAAAGCCCTTATCCTACTTCGCCTGCTGTAGCCTGAACCAGGGTGCACATGTTATGTGGAGGAGGAGGGGAAAGGAAGAGAGGGCATAGCAGGTGAAGCTCTTTTTTTGGAAGCCTCTGAAACACAGATAAAAAAACTCTTTGATTCTATAAGCAGCTCTGAGCAGGTGCAGAAGTCCCTTTGGGAAGGTAGGGGGATTTTGAAAACCCTGACAAATTTTAGCTACACATATTTTTCGGTCAAGGATATGTCCTCAGAGGTACTATGTGCAAAAAGAAAGAAAATAAATAAATAAATAAAAATAAATAAGGCGGCTTGTATGCTTTTGCAGAACTCCCTGTGATCAGCATTTTGACTTTTACTTTTACACCAGGGATGCCCATGTTGGAAACAGCTTTGTTGTGAAATCCAAGCAGAATGGGATGAACCTAAGTGGGCCATGTAGCATTCCAGGACTGCTTCTGGTCTGTTCCCTTTCCCTTGCTGGGATCTTGTGGTGTTACTGGTAGTTCTGCCAAAACCAATCCAGCTAGATGTGAAAAAGGAAGCATGCAATGGTCGTAGCCAGCTTTCTGACTGCTCCTATCATTCTTTTTTTAGGCCTTCTGTATCACTCTGCATATATTGCAGAGAAGCGTTCAGCAGCAACAATGAAGTACCTTACATTTCCGTAGTTTTAGGCAAGCACCTGAAGGGCTCCTTTTACCCCATACGTGTTTGTAGGTTATTTTGCAAAGGGAAAAATAGGTGGAAGTCTGTGCTTGGGGGATGACAGGTCTGCTAAAAGTCGAGAGATTGACTGGAACTTCAGACTTCACAGTCAGATGCTGGTGTACAGCCGTAGGGCGTCTGCTTTGGAAAAGGGCTTATTGAAGCAAGTAAAGCTTCAGAATTTGCCCAATGTCCTGTTTTTCAGGCTTTTATGGCAGTGTAATTCACAGCAGTGAAAATAACCTTTTACAGTCTCGTCTCTTACCTGTGCTGCATGTGATCATGACTAGCATTAGTATATCCATGTTATTTACAAGTCAACAAGCATTATTGTTTTCTGGGTGAAAATTTCAGCTGAAATGATACCTTCAGTGGGGTAAATTGAATAAGCAGGGGCTATCAGTTTTCTGCAAGTTAATACTGTTTTGCATGAAATTCAGGAAGTGTTAAAACATGCTCTTGTGTAGCTATAAAGCTAACTTTAAGGGTAGTTCTAAGAAATACTCTCCCTTTCTGCAAAGAGTGCAGCATCTCACAGCTCTGTGAGTACTGCTTCATTTTAGCTGCTGTCTTACACAGGACGTTCTGAGATGTTTTCATCTGGAGAACTGGGAAAACAGTGCTTGAGGAAGGCCATCCTGTGAGTAGCAGCAGCCACCACCCTGGTTGCTGGAGTGTGCCTGCTCTGCTCTCCACATTCCAGGTGTTGGCTGCTTGTTGTCAATGAGGGTAAAAAGTAGGGCATTGCAAGTAGCTGGGCAAAGGTCTTTCGTATTTTTTTCATATTTTTTACAAAAGTGCAGTTTTGCCATTGTAAGGAACCACCCTGCCGTTTGTTGCCAGTGGTACAGAATAAAAGCTTACATTATTGTCTGCTGCAAACAGGACCAAACTCAAGGGAGAAGAAAAGTCATGTTTTCATTGAGTTATAAAACTCAGGTAATGAGTGTGTAGGCTGAAGAGACATTCTTCTCCCATTGTTCAAAGCTTGTCTTCTTGCTTTTGGGTTGTGACTTTGGCAAGTATGAGCTTGATGAACATTAAACTCTCTAGCAGTGCATTCAAGAGAAAGAGGAGCATCTGGATTGTGTGTTAATATTGTTATTTTTATAATGCGTCCCTTGTGTAACGTTACAAGAATGAAAACAATTTATGACAGAAGTATGAAGATCAGGGCAGTTGCAAAATATTCTTGTTTTACATGTGTTTCATTGAATTATCTATATTAACATAGGTTTATCAAAGCCCAAATTGGTCTTATGGATGTTATATATATTGCTGTAACTCCTGACTTTCAGAGTCACAATTTCCATGCTTACCAAACTTTTTAAGGCCCGGGCTGGTATTTCAGTTACAGTTTGGAGTGCTTAGGTGTATTTCTGATTTACTTCATCTGTGTTGTTAGCTTGTTGGTTTTTTTATTGCTGGCTCAACTTGCTGGTGAGAATGAGGACTCTGAAGGACAGATAGGAGGATTTGCTTTCTTTTTTTAGGTTTGTCCAAGGAAGAGAGAATTCAGTCCAGTGTTCTTCGTGTTTGAACAGCTATTCAGTTGTAGGAAGTTTAGGAATTGAAAAAACCTTATAGCCCCCCATGCTTTCTGCAGTTGAGAATAGCACTTTTTGCATCTTTTTTTCTGATGTGGGTGGTGGGGATTATTAAATTAGTAACTTTGGAGAGTACGAATATTTCTCATTTCTAGCCATTAACCCATCTTTGAGCTTGCATGTTCATTAAGTAGGAAGTGTATCTTTATTTGCTTAGAGCATTTGTTCCCTTGAGTTACTAAAGATGTTTTTCCTGTACAGCAGTTGAATTTTTATGCCTTCTGCTATTTGGACATCAAATCCACTTTAATGGAAAGACGCAAAACATAGGCTATGATTAAAATTTTGAAAGACTGGATAACTTTTATCCTGTTAACATCATGGGAAGGAGGGCAAGCTGGAACACCCTGGAAAGAATAGCCAGTGTTTTTGTGCAGAGAAGTAAAAGAAGGTAAAAGTCCTTCTAAATTTCACATAAATTTATAATTTAGTTTTAATAATAATAGTAATTACTTACCTCACAGACTCACCATGACTGTGACAAGTCTTTGACAGACTGAATGCTGTCATCGTCCTCAGGCTAGATGCCTTTTCACATCATGACTTGACACGTGGCAATTGCCATTACAATAACAGCATTAAAACGTGTTCTAAAAACTTATTCCATGGCATCTACAGAGTTGTTATTCTAAGGAATAAGTCAATGATTGGTTTATCATTTTCTTTGACTTACTACGTGTGTGCTTTAGGGAGAATGACAAAAAACTAGGTCTTCATGGATCTGACATGAAGTGCAGTGGGAGAGAAGGGTAAAAAAAATCTTTGTGTTTAAGTGTGAATTGAATGGGGTAAGCATAGACATGTAAGTCCCAGGATTTTCAGTGAGGACTGCACAATATGTAGCTGCTTTTCTGACCAAATGCAGTCATGTCACAGATCTCTCTTGTAGCAGTGTAAATAGCTACACACCTTACTTTACTTCTTCCTCCTCTCTCGCCCCCTTGCTTAGAATTAGAAAGGTCACTGACTGATTTCACTGGATTTCTCAGTAAGCCTAAGTATTGCCTTCTTGTCTATCTTCACAAGTCTTTCTTGCCTTGTGTTGAAAGAAATTATGGAAAGAATTAATCATTTTTCTTGGATATTTCAACTGGACTGCAGCAGTGCCATCAATAAAATTGGCTTGTGTTATTTACTGTGTCAGTGAATAGATTTGACTGTGAGGATTTTACATTTACTTAACATGAAAATATCAGGCTTTGTAACTTGCCTGAGATATTGCCTGATATCTAGTGAATTCTCATGGTCAGTGCCTGAAATTGCTGGTGGTGATGCCACT
The DNA here is from genome assembly GCA_013397775.1 of Eulacestoma nigropectus. Lineage (NCBI taxonomy): Eukaryota > Metazoa > Chordata > Aves > Passeriformes > Eulacestoma > Eulacestoma nigropectus. The sequence continues at coordinate 1,894,891 of VZTE01005077.1, read as the reverse complement.
TTATAATAAAGATCACTGAGGTAGCTAACTTTAAGTTCATTTATTGACTTACTAGTGCAGGACAGTTGTGGTACTGTAAGAAACTCTGAAGAAATATGTAAGCATCTTCAGCATAGATAAACAAAAAACACATTTTCTGTACCCAGAGATTGAAATCACACTTGCTTCTCTTTTTCTTCTGCTTGAAAGAAGGCTGAGGATCATACATACAACCTTTTTTTTAAAGATAATGCCTTGTTTGTTCATTTATCAGGTATTTAATGTCCTGCTGCCAGATTTGAATAATTTGCTCTCTTGAGCTGCTGCATTAATTTTTAAGTTTTGTGTGTTTATTTGCAAGATGGCTGTATTATGCAAAAGAAAATACTTGAAAAATATTGTTTATGAGCTAGTAAAGTTAAAATATGCGGCTAAAGAGTGCTAAATAGATTATATGGGTTACAACAAGCGTGTATAAACAAAATGTTAGCATTTGCTATCTACTGTAAATATCTGTGCTTAGATATGCAGTTAGATGAACTGTTAAGAGTATAACGAAACACAGACTGTTTGCTTTTGGAATGCTTATGTAAAGCCTGCTGTGTCATTTCTGAGAGAAAATGTCTTGTAATTCCTGCAAAGCTTCAAAATTAAGATTATGTCATGCTATTGTTTTTGTCTTCTTTTCCAAAAATAATTTCCCTATCCTGCTTCTAGAAAAGTGGGCCTTATGTAGAGTGGAGGAGGGAGATAACCCAATTAGATTTTGGGAGTGGAAGGTTGAAAAGACTAGTCATCTATTTTATTTTATTTGTTTTGTATCCCTGGCACCCAACCACTTGTAATAACAGTGGAAACTCACAGGGCATTTTAATTCTGCCTATTTCCATTGCTTGTCAGAATGGATGTTAATACAGAAATTGCCACCATTAGGTCCTTCTTCAGTGAGTAACTACTAAAGTTTATTTTTATAAATCACAATCTTCAGACCTTCACAGCAAATCTTTGATATGGTATTTTTCTTGGCATGTGGTTGCTGGGTTTGGAATTGGTATTTTAATGATAGTCTTTAGAATGCCACAGGTACAGGTGATGCCACTCCTCTCTTCCCTGCTTCTAGGCCTTGCAGAAAGTGTTGGTTGCAGTATGCTCCCTGCTTCTTCTTGCCATGTCTGTGCTTCTTACTGTCTGTAATAACAGGAAGTATTTTAGATTAATGAGGTAATTTCGTACCTGGCTGATCAACAGCATGAAAACAGCCTGCAATAAATGTAGTCAAGTACCGGTTGTGTTACTGTCAGCATCAGAAAGTGGGTGTTCAGAGCTTAGCTGCTTACACTGTGCTGTGGAAAAGCAGCAGCTTGGAAGATGAGATGGAGCTGGTATCAAAGGTTAATACAGTTGGTATTGAAACTGGAAGCCTGAAGGGCGTTTTTGAGTTAATATGGCTTTGAAGTAATTTCATTGTATTCCTATTTTTTTCCTCTGTAAGCAATGAGAAAATCTGCTGTTTAAGCCACAGTAAGCTGGGGAGGGAAGTTGCAACCAAAACACCAGTTGAAAAGCATCTGAAGAAATACCAGACTTACTCTGTTTCCTTTATTACTTTTAGACGATGGCCTTCATCCAAAGGGGAAGTGGCAGAAGGCAGCTTCCTAACGAGAATGGATGAACATGTGAAATAGAGGTTAAAAAAAAAATAAAAATCACATGATGACTACAAACTGTTGCTATGGTATTTATGAATTCTTGCAGAATAACTCTGGAGACTGTCAGTGTGTGTGTCCTTCTTTCTGTACATCCCATCCCAGCAGTGATCCTCTGGACTGAGAGCGAGCACATAGCAGTGCTGAATTGCGCTGCTGGTGTAGAATGTCAAATCACAAAGGTGGGTAATGAACAGTACAATGAGGCAGGCAGACTCCTGAGGTGAACCAGGGAGAATAAGCAACGTGCATTGTTATCCAAACAGCCTGTGAGGAAACTCCGTTTGTTTTACCAAAAAAGCCATCTCGAAAGTAGGTGATTAAAGAGAAAGAAATATGTGTTATCTTGCAGCTTAGTAGTTGAAGTAGTGCTTCCAAGCTGCTCAAGGGAGACAAAATCCTAGTGTTATGGAAGAATTTGAGTAAACAAAGACTCTCCTGTGCAGCTGTTGAAAAATAACTGGACATTGAGTGTAAACAGATGATGCTTGTGATTGCAGTAATGCACAAATAAGCTTAAGAGGAATGGGGAAAATGCAGTTCGTAAACCACCTCTTTAAGGAATTAGTTGATGACTGTATCCTGCATGTGGCTTTGACTGGCTGCTGTAAAATTATCCAGAAATTAAACTTCTGCTTATTATCACAAGTAAAGAAATATTTTCCTAATCAGAAAAGCAGTCTGTGTAGTCTGATTTTTCTGACTTTTCCTGTGATAAAGCAGGAGCTCTTGTGAACCTGGTGAGAACAAAATTTTGCACTTGTGCAGAGGAAGGTCCTGTAATATGCAAGTGACTGACTATGGGGTGACTATTGTGGGGCTGCTCAGGGCAATTGAGACCTGCGGGTGCACCCAGGGCCCTGACAGACACACACTTTGATCTTAGGACAGTTTTTATTTGTGTCAGCTTTGCACTGTAATTGCAAATGCTTCTTGGCTAATGTTTTCTGACAGACTATCAGTTCATGAAGAACTTGCAAGGTATGCTTGGGTTTCTAGAAAGCTCTGCAAGCCTGCCCTGCAGTGTGAGAGTGGTACTCTTTTAAGTATTTGCAAGCAGGACATGATATAAATCCAGAAGTACAGCAGGTCCCGTCCCTGGGTTAATGAACCAGTTGAGCCGGACACTGCTATTAGTTTCATATACCTATCTGTAATTTCTTCCTTGGCTGATAGGAAATTATTTTGGGATGACAGGAAATCTAATTTACAAGCTTTCTTGTTTAGGAAATATTATTTCATGTATGAAGCAGAATAGCATGACTAGTCATAATGATCTTGCCTTTTGGATAGCAGTTGGTTTCTCTTACATGCTGTCTTTAAAGAAGGGGATGACTGCTCTTAGCAAACACTGTCTCAGTTTTTTCTGCAGATCTTAGAGGCTTTCCAAAATCTTGGTGGAGTTGCTCTCGTAACAATTGGTAAAAATTGGACTTTCCCGGCTAGTTGACTGTGTTGTAATCTTTAAGGGTGTGTAATGTCAGGGCCCAGGAGTAGGGAAATGCAGGAAGTGAATGTTTATATTGTGGTCTTTGTGTATCTGCTGGTTCAGAAATGAATCACTTTCTTTTTTTATCAGTGCCCAAGGTACTGCTGCAGAGATGAAAAGCCGTTTGGGGTCAGAACAGTGATTTATTGTTTTGCAGTTGGCTATCTCTGGGTTTGCACCAGGTTATAGATTGATTTTTTAATTTATTTTTTTAATCTTTATTCTTAGTGACATCAGTATTCTGGCAGTAGCAAGGACTTATTCTGGGCATATTTCCAGACTGATGTCTTTGATCAGCTAATCGTTTTGATAGAACAGAGGCTTTCCCAGCAGAACACGGAGTATTCAGGATTTTTACAGATACTCACATTTTTATGTGTAGGTCATGCTAGGAAGAATTTGGGCTAAGCTCTTTGAAAGGCATCATGTGAACCCTATGTTCTGAAAGAGTAACTAAAATGAGGCTATGTGTAAGAAAAAAAAAATTTTTCAAAATTCTTAGCAAACAGGAAGGTACCTGGGAAAAGTAAAGACAGTGACTAAGGAGTCCTGTTTATATTTAAGTTGAACAACTTCTTCAGAAAGAAATATGAAGTGTGAGTCTTACCTCCCCAGCACGTTGTTCCTCTCTTTCTTCTGGTAAAATACATTGGTATTGAGCCCATCATTGGGGTGAGAGGAGGGGTTCGCATGACTGTCTGTATACTTCTCCATTTCTTTAGTTTAGCGTATTACTTTAGCTTTTTTTATTAAAGAATAATGCAATTTGCACAGGTTCTGTTTACATAACAAATGCTAATTATTTTTGTGAGCTCTTTTTAATAGAAAAAAAGAACTTCTTTTTTCTTGAAGAGATCGGTGTTAGCTGATCTCTGTTTGGACAAAAGACGTACCGCTCTAAGGAGTAGTCTTCCTTCATGGCTACAGTGGGGTTTCAGGGATGTTCTTTATTTAGGCCATTGCTTTATTTGTCAGCTTCCTCTAACAGTGCTCTGACAGCACTCTGATTTAACTGAGCCTTCAGGCAAGAGAAGGGCTTGGTTGGTTTGCTTGTTGCAAGCGTGTGACTTGAGCAACAGCAGGCTGTGTGAAATAGGTTGGTCTCAGTTCTGCTATGAGTGCAGGGAATTCCACAGGGCATACTCTGCATATGGCATTCAGGTGCAAACTTTTACTTTAATGACTGAATATGAACATGTGCTAAGTCTTCTGTCTGGAAGTAGACCTTCCAGCATAAAGTTCAGGATGCATCAGTGAAATGGTGATGCTCGAACTCTTCTTGCTGTAGTTAGAGTTTGCAGAAGACATCGTTCTTGGGATAAAAGACCTTCAAGGACTAAGCATAATTTGAAAAGAAAAATGTTTAACTACCTTCTAAAGGTCTTTAAGTATACTCTAGTAACATACTGTTAAAAGCTTTAGTACTCCTGAGGTCTCCATAGCAGTAGCTCTTGAATATGAGTATTTTGGAGGATGCTAATCAGAAAGCTCAACACTGGGTGACTTTAAATTTTTGGGTTTTGTAATACATTTTTTCCCCCCTAACCTTACAGAAACATGGACTTGTGCTGAGTCTTTGCCATGTTGTCCATTATAATAAATGAGCCACAAGATGAATTACTTCAGTTTTCTGCTTACTCTGGATTGGTTTTCCTTGCCTTTTTTAATGTTAACATAGAGGTTGTAGTGCTATATATTACTCTTTTCAATACTATGGTTTTAACTAATGAAAAAAATGGAAATTGCACTAGGTCTCACTGGAATAGCCTGACAGCCTTGAGACATCTGGCAGATTTTACCCTGCGCTATCATCTCTCATCCGCTACTTAAATGTTTTTCAAATTCAGTCACACTGTATGTACAGTGTGGAGATGGGGGGACAAGGGATTTACTGAAAACTCTTAAGAGCTCCTCAGTGGAGGTGGGCTTATCATCAGTAAGTTGTTTTGAGAGTTTAAGGACAAAGGATAAACTAGATGCCTCTTACAGTCCTGTACACCTGAGAGCGTTGTCTTTCAGCTGGTTACTTTGCACACGGACTGCACATCTGTGGTCAGCACTTTCTGCTCTTGGCTGTAGTATGGAATCAAATGCCATCAGGATAGAGCAGTTGCCTTCAGCAGAAGCGTTGTTCCATTATTCTTCCTGTTGCCTGCCTGTGGTTTTTCGAAAAGTGTGAGTAGAAGAATGGTGTTCCACTGAGTAACATTAATAGCATTGTTTTTATTTTTTAAAACTGTATATTTAAGTCTGTTTCTAAAGTGTCTTTTGTTTTCCTCTGGGCGCTCTGCTACATGCAGAAAGTACTATTCAGCACTGCTGAGGCCACAGTTGGGGTCCTGAATCCAGTTTTGGGTCCCCAGTACAAGAGTGACATGGACATACTGGAAAGAGCACAGTGAAAGGTCACAAGAATGATTAAGGGTTTGGAACATCTCTTCTGGGAGGAAAGGCTGAGAGAGCTGGAACTCTTCATCCTGGCGAGGAGAAGATCAGGGGGATATCATCAGTGTAGATAAATACTTGAGGGGAGTGTGCAAGGTGGGCAGAGCCAGGCTCTTCTCAGTGTGTCCAGGAACAGGACCAGAGGCAGTGGGGCACAAACTGAATAACAGGAGATTCCCTCTGAACATCAGGAAACACTTCTTTGCTGTGAGGGTGATTGAACACTGTCGTAGGCTGCCTAGAGAGATTTTGAAGTCTCCCTGAAGATCTTCAAAAGCTATCTGGACACTGTCCTGGACAATCAGCTCTAGGTGGCCCTGCTTGAGCAGCAGGGGTTGGACCTCCAGATGTCCCTTCTAACACAACCCCAGCCTTTCTGTGATTCTGTAATAAATATCCTATTTGTGTTCCCTGTTAAATGTCAGAACTGGTTTTGTTTTCACCATGTTGGCAGTAGTAGCCAGTGAAATCTCATAACCATTTCCATAGATGGGAGAAGGATTTATTCCTATATTTTCCTGAAAGGGCTGCCTCATCCTGATTCTCATGCTAGGGGAAGGATAATTCTAGCCTCCCTGTCTGAATGGATACATCATAGGCTAATACTGAAGTTGCAAGAGGAGGAACACAGCGTTCCGACCTTGGGAGTCAACTGAAGTCTGCAGACTTCAGTTGCAGACTTTCCCATAGCTGTCTGTCCTGGAGCAGAGTCTCTCTCACCCAGCAGGCAGAAATTATTTGAACGGCTTTGAGGTTATTTGCCTCATACCTGCTTTTTACCTGTGGTAAGCTGCAAGAGCTGAAGCCAAAGAAGAAATGTTTCAGTGGAGCAGATTCCTTATGTCAAACCAGGCAGAAGTTCTGCTGCTGGTTGAAACAGTTGGTATTTGAGACCTTTTGTCAGGACCTGTGGGGAAATCGTGACAGTGATTTGGGCCCTGATGCTATTTAACCATAAAGTCCAAGCAACGTACTTGTCTGACAAGTACTTTCTGTTTCTAATTGTACCTTTAACGTGCATTTAGGAGTTAACAGCTCACATAAACAAATCTTCAGTACTCACTCCAAGAGTTTAAAAAGGGCTATTAGGCATCAAAGGTGCTACTCTAAGGATAGAGACTTAATTTTTTGAATGAGTCACAAAAACACTGTGCTAACATGCTAAGTAGTGAAGGAAAAACACTGTATAATCCCATTTGTTACTTGCAGTTGTGCCACGAAGCCTGGGAAAAAGGCTTTTACAACAGTGCTATCTTTGAAGAAACTCTCTGAGCCTGCTCTCTAGGGTTCCGCCTTCCCATCCACCCTCTCTAGAACTAGCCAACAACCTTCTTGTAAGCCAGCGTATACAAAGTTTAACTGGAACATGCCCGAGCAAGAAATGCAGAGCTAGTTGATGAGTATTCATAACCACTGTTTTGGTTGTGAATAAATAAATACCTTCATTGTAAACCACCCCAGTTTTGAATTCTCACATGTAGGTCTTCCAGAAAATAATACATTTCACCTAGCACACCACATATTCTTCTAAGAACTGTGTTGGTGAAGCTGGGGAATAATTATCACAAACTAAGCAGCAGTTACGAACTTTTCACAGGCAATTGAGATCAGTCAGACAGCTTGCCGTGAGTGCAAGAGTATTTTTTTCCAAAACAGATCTGTCCCTGACTCTTGATTTTGATGGTGTTAACCAGTTGAGAAAGTACTTCCAGGAAATAAGCCTTAGAGAGCTAAAATCCATGTCTCCTGGAAACAAAATACCACAAATTCAGTAGAGAGAGAAACTAAGTGGAAAACTGCAAGTTCCGTAACTTCATTGTTCCCACTAAGCCATGCCTGTTTTGCATGTCATTCCCTTTTTCTCCATCTCATGGACAACTTGGTCAGCTGTGCTTTATGCCATACAACCCTCGCTCTGTGGAGCACAACTGAAACTGTTTGGACTTCCCTGACGTGTTTCAGGCTTGGAGAAGGATCTAGGTGCATAAAATCTAGTCTTGCTGTTCCCTGACAATTGATCTATTTGCTCTAACAAAATACAGTATTTTCCAACAAATCTACAGTACTGCTGTTACAATTTATCTTCAAAGTGCTCTTGTAAAATACTGAGCTTTTAAGAATCTTTCCACTAAGGAAACTGAGCTGTTAGACAGTATTTCCCATTTTTTGAACCTACATACACACTGTGTCAGTGTTCTGTTTATATTTCCAAACATGAGTAAGATACAGTAATAATCCATTATTTTCCCATTTTTACATTTCAGTGATTACTGACCTTTAATACTTGTCAAGATGTCAATTGAACAGCACCTAGTTTTCTCCTCAAGTAAATGTTACAAAAAATGTCTTTTAGTATGCATTACAGTTTTATTTACAGCTGTCAATATTTTAATAGTTGGATTAAGTTCTGGTTTTTTCCCTAATATTTAAAGGAATGCTTTTTTTCCTTGAGTGTAAGGAAACACTGTAAGAAAACAATTGCCTTGAGGCCAAGATGGGTTATGCTGGCTGTCTGGATGCCTGGGAGTAAGGTGCTATGGGCGTAAAGAGATTTAGGAAGTGGGAAGTGCTTTCCCATGTGCAAGATAGGGGTTGACTTAATTCTTAGATGAAAGTGCAGTAAAATTTGTGGGTGTTGAATGATTCAGAACGAGGAAAGAAGAGCATAAAAGAATTAAATTAATATGTTAAGAAATTACTCTTTTAGTCTGCTGATCAGTTTACTAATAATTTGTATTTAACTAGGTGGTTGAATCCCTTATTTATTATTGGCCATAAACGGAAGCTTGAAGAAGATGATATGTATAAAGTGCTGCCAGAAGATTCCTCAGAGAAGCTTGGAGAGGAATTGCAGTGGTAAGGAGAAAAATTATAAAATACTTTGGGTTGGAAGGGGCAATTGTTCTCTTTAATTGTATTAATGCTGGCAAAGGTAAAAATCTTATTTCTATTCTAAAATTAAAAGAGGTTATTGTAAAGTTTAATGAGGTTAAAAATGCTGAAGAATTAAGAGTAATAGGAACTAAGAGAACTTGTTTACCATAGAAGCTTATTAGTTTTTTTCAAGGTATATGTAATGAAAGTGCATTAGAGTATTTCCATTATGTCATTCATAATTAATTTGGCACTTTGCAGAATGCTGGGAAAAGACAACTTTACATCAGCTGTAATGGTAGTAATCTTTAATAAATGTCTGAGTCTTCTGGTCTGTGGTAAAATAGCTGTGGAAACTTCAAATTGCTCTGTATAAAAGTGGAGAAAAAAAGTTTTATGTTTTATTTCTTCATGTTTTTTTTTTTGTTTAGAGTGCAAATAGAATTAAATGACCCTTTATATGTGCGTATATATAAATATATGTATGTTGAAAATACGCCACTCACTGGTAGGGTGGGTAAGATGCCTTGGACACCTTAAAGCTGGCCTCTAGGAGCTGTTTTTATTTGGTTTTAAATACTTTTTAGTGGACTGTGTACCAGTTCATAGTGTTATGGACTCAGGGGGATCTATATTTTAATAGTAAAATACCTTCAAATAATAACTGTTCATGTAAATAGTCGTGAACCTTGCAGCAGAGAGGATTTTTGTCTTCAAATAATCTTTGGCTAATTACAGTTAGAGGAGAAGATGTGTCCTAGTGAAAGGTGGCCTCTGTAATAAGAAAGTATGGCCTTGCTGTTTCTTGCCTTTACACTGAAGGCAGAGCAGATGGACTTTCCTGATAGTTTGCTTGGGATGAGAGACTCCTCAAGAAGCAAAAAGAATCCAGAAACTAAAGGTTATGACCAGGTGTGACATCACCCTGCTCTGGATAAAGTGAGAAAGAGGGTCGGTGATAAGCTCATAGGAGTGGCCACTTTTAAGGTCTTTGTAGCTGGAGAGCTCTGCCAAATTCCATGGCTGTGTCTAGAAGCGGTTCAGGGACTTGGCTGTAGGGGAAGATGGACTCTTTCCAATGATTTTTATAGAAAAAGCGCACACTTGCATGAGTCAGGAAATGGTAGAAGAAAAAAGTGAGTCGTTTTTAATTCTTTAGTGTACTTGACCAAGAAGCAGACAATGTAATTCATAAATAGCTGCCTAAGGAAGTAGTTTTTTTCTCTTGAGCCAATAAACCCCGCAGAACCTACAGTTTCTGTTTTCTAAGCATCTAGACAATAACTCTGTAATTCTTGTAACAAAAAAAAATAGGGTAAAAATTAAAAAATGTGTTCTTATCTGTGTGCTTTGAACTTTTGTGCTTTGTTGCAAAATAATTGACTTTCATGCCTTAGACTCATTCCACCCCTCAAACTATCAAGGTCAGAGTTTTGGCAGAAAACACAGCCTTCAGAAGAAGCTGGGAGGATCCTGTCTGACAGCAGTGTGTTTTAAGAAGTCTGGTTAAATTGTGATACTTTCTTGTTAAAATCATGCTCGTTATTACTGTCTTTGGTTTTTATGTGAACAGATTGTGTCCTACTTGTGGGCAGACGTGTGGTTATGAGCATGTCTTTGCCACTCTGCTGATGAATCCTCGCCTTAAGAGAGATACGCAGGGTGTTGGGTGACAAAATTCCTCATCAAAGCATGTGGTAGAAGAAAGAAAGGGCCAAACATGGAAAAGGGTTGGGCATCACAACCTCTCTGGGGAAGCACAGAGCATATGGATAGATAAAGACACTGTGCTGCCTCACTTTAGTCCATGGTCAGGACTAAATGGTAATAGGCTGTTAATTAAGGTGAGTGGTGACTGTCTGAACAGAGGAGAAGAAATAAAGGGAGGGTTTCTCATCAGCAAGTATGTGAAGGGTGGTGAATAGTTTGTGATTAACCAAGAGCAAATAGGCCTATAATACTAAGTGTTTATGTGAATGAAAAGACATGATTATCTGTTAACTCCTTTTTTCTAAATTTGGTTTTATAAAGGTGATCAGGGCAATCTGGCTGTAAGTGTGAAAGTATTTTATTCTAGGTAATTGCCTTGTGATTTTACTTTGTCCTCCAGCATGTTTGCACTTTTGTTTGTCAGGTACTGGGATAAAGAGGTGCAAAAAGCAAAAAAGAGAGGAAAAACACCACATTTAACAAAAGCCATTATTCTCTGTTACTGGAAGTCCTATTTAGTTTTTGGAATTTTCACAATGATTGAGGTAAGTGGTGTAAAATGTCACAGGACCCACTTCTTGGCTAGCAGTAGTGTGAAACTTGTCCTCATAAATTGCATGACATTTACTGGTGACTTCATACTGGACTGCTCAGAGAATCTGGTAATGTTCTCAGAAAGGTAAAACAGAGCTATAACCCTGCAGAGACTGAAAAACTGAGTCATAACTGCACGATTATGGAAGTGGAACAGAGCTGATTTCAGTGCATTAATTTTGAGACATTGCAAACCACTGACTTGCTTTGTAAGGCTTATCTGTATTTTAGGTATCTGAGTGGGGTGCCCAATAGAAAGAGGTTTTTTTGGTCTCTGTAAATGGCTGTAAAGGAGACATGGCGTCTTTAAAAATAGAAGTGTAATACATACTCATGCAATTTTTATAACATCAAAGGGTCTTTTTGGTAATTGAGAGAGTTATCTTTGAAGTTCCAGCTAAATTTTAATGTGGAACATGTTTCTTTTGGATTATGTGTTGATAAAAATTGGCTTGACATTTTAGAGCACAATAAAGACAAAATAATAAGGGATATGACTTGCGGCAGTACTTGGCTCTTGTTTGCCTGTTCACAGACTTGGCTAGCATGGGGTGATATGAACTTACTAATACTTTTTCCCCTTCTTTCTCTTTCAGGAAACCCTCAAAATAATTCAACCAATCTTTTTGGGAAAAATTATTAATTATTTTGAAAACTATGATTCCTCAGATGAGGTAGCCTTGAATTTTGCGTATTGCTACGCAGGTGCTCTGTCTGTGTGCACACTCATTCTGGCTATAATGCACCACTTATACTTCTATCATGTACAGCGGGCTGGCATGAAGCTGAGGGTAGCTATGTGTCACATGATTTATCGGAAGGTAAGCAAACCTGTTCACAGCTATATTTTGTATTTGACTGCTGTTCTGTTAGGGGAGTTTAAAAAGGCAGTTATCTATTGTGCTCATGGTTGCAATTTCATTGAAGTTACTCATTTGTAAGGATCTAATGTGTGTGTAACGTTTCAGGCCTTAGATGGTGTGTGTAACGTGTCAGGCCTTAGATGTGTACATGTGCCTTTGATTTCTCTTTGGTGACAAGGTGTCTGAATGGCAGCTTCAGCCTTGCCTAGTGAAGGTGGTGAGTTAAATAGTCCTAAAGTCTTGGAGGAGCTGCTTTTTTTGCCTCCTGGTGCTGTTGGAGAGGAGCCCCCCCATTGCTCTTGGAAGTGTTGCATGCTGCAAGCTATAAGAGGCGTCAGCATAGAGCAGGAGAGGGGCAGAGCTCCCAGGGAATGCTTGGCAGTTACTCAGCCTTGCAGTTTGATGCCAGGGGAGGACGTGATGCTTGGATGTCACCATCGGCTGCAGCACTCTCAGTCTCCTGGGAATTGCTTCACTGTCCAGATTTCCCCCCACCCCTGTTGTGGTTAATGGTGGGATTTATTTATATTTTATTCCATCAGTGCTGTAGAACTAGTGAGTTATCTCCTTTGGAGATCAGAGGCTGCTCCCCTCCCTTGGAACATCCCTTGGGAGTGGCAGCATTTCTGTGGAACTGCTACTTCCCCCTCCAGGCAGGCAGGGATGGTTGGTATCTTCACCTTTAGTATCCCTCCTGTTTGAGGGGGAAGAGAGAGATGAGCAGGCAGAGGAGACACAGTTCAGAATCAAGCAGAATCCTAAAGGCAGGGAATTGGAGTTTTTTACTCTAATTCCTGGGTTTTACTATGGGAGTACTGCAGCCCTCCATTAAAACCAGTGAAATGTGAGAAGGGATGTATGTTCAGTGAGCCATGCTTTCTTTGCTGTCTCTGTGTCTTGATCAAGAAATAGCTGTCCTCAGCTACAGATGGAGTCGAGGCTGCTGTCAGAGGGAGAGTGGAGCAAGAGAAGCTGCGTTTTACCTACAGGAAGGAGCTGAGCGACATCCAGGATGAAATGGTCTCCTTCATGTGCTCTGGGCAGCAAGCAACCCAATTGTAAATGTCTGCTTCACTCTTCTGAAGCTGTTGGCAATACCCAAACCATTGAGTCTGTCTGCTTCCAAGCAGGAAATCTCTGCTGAGAATGCTGAAAGGGAAAATGCCCCATCTTTCTATCTTTAGTGCTGCTGGAATAGTGATCTTCAATTTCAGGTGTCAGCAGAGAAGTTCAGTTGAAGAGTCAGGACTGTACAGTTTCTTTGGAATATAAAGAAATCCACATTATTTTAGCCGTTAAACATAGGTACCACCCAAGTAACACAAACACTTGTACTACTGGTGTAGGTCATGAAGTTTTTGGACAAAGCAGTAAAGTGAGGAGAGTAAAAATGTCCCCATTTTAAGTGGTGATTACTTTTCATACACACATTTATTCTCTTTCTCTTTTGATACTTTGGAAAGGATCCTCTGGGAACTTGGCTCTAACGTGGCACAATGCTTTCTTGTACATAAACATCTCTCTAAGGTATTAATTTACCAAACTGATTATCAAAACGAAATTAATGAAAAATTGGTATAGTGATAGTGTTTGTTGCTGAGTTGATACTGGCTTAGAAGCTTGGAAAAGAAATGTTCGTAATATGCACCCTTATTTCTAGAGATGGGATTAAATGGAAAATTAATCCGCCCTCATGTCTGAGTGTTTACTCGTGAGGGTTGAAGTAACAGCAGAACTTTGACAAACCTTTCTAATAATTTGTCTTCATTCTGTGCTGCTTATAAATAGGTCATATTTTCTCTTTAACCTCATGTAGGCTTTTGGAAGAAACTTGGGTGCTTATTAACTAGCACTTTAGTTTGTTAATTGCTGTAGAAAATAAAATCTTGGATTTGTAAGGATAAATAGGTTGGATAAGAGAGTGTTCTTAATGGAGAACTTCAAGTGTTCATAATTCTTAAGTTTTAGACCCTTTTTCATTTCCTGGAAAGTTCAAATCTAATTTGCGAAAACACTGTATTCAAACTCTTAAGATGTTTTGTGACCAGTAAGAAGTATTAGTGATGCGTGGAGGAAACTTGTGACAAAAATGAAATCTGTCTCATGATGACTCAGAATTTTATGTTTTGAAAACAAAGGCTACTTTTGGGAAACTGGTTTTTACTGGGTTTTTTTTTTTAAGACTTAGCTTTTAGAAATTCTTTGAGGTCAGTGTAGTGAGTTTAGCTGGGATGGAGTTTAGTTAGTTTTCCTCAGCTCATATGGGGCTATGTATCAGGCATAGTAGAAAGAGGAAGGTACCAAAACAGAACTTTTTGGTAGAAAAAAATTGGTAATGAAAGTAAAACTGCTACTTTGCAGTCAAGACAGATCCATACAGCCAGGAAAATGCAAGGCTTATTTCACGTAAAAGAAAAAAGAATCAAAACCAAGAAGGAAGCAAGGAAATACTAAAACAGCATTGCAGGTGATGATGGGAATGGCTCTCTCTTCCCTGAGAAGACAAATCAGTCGCAGATGAGCATCCTCCTTTTGGCTCAGATGCTTGTGTGGTTCCTCCTGAGACTGTCTTGGTCAAAATGAACTGGACTCATAAAACCATATTGAATCTGGTTTCACAGCTGCCTGTGTAGAAATCGCTAGGAAGAAGTCAGAAAGGTGATTGTGTGGCAGGTCCAGGCCCAGGCCATGGGCCCCCAGTGCAGTCTTCTGATGTTTCAGGTGAACCTCAAGCAGCAGATACATGCTACAAGAGGTGCTGTAAACACATCCTGATGGGAAACTTCTCCAAATATGCCTCATGTGAACTCCTGTTATTATGGTCTGTGGATTTCTAATAGCTTTTCTCACAGCTTACCAACCTTAATGTTTGGTGTGGAGCAAACATGATGGCACCATGTCTGTCCTGCGGCATCATTACGTGCAGGCAGCTACCTGGGGGATTTCAGGTGGATGAGAGACACATGACTTACGACAGGGAATGAAGCAATAATTTTCTCAAATAACTAAATCTGGTCTTTCATATACCCAGTATCCTGGATTTATTTTTGAAATGTCAGAGGAATTTCTTAGGAGTTTCGAAAGTTTCTGCCTGCTGGTTTCAGTGAGGTTAGGGTCGGGATTCTCGCTGTGATTTAACAATATCTTTGTAACACAAAAGTGAGGTGGAAGAAATGTAAGGATCCTTGTTTGAAATGATGCTTTGAATAGTACTTTGATGGCTGATGTTCTTTTACTTGTTTCAAAATACTGGAACAGTATTTTTGAAACAATCAATGCTTTTCAGGTTTAATTATTGGTCAAAAAGAAACCCTAATAATGTTTGGAGAGGGAGAAGTAGATGTGCACTACGTAAAAATGCAAAGTGTTTTTGAGGGGTGAACTATTCCTGTACAGAAAAACATGTAACATGCTTTGTATATTTTTTTTAACTTGTGCTGCAAACCTGTGTTTTCTTTCTAGCAGGTGTAGAAGGACGCAGGGTGTGTTATCGGTATTTTTGAGCAATTTCAATTTGGATCATCGCAGTAATGTTCAGACTGCATATTTCCAGATGTGATTTTTTTGGGTGGGGTGGGGGGATATTTTATAAACACATACTATTTTCTACTGTCTAACATTTTTATTAACCTATAAAAAAACTTGATATTTACTCTTCTTGTTTTTCATAGCATGTGATAAACTTCATTTTATATAATTCAGGAAGGTTACAATTTTTCAAGAGTTACTGATTTGTAAAGGGACACTCTGATTTGCAAAGACAGTCTAAAATTAATAACTTGAGAGTTTTTTGCCTTCTGTCAGATAACTTGTTCAAAACAGAATTCTTGCAGTTGGCCAAACATTGTTCTGACTTTAATCTGGCCTTCAGGTGGAGTTTTCTGTTCCTGTTTTGTATAGACGCTCATAGTGAGAGGGAGAACAATGCACATGGAAAGTTACAGCTCTTTTGCTTAGTGACTTGCTGTGTTGGTATTTTCCTATTTTTAATTACTTCAGACATGAAGATAGGGCATTTTTATTCTCACAGTCCTTCCTTTGACTTTTTTAAAAATACTCTTTTCTTTGGGACTTTTTTTAGGATATTTCGTCTAACCCACATTTTATCTAAGGTTCTTACTATGCCCCAATACTCTCAGGCAAAAGCTGCGATGTGCCTTCAGTTTTAGCCCTGGTACTGTGTTTGTGTATTGAGTCTTCTTTGTATAGGTGTACTGTGCTCTGTAAGCTGTGGTAATTTCAGACTGTTCTGACTTTTTTAGGCACTTCGTCTCAGTAGTGTGGCTATGGCAAAAACTACCACTGGTCAAATAGTAAACCTTCTGTCAAATGATGTGAACAAATTTGATGAGGTAAGAGGTATTTTACAGATCTTTCCAGGGGGCTGAAGAAATTGTGGGGAAGGAGTTAAGAAAGTTTTGTTTAAAACTAGTGATAAAATGTTTCTCATGAACACTTCTTCTAGTCCTTTGTTAAACGTAGAATGTTTTGTGTTGGAAGGGACCTTAAAGGTCCAGCCCCCTGCCATGGGCAGGGACACCTTCCACTAGCAGTTTGCTCATAGTCCCATTCAGCCTGGCCTTGAACACTGCCAGGGATGAGGCATCCACAGCTTCTCTGGGCCACATGTTCCAGTGTCTCACCACCCTCACAGTAAAGAATGTCTTCCTAATGTCTAATGTAGACATTACCCTACCCTACCCTCTTTGAATTTAAAGCCATTCTCCGTTGTCCTATCACTACATGCCCTTGTCAAAGGTCCCTCTCCAGCTTTCTTAGAGGCCCCTGTTAGGTACTGGAGGGTGCTATAAGGTCTCCCCAGAGCCTTCTCTTCTGCAGGCTGAAAAACCTCAACTCTCTCAGTCTCTCCTGAAAGGAGAGGTGCTGCAGCTCTCTGGTTATCTTTGTGGCCCCCCTCTGGACTTGCTCCAGTAGATTTGTGTCCATCAGAGCTGGATGCAGTACTCCAGATAGGGAGAATCCCCTCCCTCACCCTGCTGGCTGCACTTCTTATGCAGCCCAGGATATGTTTGGCTCTCTGGGCTGCGAGCTCACATTGACAGCTCATGTTGAACTTCTCATCCACCGACATCCCAAGTCCTCTTCCCCAGGACTGCTCTCAGTCCATTTTTCGCCCAGCCTGTATCTGTGTTTTGGATTACCCCAACCCAGGTGGCCTTGTTGAACTTCAACAGGGTTACATGGGCCTACCTCTCAAGCTTCTCATGGCTCCTCTGAATGGCATCTTGCGAATAGATTTAGTCTCTTAAATTATGGGAGGAAAAGTAATTTTTTCCTCCCCTTAAATATTTTCCTGCTGTTTTTTAAGCTCAAGAGAAATGTTGGTGCATGAACATAAAAAAATAATCAGTATGGTAATTTGCTTACTTTCTGTACACCTTCATGTATGTTTACATCTCTGAATTTGGTACAGAATTCTCACTGGATGCTTGAGTACTTGCCACAGGCAGAAGTACTTCCTAAATGTTACTAGGGGTTTAATTTGTTAGCTAAGATCAGAAGCTAATTTTTGGCTCTTAACTATTTGTTTAGGTAACAATTTTCTTGCACTTCTTGTGGGCTGGACCACTTCAAGCTGTAGCAGTAACAGTACTTCTCTGGAAGGAAATAGGACCATCATGTCTTGCAGGAATGGCAGTTCTGATTATTCTTCTTCCTGTGCAGACCTGCATTGGGAGGCTTTTTTCTTCCCTCAGGTAAGGCATGTTTTGGGTTGTAGCTGTTTTCTGAGCTGGTTTTAAAATGTGCAGATTGGGTGGAGGCAGAGTATCCGCTTGTGTCTGGTGATATTTTTTGCAGTGCCTTTTATCTTTGCTCATGTTTTTTATAGTTGCTAATGTGAGATGTCTTGAATTCCAGATTACGGACTTGAAGTGTCTGTCTTCCAAACATGCTGAAAATATCTGATCCTTATTAGCTGTCCAGTTCATTGAAAGAGTCTTGACTATTTCTGTAGCTACCTTGCTGTAGATCGTGGCATAGAATTGTGAAACTTGAGCTTTGCCTTTCTGCAGTGCTTCTTAGGGAGTGGTTGCTCCAAAGGTGATGAGCGCTGCTCTGTGTGACTTACTGGGGTGATAACAGAAGTTGCAGCAGAAAGCTCTGAAAGTTTCTTGTTCAAAGATCTTGCTCTCTCTCATCCATGACTATTATGCAGAGAAAAAAAAGGGGAAGGAACTGAGAGAGAAGGCTAGAAAAGTTTATCATGATATTTTGGTGCCAGCTATGAGGTTTCCAGCTGCAAGGTTCTGGGCTGTGGAGATAAAGAGTTTGCAGTAATTTTCTGTTATCAGACAGATTTAGTTTGTTTTTCTGTAACTTTGTCCTAGAAAAACCCAATGAGACTTGCCTGTGATGGGATTGTTGAGGCAAGTTCTTGCATCCAAGTTTTCTGTTTCTTATGTAATTAGCCATGCTTGACTTACATTATTACTTTATAAAAGGCTTTTGCATCTATTTGGAAATATTTTTGTGTTCTTTACTCTGTACACATATGCTTAGGAGTGTTAGGCATGTTTCTTTGCAACTTTTGTTGAATGGGTTCCTTTTAGCTCTTTGGGTAAGTAAAATTTCTTTTAGTGAGTTATTGCTTTCTTTTTCAAGTTGTATTTCAAGACAAGTTTTCTAGACATACTGAGCCTGGCATTGCCATTGATGGCCAGGTATGAAGAGAGAGCTGAGAATTACAAAATGAAAACAACTTGTAGATCTCTTTATTTGTAACCAGTGTGGTAGTCTTCAGTCATTATGTTCGTGTGCTGTTTCTCAAATAATGTTCAAGAGCTATTTCTCAGATAATGATCCATTCAAAGTTCCCTGTCAAATTCTAAGGGCTTGTCTTTTTACTATAAAGCCTGTTTTTACTTACCATATGTTCTTAGATGTGTATTTTCACTGCATGTGCCATATGCACGCATAAGTATCAAGCTACTTCATTGTTGTTTTTCATTAGTTCAAAGTTTTTGAGGTTTGAGTCATTAGTTAGAATACTTAATGCTTATCTAGTGCCTTATCCATGGTGGCAGGCTTTAATATCTCCGTTTTACAGATGGGAATCGGAGGCACAAAGAGATTAAAGACATGTCCAGAGTCAGACAATAGGGTGACAAAAATCTCTTTCCTGAAGAGGTTTTAAAAATTATTTAAAATTTAAAAATTTTAAAAATTAATCAGTGGCAATGTAACAGTGTTAGGGGCTTTTTACCCATTCAGTAACAGCCACTGGTTTGGATGCAATGGAAAGAATTTGTTAACCGGAAAAACTTCTGCTTGTCTCCATGTGCGCAGATCTTTTTATTTGTGAACAGAGATATGCAATGAACAGCAGGAGTTAATGGTAAAACTGGAATAGATTTTAGCTCTCTGATGATGAGTGTGTTCACATGGCAATTGCTGGGAATCTGCATGGATTTAAGGAAATCAGCCTATGAAGAAGTAATTTAAGGATTAAAGCTTTTGCTAAAATCCAAGCACGCTCAGTGTGGCAGCTAATTTGTGCTATTATTCAGCATTGTACTTGTGACTCAGTCTTGTAACATGCATGCACACCAGCTCATGATGCAGCCATTGGGTTCACTGCTCTAGGAGTTTGCACATATGGGTTCGGGATCCTGTGGAATGGTATCCTCTCTACTCTGCAGGATTGCTTTTACTTGCATGAGTATGAGAAGTTTTGCAAAATGCACATGACCTAATATATTATTTGAGAAACAGTTCAGTTGTTTGACTGAAGACCATTTTGTATGTATTTTATTCACAAGAGCTGAACCCTTTCACTGCTTAGTCATGCAACTGTAGTAAGGTTATTTAAAGTCCTTTTTCTTGAAGATGAAAACTGTGTCTAACTGCTATGTCAGACATAATTAAAACCCACCAAATATGCCTTGTGAAAGCAAAAAGGAATTTAGCAGCTTGCTTAATGTGGAATGGTTTTTAGTATCATAGAGGGGACGTCTCAGACAGCTGAAGAATTTTCAGATCCTTTCTTATTGCACTCTTGATGTGCTGTGTGAGCATATGTTGGACTGATCTGTTTGCACTCTGAACGTAATACTTTTAAAACTGGGGACATGTCTTTCTCTGCTGTAAGTTACCATCAATGCACTGGATGTCTGTGTACTTGAAGCCATTATACAATATCACTGAGCCCGTGGCTTCTGATACGTACTTAAAAAATATGCCTATTGCAAAGTAGGGAAGTGTAAAAATTTAAAAAAAGACCACTCCCCCAACCTCTTGAGCATTTTAAAGCAATTTGAAACAGGATGGTTACTATTATGACATTTCAGCAGGAAAACTGAAAAATTGGTTTATGAGAACTATAGCCTTTTTTGATTCACACCATTTTAAAACAAGAAGCCTCTGTTAACTGTATTATTTTCTATCATCCTCAACCTTCTATTGTGTGGAGACCAAGCCTGGAAGTTAGGTGACTTTCAAGATTGTAGGTGAGAATTGTTTGCTGCTGCAGAGACATGGACAACACATGCTAAATTTTGCCTTTTACAATGATGGTGTGTGCATGGGGAAGAAATTATGAGCTCTTTATTCTTTAAGAAATTATTTTTCTGTTACTGTTTCTTTTTGAAAAACGAAAAGATGAAGTAGCAAAGATAATCTCATTCCATGTCCGTAGGGTTGGTTTAGGCTAAGTTATTTTCCTCAGTGTTAATAAGAATCCTTGATTGCACTAGGGCCAAGTTTCTAAATGTCTTTTGTCAGTTCCCTTGTATAAATATTTTTTAATACCCTGCTTCAGCCATCCTAACATTTATGGAACGCTGGTCCTGAGAAGTTTTTTTAAAATGACGAGTGGGTACTTGACATTCTTTCAACTTGCGTTCTGCAAATAATGGCGATTTCTTCCAGTGTATCAGAGGAATCTTACTGGGGACAGGTTAAGCTGAGAAAGCCCAGTCACCCCTTCTAAAAATTATTTTTTAATGATCTCTGAATCTTAACTTTCATTGGTATATGCAAAAAAAGAGTAATTTAGCGGGTAAAGTTATGTTTTATCAAAATAAGGTCTACCATAGCTCTCCATGTGCAAAGTGTTTGTCTACGTGAATGAATTCAGAATTGTAATAGGATCTATTAGGATGATTTATGCATTCATTATGTGGCTTCTAACTTCTAATGCTTTTTTCCTAATTAAAATTGTGACATTATTATTTGTTTATATATTTTTTCCATTTTTTCCATCAGTGCAAATATAATGTGGAACTAAAGTAGACATATTTAAATTAGTGTTAATTACAATTAATGCTTGAACAACATTTATTTTTTTAAAGAAACCATATCTAGATTATCTAATAAATTATAGCTCTTGTACTAAGTGATCTCTGCTTCAACTACAGTTAATCCTAAAAAGTCAGAAATGAGGCCAGTTTCTTTAACAACATCAAAAGAGCCTTATGACAAGGGTGGTTGTTTTGATGTTGTTAAAGAAATTTTGACATCTTTTTTTTTAAAGTAATTTTCTGATTTTTGTTTAGTTTTGAATGTAATAGTTGTGAGTGTTTGCATTTGTGGCCTTTTGGGTAGACAGATATGTTGTTTAAGGAATACGGTGTGTTTGCACAACTGACACTTTTCTGAACATTGAATCAACTCTCAGTTCCCTGAGAACCAGGAGCACAAACATACCAAGTCTGTCTGCTTTGTGTCAGCTTTAAGATACTGGTCTTCAGAAAAGCTCTTTAATGCAATTACAGTTATGTGAATTGTCTTTACAAGTAAAAGCAAAAACTTCATAAATATATTATGTGATCATGAATTGTCTTCTTTAGGGAATCTGAGAATTTTTCCTTTGTCATATTTTCAGAAGCAAGACAGCTGCCTTAACAGATGTCAGGATTAGGACCATGAATGAAGTGATAAGTGGTATGAAGATAATAAAGATGTACGCTTGGGAAAAATCATTTGCGGAACTTGTGAGTGGTTTAAGAAGGTAATCCTGGAAAGACACAGCTTGTTGTATGACCAGTGTCATTTTCCACTTTTTTACATGTGAATAAGTGCTTTATTTTGTGCTTTAAAATGCAGTTTACTTGCACTTTTTGAGGTTTTTTTTTTTTTTTTTAATTTTGTATAGCAAGAGTGAAGGAATGAAGATACATTCTAAGGGAATAAAACATTAAAAAACACTCCAAACTTTGATAATTCTGGCTTTTTTTGTGCTTCCTCCAATGGTTATGTTTAAAACGAGTAACTAACTAAGATGTAGCAGTTGTAATGCAGCAATTTCATCCTCCTTTTATGCATTTTAAGTATTATTCAAGCCACCTGGGAAAGGTAGAAGGGAAAAGCAGATTAGAAATTCCCTTGTTGATCAAGTGGCAAGGCCAGCTGAGTTTGGTATCGTAACACGTTTCATTTCAGAGGTCCATTGACATCAGATTAAAACTTACTAATAAATTTGATTTTCAGTCAGTATTTGCACTTTTTATTTGACACTGTAACAGCATTTAGTGCTAAAGGATAACTATAGGAGTTTGGGTGCGTATTTCTCATAATCTAATTTTCATGTTGTGTCCCTCTCCAGCATATAAATAGAAGGTGGTTATCCTGCTGCAGATTATCTGACTTTTTTGTTTTAAATGTTTTATTTTGGAAATAGTTTTCTTGAAAGGATTTTTTTTCCTTTACATCCGTGTGCAGGCTTGCAAACTTGCAGATGTTCCCTGAGATGTTTCTTCCCATGCACATAATTGTGTCCTCTGTTGGGTTATAGGATCCTGTGCTGATTGAATGTTCATGACTGATGGGAAGCTTTACTGTCTTGCATGGAGCCAGAGAGGATATTTCTTTATTGAAAGCTTCCTCAATGGGTGTGTTCACTAAATTTTAGACTTCCAAGTTCAACACCTCATTAGGATTAGAGGCTTCCTTTTTAATGTTGGAAAGAAATAAGATCTTCCAGAACACATCTTGAGCCCTCTTTCCTTTCCTTAAATGTGTTGTGGAAAACTGTAGTTAAAAGTCTTAAATTTAGTCAGGTGATTTATTGTCCAGTATTTCCACATTGGCCCTTGACAAATGGCTAAGATGCCATCTGAACTCCTGCATTGCTGTTTTTTCTTGTGTCTGTCCGTATTAGTTTCCTTTTTTTGTAAGTTTGTGCCTTAAGACAATGTAATATATTATATGCAGCCTGCAGGTAGGCTGTCATTTATCTGGTATTTACAGAGAGTAGCACAAAAAACTTGCCGATTATCCACAGATAAAGAGAGGATTATTAAAGATTATTAAAGGGTGGGAAAAGAGTTTCATCCAGGGTTGCAGAAGTAATTGAATTAGACCCAATTCAAATAGTTGACATAAAAATGTTCCTTCTCTGTACTCTGGAGGAGATCAGAGATTGTGAACCCTTAAGCTGAAAAAATAAGTCTTTGAAACTCTTTAAAAGTCTATCAGTTCAGCCAATTTGGCAAGTATAGTGGGAAAGTTGCTTAATTAGTTTTCCAATAGTGCATCCTGCATCCTTTTCTTCATTAAGTGGTTACTTAATTTACTTCAAACTGTGTAATCACAACTTGACTTTCTAATCTTAATGCATAGTTCCATGTGGAAGGTGATCAAAATTATTAAGATATTCCCTAAGAATTGCCAGAATATTTGGAAAGAGAAATTAGGAATTGTTTAAGGATATTTCATTTGATAGTATTAAGTAGACAAAAGTAGAATATATGCAGAATGAGTAAGTTGATGTGACTCTTGATAAAGAAAAATGTTTATTTTAATAAGGAGGTAAGCCTGATAGCATGCACATTGTAGTAGATGATAGTGCAGTAACATTTTGAGGCTTGGACTTGATGAGTCATTTAGAAGTGGAAACTGAAATTTAACTGAAATGGAAATTGAGAACAAATGCATCAGCAGCTTTTCAGTTGCTGGAGGGAGACTTATGTGTCTGTTCAGTACTTCAATCACTATTTAGATTGGGCAATGACTGGCAGAACAATTGGCCTCAAAGATCAGTATTCTCTTAATTTATGAACCAGAATTCCTAGAGCAAAAGAAGCCAGGAGCAGGGTCCAAATTGAGAAGGATTTAGACGGAGATGAAAGGAAATACTCTAAATCCTGTGATACAGCTTGAGGAGCAGCAGCTGCATAATGGCAGATACTTGGGCCATGGGCAAACTCTTGACCTTCTGGAAATTGCCCTGTCTTTTTCAACTGCAGAGTATGTCTTGGTCTTGTCATGAGTTTTGTGACTGAACTCTACTGGATTTTGATATTGGAAGGCTAAGGAATTTGTGGGTGCTTGGCCTTTATACAGGGCTTTTTTTTCCTCTTTGCTATTGCATGTAATGGAAAAATATTTAAAGCAAATTAGAATCTGAATTAAAATACTGGTTTGACTAGAGAAGAAAAAAATAGTACCTTAGTTTTCTGTCTCTGAAAAATAATAATCTTCTATAGCTATTAAGATATTAAATATAATTAATTTCTCCTCTCAATTTCCACTCCTCTTAAATTCTGGTTGGTGGGGCTTTTTGTTTGTTTTTGTTTTGTTATTTACCATATAACATATTTTCCTCACAGTTCTTTACATAAGAATTGGAATGGTGCAAGGGTAGGAGAAAGCATAGGAAAGTAAATCCTGAGAGGGAGTTTCCCTCATCCTGTTGTTGAGGGTAGCAGTAGTGGGAGAGATTGATGTGATTTGTTTATGTTTCACATTTTTAGGAAGGAGATAGCCACGATTTTGAAAAGTTCCTACCTTCGAGGACTGAACTTAGCCTCATTCTTTGTGGCAAGCAAAATAACAGTGTTCATGACTTTCATGGCATATGTACTACTTGGCAACGTTATCTCAGCGAGCCGGCTGTTTGTGGCAGTGTCCCTGTACGGAGCAGTGAGACTCACAGTGACCCTGTTCTTCCCTGCGGCTGTTGAGAGAGTGTCCGAGTCAGTGATCAGCATCCGACGGATCAAGGTAGCGTTATTGACTGGCAGGGTGTGTGGATTTCTTCTCTTACTCTGCTGTTGTTTTAACGTTGCTGACAAATGCAGCCTTATTACGATTTTGAGGTTTGGGACTTGTAATAAAATAAGCTGTTTTGGAAACAGAAGGTGTTGCTGTGAATGCAGGTATGAAAAACAGGACGTGCACTGTAGAGTGGGCTGAGATGTAGGAGAAAAGTGTGCGTGGCAAAGAGGTGTTGTAGACGTTTCTGAAGTAAGAGGAACGTGTGTACAGATATGCAGGCATGCTGGGATTGGGATTTGAAGAACGAAGCAGGCAGATGGGAGCCATAGGATTCGTATTTCACACTGCACTACCCTGTCGTCTGTGGAGGACAGGTGTGAGCCCTAGCTTTTGTCTTGTGGCTGCTTTCAGTACTGGAGTGAAGACTTAAATTCAGTAAGAATGAGTACCGGTAGTGCTGATGTCTGGTGCTAAAAGAACGAGAGTGTGTTGTACACTATTGACTGCCATGTTAAAATGCTTGACTTCTCATGACTCTCTGTGACAATACCTGCCATCTGGAGTCTGAGCAGTACCTCTGTGCCTGTAAAAGCCTAGCAGTACTCTCCCTGCCCTCCCATGGCTCCTGACATCCTCCTCCTGCTTCTTCTTAGTTACTGCTTTCTGTAAGTCTTCAGCAGCTCTTTCACATCTGCAAACTTTTAACTTGTTAACTGGTCTTGGCTTCTGCGGTTAAGACCTTCCGTCTGTTCCCAAAATATTTTCTGCTGCCGCTTGTTTAAGGTCTTTACTTTTGACTCTGAGTCAAAGCATGATAGAATTTTTTGGGTTTTGTCGTAAAATTGTAGTAGCTGTTATCCTTGAAAGTTTTCTGTGGAAATAGCCCCTTTCCTTTCTAAATGTGTTTGGGCTATTTATAATCCAGCATCAGGCAAGGTGTGGTAGAAGTATGGCTGTGATACAAAGTGCATGCTTATGCAAATTGAAGGAAAGGTTTGCTGACTGGGATGTAATGTAGAATAGAAGTTCAGTAGTGAAAGTGCAATGAGCCAGTTATGCAGATGTAAGGAGGTTTCTTTTTTTGGTTAATGTCCTGGACTTTAAAATGAGGAAATGTTCAGATAGAGTGCTGTCTTCTATTGGTCACTTGAAGAATGCTTAATAGAGACAGTGGACAGCTGCTTACTGTGTCCTCATCATTCTTCCCATGAAATAACATAAGCCTTTGCCACCAAAGCAATGGAATGAGAAAGTGTTGCAGTGAGGGTTTCACCTCTTCTGTATGGGAAGACGGAGTTAAACAATTTAAAAGTTGTTGGTGATTCAAGGAAAAGATAGGATAGGTTCTTAAGGTCCATGTCTTTATTGAGCAGGTGATTGTTAGAGTCCTTTCCTATTAAATCTGCTCTTCTGGAGGTTTTTTGGGAGGGAGAGCTAGCTAGTTAGAGGTGCATTGCTGTAGCTGTGCATTGTTTTGGAAATGTAATTCTTTGATCAGTTCGTGGTTGTTTTTTCCAACCTCATAATTCATGTTCTGTATGCTGCTTTCAAAAAATGTGTTTGGGTTCCTTTTCCATTCTCAGTCTCACATTAGGCAATATCCTCTGCTTCTCTTTCATTGCAGAACTTTCTGATGCTTGATGAAGTCTCGTGCTTCAAGCCACAACTGCATGGCAGTAATGAAAATACCATTCTTCATGTCCAAGATTTGACTTGCTATTGGGATAAGGTAAATGTACTTAAATATTAAGTATATTGGTGCTGCTGGCATTTGAAGTCTAAAATGCAGTGTGTGTATGCATAGCGTGCTGATATTTTGTACTCCATCCTTTGTGTATGAGAATCCTTGCAGTATGTGTAGCTAACTCTGTAGAATAGTACTGAAAACACTATCAAGTGCATCTTAAAAGTAGCTATTCCTTAATATTATACTAAATGAAAAACTTTGCATTTCTGTGGGAAAGTATGTCCTGTTATTAAGCAGCACTGTATTATGGCTGAGGTACTTAAATTGGAATTAAGGCCAGACAGCACAGCAAGGTGGGCCTTATTGTGTGGGGTTTTTTTCTGTGAACTGAGTGCTCGATCAGTCCATTCGTCTAGAACCAGTACAATATTATACTTCTCACAACAGATTTGAAAGCTTTAGAGACGAGTCAGCAAGTATTTGTTGCTCTGTATTTTGAGACTGTTCAGCTGCACATTTTTTTTCTGCTTAAAATGCACCAAACTCGCCAAAATGGCTAGAAAAAGGGACAGTAAACAGGTGATAAATTTATTATGTATTGCTTTTATGTAAGAAAGGCAAAGATTGACTGTTTCTGTTTTAAAATGTTAATTGCTGTGGTAAGCAGCAATTTGTGAGTAATCGTTGGCGCTATTACAACCTGCCAGTGTCCTCACACAAGACAGACTTCAGTCTCCATTACAAGTGCTGGAAGCTCTAAAAATGACTTTTTGCATATAAATGTAACACAAATAAGACATCATATATTTCCCTTTCTAAACCCTATTCCCCTACCTGTCCTGTGTCCCAAGGAAGATCAGGTGTGAAAACATATGTGAGGATCTACCTACTGCTACTCAGCTGCAAAAGAAAAATGCTATTTTATTCTGCTTTACTTTCTCAGAGTTCTCTGTGACAATAATATTTCTGAGGCATTGACCAAGTTTTTAAAAATTAATTGATATGAAAGAGTTGATTGTGAATACATTTTAATGCAAAATGCAATGTATTGCTTAATCTTTGTTTTCTTCTCAAACTGACTTTGGTACCACCGTTAACAATTTATTGGAAATGGTTGCATAATGTGCCCATAAAACACCTTTCTTTTTTTTCCATGAGTTGTTTATATTGCATAAAGCAGGGTAGCATGACTGGAATTACTGGTTTCCTTTCAATTAAAAAAAAAAACCCAAACCAACAAGCCATCCACAAAACTGTTAATGTAACTTTCATTTTGATATTTAATTCCAATATGCATGGGAGAAGAACAGTTCTCTCAGAACTGTTAACATCTGCTCAGAAAGTTTTTCTTATGTACTCTTACAATGATGCAAAATAATTTTATAGAATTGCTCACTGAAAAAAGTGGTAAGTTCTGATAGAGACGAGTTATGAAAGGAATAATACAAATATGTTATCCTTTGTCTAGTAGCAGTCTTAGGTTGCTGCCCTGACTAGGTTTCTCAAGATGCTCTGGATGTCTGTACAGACACTGTACAGCTGGATGATAACTTTTTTTAATTTATAGATATTGTGTGCCAAAAATGATGCTAAAAAAACCAACCAACAAGGAACTCACGAATCCAAAATCACTTGAAGTAAAAAAGGGATTATTAGCTACACTTTTAGGAAAACAACCTGACATGGTATATTACAGTTTCTCGAAAGATAAACAAAACCAATTAATTCCTGGTCACCCTCTTGTTTTACTAAGGCAAGTATTAGCTTGAGTACCACAGGCTAGTCTGATGCCAGCATGAAGCTAGGGATTCTTCAGTACAGCTTTTTACTGATGTTTCTTGAGTTTACAGAATAGTCTGCTCAACTGAGCAACTTCAGATTTAAAATCTCTGCATTTGAACAGAGGCCAAATTTATCCCTTGTAATTTTAGTCCTTACTAAAGAGAAGCCTAAGTAGTATAGTACTTCTATGCAATATATGACCTCTGTATCCCTTAGGTGGGCAGAACTGTTTCATTTTCTTGTCTGTAGGACATGTAAGGTCTGCCCAAGTTTACCTAAGAAGTTGCTGCTCCTGCAAGGATCATGCTTGTGTCCTCTTGTCCTTGCATTCTCTGCCTGTTGCCTCCCGTAAGTTGGTTGTTAGTGCTGGTTTGTATGACCTTGTGGTGAAGCAGTTTGGGATAAAGCAATAGAAAATAAATCACCTTTAATGAGAATAATTCTGATAGCTGAGTCCCATGAACAACCTGTGCGAGGTTAGGCAGAAGGAGGAAAGTTAAAGACACAGCAAATTGACAGGGCACAGAGGAGCTGGGACATTTATGGTAATGAGCTGTCAGGTGAACTTAGCTGCATTATTAGTCTGTACTCTAATGTAATTGCCTCAGTTTAGTGCCTGAAAATAGGTGTGATGAATTCAGGACAAATTGTCGTTAACTATAAGGAATGCTATTTTGCAAAAATAGCGTGCCCCTTAGGTGTGTGTGGCTGTGCTGTTTGCTTGAATTACTACTTTTGTGTCGGCTCTATGGTATCTTCCAGTACTGCTTTAATGTATAGTATGGCAGTAATAGTTTAAAAAATTTTAAAAACTTTTCAGAAACTTTTCTGTAATGTTTTTTGGCTCTTACATTTTTTTTTAAAATTTGCTGTGTGAGGAAATGTCTTTGCACTTCTGTGAATACAGAAGCACAACTTCAAGAGGTCTGAAGAAGGGCCTGTGTGTCTGAAAGCTTATTTAATTTTTCCATGTAGACATTGATTTAGTAAGAGATATTTTTCTCTTCCTACGAACTTTATATTAAAAAAGGAAAGTCTTTGGCTGCCATAAGTTGGTAGAGTTCTCCCCACCTGAGCATTAGGTGAGCACCTCAGCTGTGTACTCTGGACCGAGGAATCAACTTCGTGGTTGAATGCTGGTTGGGGCGGGTGGTGGGGTTGTGCGGAGAAAAGGAAAAAAGTGCCACCCGTTGATGCCACCTTGTGGAAATTTACAGTAGCGGCAGAAGTGGTTTAGCAGAGCTGCGCAAGGAGCCCGAGTTCAGCTTCTCGCAGTGTGAGGATCTCATGCGAACCCTGCCGTGCTTGCGTGAGCTCTGGCAGTGGGGCTGCCTGCCTGGGATTTCTCCTGTCACGAGGGAGCACGTGTGTGCTATCCCGGCTATTCCAGCTGTCACAGATGTGGATGCACACTGGACTTCTGTTTCTTCCCAATTAATTTGAAATGAATTGCAGGCTTCCTCCTTTTGAAGTCCCAGAACTTTTTTATCTTGTGTCCCCTTTTGTATGGAGTTAGGTGGTGGCCTCTTCAGCCACTTTGACTTCAAAGGTGGCTGTAGATTTTAAGGTATTCTTAACCTTGCTCTTCTGTTTTTGGAGCTTAAGGCTGGGTTTTTGTTTGGTCCTTTAACTGAAGTACTTGTTTAGGGATATTTTAATGTGTATATTTTACTGTTGGTATTTTAGTGTCAGTCATGCTTAGTGCAGGCAAAGATGCATGTAAAGGCAGATTCTGTTACAAAGGTGTGTTGCTTTAATGTGAGGGAGCTGCACCAGGTCCTTAGAAATTGCTGTTTAGCATAGCTGTTAAAGACATGAGCATCCTTTCTTTCCACAAGTAGGCATTTTTGCGACATTGATAGAAGAGGTGCAAAATATGTTGGGAAATAAGCTCATACATAATGTAAAGGATAGACATACTAGAAAGTAATATGAAACAGACAATCCTAGGGTAGTATATTTTCACACAAATAGCCCACTACATCATCCACAAAAAGTCTGTGAGCATACCCAGCATACAAGATCAGGTTCTGTAAAATCAAACGGCATTTTTCTGGTTTTACTTTGGATAGAGCCTAGGCTAGAGGAAACACAGACCTGGCTTTCCTGAGGCTCTGAGAGCCTCAGGCCTCCATTTGTCTGTGTGCTCGGAGTCGCTGAGCATGTCATGCTGGGGCTGGGAACGCCAGTGTGGTGGCCAGCACAGAGCTCGTGTTTCCCAGGCTGCCACCCAGATATGTGGGCTCCTGAGGAAGCACTGCTTCTGCTGCCTTTGGCCTCCTTATTCCTTGAATGCGGTTTTGTCTGTGTTACGTGTTTGTGGTGAAGGATGAGGGTCTTTGAAAAGTGTTTGTGGATTACTGAAGAGGCAAAAGCCATATGCGTGAAAGTATGGTGGGCATATGGACTGGTAGTTTATAGTGATGTATACACATTGTTTTCTGTTTCTAAATATTTGTTTTGATGGTTTATATTTCATTACTGAGAAATCCTAACTTCTTCTGAAATCTACAGAGTTTAGAAACCCCAGCACTTCAACAAATTTCGTTTACTGTCAGACGAGGGGAATTACTGGCTGTGATTGGTCCTGTAGGAGCTGGAAAAGTAAGTCTTAATATTTACACCATTTCATGAGGCTTTTGAGTGTATTATATGTGAAAACTAGAGACCTGAAAATGTACAGTTCCTTTATGTCTATAATCACACATTCCACATCAAGATACTGGCATTCAAGATAGGCCGATGTCCTTCTGGATGGGGAGGAGATAGTGTGGAGTTAAACAGTACTTTGTATGTTGCCTCAAGACTGTATGAAAAGGGTACTAGTGCTTTTCTACTGTTAGCAGTAGTTTGAGTGGCAGGGTGAAACAGGCCATTGTGCCAGTAAACACTGCTCAATCTCTGTGATGTCTTTAATGCAACCAAACTTTTAAATTTTTATTTTATTTTTTTTTCAATCTTTTCCAGTCTTCGCTCTTAAGTGCCGTGCTTGGTGAACTGCCTACAGACAAAGGTTTGATAAATGTTACTGGAAGAATTGCCTATGTTTCTCAGCAGCCTTGGATGTTTTCTGGCACTGTAAGAAGTAATATACTGTTTGACAAGGAATATGAGAAAGAAAAATACGAAAAAGTCTTGAAAGTCTGTGCTCTTAAAAAGGTAAGTCTTTCTCTTTGTGTATTTTCTTTCCATGATCATTGTTTTTATTTTAGTGCTCTTTCAGACCTGTGGTGTGTGCTGCAATGTAAAATATATGGAATTGATTGTTATTAGTAGCATGTGAAATAACTCCTGTTGCTTATAAAAAATATGTGTAATGATTCTTGCCATCCTGTGTAAGCATCCTCTTCTAATTCCCAAAACTTCCACTAGGGGGAGGTATAGCTTAGGTGAAGCACTGACAAATTTGGGAAAAGCTGTTCCCTATTATTTCATTTCATAATTACGTTTTAGCCCTTTTCACGCGTGTTATGGTAGGGGTGTGTGCAAATGCAATAAGAGGCAGAAAACAAATGATGAAGCTAGCACTCTTTGTGACTTTCATTTTGTAAATACCTTATATGCTTTCCTTTCAAATAATTGTCATATTTGCCGTGTATTATGCATTGCCAACAGCTATCAAAAGAACCTTAGGGCTATATACTGGAGAACTTGCTGAACCCAAGTAGTTTTATGAAAAAATATATTTGAAAGGTTTGTGTGCAAAGGAGTTTGTGACATGAGATATAGAAGAGGATTAAGCCAGATTTGTCAAGAAACAGACATTTTGCTTGGCAGCTAAAAAGGTTTTGTGCAGCATATTATGATATTTCTGTCAGCAGTGACACAGGTGAAAAGCAGATGGTTACTGTAATGAACATTTTTTGCAGGATTTTTACACTTGGCAGATAGAGTTTTAGTATCTCCTGCTGATATTCAGTCATGCTGTTGTCTAAACTTACGGTTTTAATGACTTTAAAAGACAGCAAACAGCATTAAAAAATCCCCACTTCATATTTGATGGTAGATTTGCTTTCATAGTTTTCTTGCAAATTTATGTATCTTATAAAAGCTGTGAATAAGCTTTCAGAATATGCTTTGTAGCTTAATGTAAAACTTCTGTATTTCCTAAATAGGAAATACAGTAATATGACATGGAGCACTGTATAATTTTGTTGTCTTATCCACAGTCCTGAGCTCCCAAGTTAACCAAATCTGTGTGATGAATGTTGTAGTTATTTCTCTTGAATACATTGCAGTAAGAATAAAAACAATGCTGTTTTTAGGGACATTGGCAAGATAATTTACCAATAATAGTTAGTTCAGTTTTTATTTTTGGTGACAGCCAATTTTGTTCTAATAAAAACTAATAAATTTACTGTTAGACTTTTTAGTATTTTATTTGATTTTCTGAATCACCAGTAAATACTCTTCGTAAGCCTAAAGATAGTGGTGCACTTTCTTCTGGCTGAGCTGTAGAAAAAGTGAACTTTAGGATCTCCTCTATTTTTTCTGCTTTCTCAATTACTGTTTGCTGAAAGTATAGAGTCATAAAGTAACTGCAGATAGTACATTTGGTATGAAACCGTGTATTTTAATGTGATATGTTAATACTTTTCAAATAAGTAAATGTTATGTTGAAACAGCTTTGTCAGTCTTTGAAGTTAAAATGATTTAAAAAAAATATTTTTATCTGTTCTTTCATGTTCATAGGACTTGGAATTGTTAGCAGATGGTGACCTAACAGTAATAGGAGATCGTGGAGCTACTCTGAGTGGAGGACAGAAGGCCCGTGTAAATCTGGCCAGGCTAGTGTTTTTTTGCTGTTTCTAAAATTTATAAATTGTCAGACTTCAGTGACTAAAGTAAACTAATGTAAGACTTTGTGATACTGACATTTCTTTAAACCTTT
Organism: Eulacestoma nigropectus; assembly: GCA_013397775.1. Taxonomy (NCBI): domain Eukaryota; kingdom Metazoa; phylum Chordata; class Aves; order Passeriformes; genus Eulacestoma; species Eulacestoma nigropectus. Next base: position 1,861,914 of record VZTE01005077.1, on the reverse strand, counting down.
TAGAGCTGTGTATCAAGATGCAGACATCTATCTTTTGGATGATCCACTGAGTGCAGTAGATGCTGAAGTTGGAAGGCATTTGTTTGAGAAGTATGTTTCTGCTTTTTTTTTATTTTAAATGCAATTGTTATGTAATTCCTTATAGAAAAACTTGAGAAAGCATTTCTGGGGAGATAGATTTCTTCACAAAACTTAGTACATTCACTTTCTGATTTGTTTTTCCTCTATTTTATGTAATTGGAAGACACAGGGGTTTTTTCCCCTCTGTGTTTTGTGGATTTTGTTCCTTATTTTTAAAAGCCCTGTAAAAATCTGGTTTGCAGCTATTATAAATAAAATTATTCTTAAGGGCATATATGCCATTTTCTTGAGGAGAATTTCGAATTCCATACATGAGTATCAGGGTTTATGAATAATGGGGTTTATGAATATTAGTACTGAGTGAAGAATAAAATGGGGTGTGATTTTAAATCACTTCTTAGTTTGCTGCAACTTTACTTGCTAGTAATAAGCACTTAATTCAAGTTGTTGAAGGAAAGGGCAGAACTGTCTTAGATTCTTGAATAATTTTTCTTTTTGGTTCTTGAATGGTTGAAATTTCCCTTGGGTAGGTGAAACAGGGCATGTGGCCTGCAGAGTAGACTGCAGAGAGCAGAAATAGAGGGAAAGAGAATATTCAAGTTTACCATGTAAGAGAGGTGTACTGGACCTTCCCCCATTCCCAAAGAAACAGGAGAGTGTTCATTAAAAGTCAGGTTCCCTTCTCAGTGAGTTTCTTCGTCTCCATCTCTCTGAAACTCTCAAATCTAAGGCACCTAGGTGAGCATGAGAATAATCTGGTTAGTCCCAGCCAGTGTTCTGTCCTTGCTTCTTCACAGCTTGCTACTCTCTATTTTAAAAGGCATAATTTAGAATTTGTTAGAAGGAAAAACTTCCATTGATAGAATCCAGTGGTCTTTGGTTCAGGCCTTCAGTAAATGCGTTTTGTTTAGCATACGTGCATCCTTTGAATTCCACGCTCCAAATACATGCATTAATTTGGTTTTACTGTTGTTCTCTCCTGTCCACCCATAGATAATCATAAAAACTTGCAGAAATGGTCATAGAAATTGCATTGAATAGCAGTGGCATGCACATTCTTTCTTCCCCGTACAGGGAAGCTTTTAGTATCTAAATTTGAAAATTGTACATCCTGTTGATGTTTGCAGTTTCAAATCTGGACCCTCTGAAACCCCATTAACATTTTGCTTTATTTTATCTATTTCTTCAAAAGGATACTGTTTGTTTTCATCAGCTAGTATGGAGTAAGAGTTTTATGATGCGTAGGCTTTATTTTCATTTTTCACCTGCCATGACTGATAGATGGAGTTCATCACCTCTGTAGTTCACATACGCTATCAAATTCCTTTAATGCCTGTTGAAGCTTTTGAGGCTTCATCTGCTGCTTTTCTATTTCTGCACAAGATCTCTCTGCAACTCCAGCATCTGACTGTATCAGTGCCTGAGTTCTGAAGGTGCACCCACCTGAGCTGTTAACCTGTCTCTTCCTGAAGTCTTACGGTCTCTTCATGAACAGGGAAACAGGAAAGTACCATGGTGCCTTGTGAAGGAGGTCAGGCTGCCTCTTCAGCTTATTCTACTTTTCATGTGAGCTGTGACATTGGCAGCACCTACATTCTACTGCAAAACTGGAAGTGTGGATTTTTGCATGTGCAAAACCGCAAAGGAGATAGAAGCCATTGCTCTGTGAGCACAGCATGTGTTTTGCTGATAAATGTGTGAAGATGAGGAGGGATGAGGAGGTTATCTCAGAGAATTTGAAACTCAGAAAGTAGCTGGGGTTGTGTCTGTACTTTCATCTTTTCTCCCCAACTCCAGATCAGATTGAGCAAAACACATAAAAGTAGAATGAAAGCGTTTTTTAGAAAATGGACTGGGTGGAGTAGTAGTGGGAAGGAAAACTGAGCAATGCCTCTCCGCACAAGATTTTAAGGGAGGGTTTTTTACAAACAGAAGGTGTCTTCTGAGGCCTTCATGGAAGCTGTAAAGGTGCTTGGGGTAGTGGGGGAGTGCGTTATGTTCAGTAAGTTGCTTTGAAAAACAAGCAAGGCATGTACGTTAATGCTTCCTGAATAGTGCTGGAAATGTGGAGTAGACAGAGAGCACTTGGGCAAGAATGATTTCTTAGAACATGGTGCTGAGGAATGTCCAAAACACCACTTCATGCAGGCTGCCCCTCCAGGAGTCCAAACCGCAAGGCTTAAAACAATGGACGAGATGGAAGAAACAGGGGATTTTTAAATGAGAATCTGAAGTGGATATTGTTCAGTTCACTCGCTCTTTTTTCCTTGTAATTTTATATTAAAGTTTAATTTTTTTTGCAAGTGTCTAGTCTGTGTGTTTACATCAAAGATAGGTATGTTCCTAGTGATTCCCCAAAGCTGTGGTGTGTGAATGGCTGGTTCATTACATTTGCTGCTTTTCTGTGTTCTATCCAGCTACTGCAGTAAACAGTTTAAAATGTATAAATACTTTTCAAATGAGAAAGAATGCAAGTAGCACTGCTCCAGTGGGAAAACAGACCATGGTATTATTAATACGGGATTGCAGCTCTTAAGAATTTCTTTGTGATACAGACAAGTTGTTCTGTGGATGATGGAGCAGATAAAGCCAGTTTTTTGATTAATTCCTCTTTCCTGGTCAGATTCCTTGGGGCCTAGGAAGGTATAAACTGAAGATTTCCTATTTTTGTGTTATTTGTTGCCTTTTGTCTTGTGAGTTCTCTTGATGGTTAATAGTAGGCATGCTTCAGCCTTTTTCCAGTGGGAGGGTTGCCAGTATAGTTATATATTTTTTTACATATTTATATGTGGATATGAAAATATGCCTTTATTTTGTATTTCTTTAAATAAAAATAAGTTTTAATTAACTATTAAGAAATCCGATATTTTGAGACCTCTTGTTTCAAAATGAGGGACAGCCATCACAGATCCAGTAGCACATTTCTTTGTATCGTGAAGTTTGGAACAGCCTGTGATTTTAAGAAAATCCATTCAGTTGCACTTGGATCCCAAGGAATTTCCTACTCTCCCTGTTTATCTATTTTTTGCTATAGATGATGTGGTTTCAGATCACCTTTAGGTAGAAATTGTGTCCCACCAGCGGTATTGACTCAATAATCAGGTTTTTAAGAGTGAGATTTATATTTCATCAGTCTATTGAGGCATACCTTTCTCTAGGTATTGTTCCTTCCCTCGTATCTTTTCCAGTGACAGGAGCTGTGTGCCAGTCCCAGTTGATGATCAGCCTGATTTCTTTCTGTTCCTCCTCTGTGCTTGTGAGAGTAGACAGAGTTGCGGGACAGTTTAGGAATCTTTTAAAATCAGACCTAAATTTGTGATAGTTCTTGGGAGTGGTATGCACAGATGTATCATTCCTAGTATCAGACAGAATTCGTATAGGAAAAGTTCGCGAAGATCTACTTAAACACCAAGATCTCTGGCTCAAACAGTTCCTGATATACAGACTCTGGAAGCTAGGAATGTGTGCCAGAGAAAGCATCTCTATGTTTGCTTATATACGTTCTCCAGCCATCCAGTGCTACCTGGTGCCTGGAGCAGGTCAATGGATTTTAGGGACCAGTCATATTTATGCATGTCTCGGAGCTGTCATGAGATGGAGATAAATTATTATCGAGGTAGGCATAGAAACAGAAGCAGCAGAGTAGAAATAGAGACAGCATAGTAGAATGTGTAGGGTGTGTGGGTTTTTTGTCTCTGGCAAGCATAGCATGCTTTTTTTTTAAATTTTGTAACCTTTGAAATGTGAAAAAATAACTGGGGGATTGTTCTCCCTAAACCACTTAAATTTAAAGGGAAGGGAGATGAAAACAAATATAGGAAGTAAATGAATATAACAAAAGCTTTATGCCTGTGAGCACTTCTGCATGTGCTTTAATTTCATTTCAGTGGTTATTTTCATTGAAATGAATATAAGTATTAACTAGAGTAAAGTTAAACTTGCATGTGAACTTCCAAAAAGGAGTGGGAGAAAGAATGGTAAGGAAGAAAGTGGAATCATTAAAGAAGAGACATTTTGCAGAGGTGAAAGAAAGCTGGTTCTTGGAGATAAAAAACTTAATAAAGATTAAAGAACAACTTGTCTCAGAGAAAAGCAAACCTGATAGGGAAGGAAGAACAAATGAGGAAGCGTATGCACGAAGTGCGAAGAAGAGTCTGCCTTTGCACAGGGGAGCACTGTGTTGTTGTAGGCCCCCTTCTCAGTGTCTCCTGCTTCATGCTCTGCACTATCAAAGCTCAAGCTAATTTTTTTTCAATTGTGTAGCAGTTTGCTGTCAAAGTGCAATGGGTTTTTAAAATGGATTATAGTATACTGTTACTTATGTTTGTTAACTTAAAATACTCTTCACTTATTTTTTGTTGAATTGGAAGGGTGTAATTTCTGGAGAATTCTGTCCTGATTCTGGTATTTGTGGTGATGTGTGAAGGTCATTGGTGGTACATTTTCAGGCGGTAGAAAACCAGGCAATGCTAAAGGCAGTTCTGGAGATGGACAGGTATTTGGGAAGTCTTGGCTATGGGATGTGAATTAATATGTGCATGTAGCGAGGAAAAGTGCCAAGTGTTGAGTCCATGAACGTAAAGTGAGCAGGTGTCAGTACTGTGGTAGGTATGTGGAAAAGGAGGTGTAGAGTGCAGTAGATCACAAACCCAGTATGACTCTGCAATGTCATGCTCTTGTTAAGGAAATGGCGCCCTGGGATTTATGACCAGTACTATATGTGGCAGTACAAGTAAAATAATACTCCAATAATGTTTTGTATGTGTAAGTTCTCAGCTGAAATAATGTTTCAAGTTTTTGCACTTCAAAAAATATATAGACCAGCTTCATACTCCAGTACAGGTGGTCAAGAACATTCAGGTGTCCAGGGCAGGGAGGCAAAAAAGATACCTGTTTGCAACTTAAACGTCGATTTGGGAGACTTCTTTATTGCTTTTATTTGTTTTTCTTTCATGTCTGGAAGAGAAGGACTTCATGTGTGAAGGGACTTTGTACACAGGAATGAACTGGTCTAGGGGCCCTTGGGGACATAATGGATTGAAATTGCACCAGAGGACATAAACTTGAATTTCAGAGTAAAATTTTGTAATGGCAAGGGTAGCTGGAATACATTTTCAAGGATGTTGAAATTTCTGTTTAGCTTAAACATGGAGAAGAACCCATTTAAATGTTTAAATGTTCTGCCAGGAACATTTTTATGTTTAAATTGGTTCTTAATTGAGGAAGAGGATGCAACTTTCACAGTCCCTTCATCTCACTTTTTCTTGTACTCAAGAGAGGCTGAAGAACCTTTGGGTGTTCTCTGTCTGTATCTCATGTGACTGTGTGCACACGTGTGTGCGCTTGTGTATTTAATAAATGTGACAGTGGCAGCTGGAGTTTGTGCAGCAGTTTGTCCTGTTGTCATGCATTAAGTGTGCTCACTAACAAGGTGTGCCTCTTTGAAAGAGAAACACAAGGAAGGTGGACTTTGTGGGGTTTTAAAAGGCGGGTAAAAGGATGGTGGTGGTGCTGGGCATGCTCCAGCAGATGTGTGAACCCTTGGACCAGTTATATCCCGTGCCGAGAAGGCTTTCCATGGGTTCTCTGTATCATCAGTGAGAAAGGGACGCACTGTCAGATCGTGATTGACCTAGAATTGGGCTTTTCACCTAGTTGTTGTTCTTCAGTTATACAGAGTAGTACTTCTAAAAGTAGATGGATGATGAAACTAAGCCTTAGTGAACCAGTTAGAAACATAAACATTTATGGACTATTTTGGAATGTTTCGGGGATTTTTTTCCATTCTAAGACAAAACCAAGTTTTCATTAACAAGGAATTCAGCAGTCTCTCTGATTTTTGTACCAGCCCTTTCATCACAGTTTTGCAGAGCCTCTCTTTGAACTCTGGCTTCGAACTCTGGCTTCAGTCTTCTATGATAGCCAAGGCACTGTACAAATGTAATGCTCACTGCTGCAGAATGATGTTTTCAAATGAGAGAGTGACTATTTAAAAAAAAATAATTAAGGAAAGGTTTTGAACATAAAACTCAAGTAGATTGATGTTAAGTATCTGCTTAGTATTTTGTTAGTTTTCTGTGCTTCATAATGACTCGGTATTTTAATTGGCAAATTTTCCAGTGAGCTGTCTGAGCAGTGGGTTGTTTAGATCTAAGTATACACTCCTTGTTGCAAGTTTTCCTGTCTGTGCTCCTGCCAGTGAATTGTGACAACAGTTTTTCTGTGCACCTGTTACTAACAAACTATTCATCTCACTTCTTTCTACCCAGATAGACATGAAATCGAGAGTTGTTCTTTTTTAAAAAAATTCTTAATTGAGTGAACTGATACATCAATGGAAATACAAGTTTCCACAAGAGATAATTTTTGTCTACTCTCCTGAGATCAAGATCATGCACGAAGCTGTGCTGACAGCTCTCACAGTTTGAATTGGATTCCTCTATGCTGCAATAACTCACTTTTTTTTCTCTCCTTCCCTCCCCCTCCCCAAATACGAAGTTTTAAGTGCAGTGGGCTCACTGTGACTCAGGATTAAGTTTTCAAGATTTTGAGCCATTGGATTTTCTAGTGGCTAGTTTGTCCCAGTAAGCTGTCAGACATACACCTGGCATGTGGAAAATTCAGTGATCGGAGTGATGTATAGGGTGGTGGACTTGTGTAAGTGGAAGAGAGATCTCTTCACAGTAAATACCTGATATATTCTCTTTTGGCAACTTTCCTGTTAGGCATTTCCTTTAGCCTCTCTGATATTTGTCCAGTTTTCTGGAGAGGTTTTGTGGAAGATAATGTTTTGTTGGGTATCTTTCAGCTGGTGCTCTAGTTACCATACAGCTTGTTTCCGTGACCATGTCAGAGTAATGCTCCCGCAAAGGTAAATACACACCACAATACATATTGTGGTGTATGAATAGTTGCAATTGCTGCAAATACCTTGATTAATTATTATTTTGGCCACGTAAGAATATTGTGGGTTTATAGTTACTTTTGCATATCAAGCATATAACTTTCTCAGGAAGAGTGTTGCTTTTAACTTCATTTTTTCTGCCCAGTTAACACTATAATATACTTTCTGCATGTAATTATGGTAATAGTAGTATTAACCATCTACTTCCTACAGTCTTTTTAGGAGTGAAAAAATAGATGCTGAAGCCTGTGTAGGGAGTTAATTGAAAGTATGAAATGCAGTAAGCAATGGGATATCATTGCTGTTAAGGTCGTGTTCTTTTTCTTCCTTACTCCCTTTACTGCTTATTTGCATTTCAGCATTGCATTTGGACCAGATGACCCACTGTGGTCACTAGAAGGTGACCCTTCCAGCCTGACCCATTCTGGGAACTGGGAGATGATGGCCTTTGGAAAGGCTTTCCTGATCCAAATGGAAATGCTAACCTGTCACTGAACACTGCTGTTCTAGAAAATACCAGTTTTCCTTGTTAAGACAGCGAGTAGTTGAGAAAGGGCTGTCCACATGAAGGGTTTGTCTCCCTGCTTTGTTTCTGTGGGGGTGAAGGCAGTGAGAGTGTTGGGTCTCAGTTGTGTCTGTACTGTCCCTGTTGTACATGAAGAATGTGCTAACAGACCTCTGCATTTGTAAACCATTGCTCCACTGCTGTGTTTTTGGGGGTTTTGTGGCTCTGCTGGCCTTTCAAGGCTCTGCTGAAAAGACTCCAGGTATCTATTCTACTAAATCTGTATGGGTTTCACCTGCATTTGCTGACTGGTTCTAGTGTGCCCAGTCCCTTCTTTTTTCCCTCCAAATCCCAAACTTTTGGCAAGGTACTGGAGAGGAAGATAAGCTCTGAATCCATGGGAAGAGGTCAGAGGATGGTTCCAGGATCTTGCTCCTCTACCTCAGTACAGCTTAAAATGTAGTTTAAATCAGTAGTACTGTGTAATTCTCCAGAAGTCTCTGTGGCTCAGTGTTACAGCTGCTCTGAAAGCTTCTCTCAAAGAAGTTACTTTTACTGGCTGTATTTGTCCATAATTTTCCACAGTATCTTGCCTCTCTTTCTCTTTCCTTTAGTATAATTTTTTTAAAATACTCTTTGCAATTCAGCTTATGACATGTACATTTGTTAACAAGAATGCTTAAAACAATTTTATGAACTGTCTTATTGCCTTCTCTTTTTTTCCAGACCAGAAATAATTATATTTCTTTTCCCTACCTTGAAAACCTACAAAGTTAAATAAGGAACATGGTTGTTAAGTTTTCATATAATTTTTATAAATCTAGTAAGCATGGTCATCATCTTATTTTAAAAACTGAGTAATTGAATAGAAGAGGTTTTCCAGAAATAATTAAAATCTTTTAGGACACTTAATTTTAATTATTCTTTCCATCTCTTTGCAGGTGTATTTGTCAGGCCTTACATCAGAAGATCTCTGTTTTGGTCACTCACCAGTTGCAGTATCTCCATGCTGCAAATCAGATTCTAATTTTAAAGGAAGTAAGTGATTTCAATGTCTATACTTATACTTTGTAATTATCCTTTGTTATCTAAGGAAGGGAAAAAAACCAGGTTTTTGTTTTTAGTTTGTAAATATATTTTCTGTCTACTTATGACTGCATAAGGTTTTCAAGTTTTACAGTTATTATTAAGTTGATTTTTCTTGGAATACCTTCCCTGAAAAATCTGTTTCTGAATTTTATCATGCATATACATAACTTTAAATATTTTAAATATGTGATGTGAATTACAAATTCTTATTTCTTCAAACATTTTGTCTGGTTTTGAAATAAAGTTTTAGCCTTCCCTTGCTTCAAATTTTGAAGAATTTTGAGAGAGACTGTGTTAATGCTTTGCTTTTGTTGTTGTTTCTTTCACTTCTCTGTGAATTAAGACCTGTGTTAATTTTGCAGCAAATCCATTTTTAAATTAAGGATGAGAAATAGTCTCAGATGCCTTTGAGAATGAGCATGCCTTCAGTGCAGCTGGTTCCTTCCCAACTTTGTTGTACCAGATACTTAGAGGTAGAGAGGAAAAGCAAGGACTGCAGTTGGGGCTTTTTTTCCTGTTTTTTTTTAAGGCCGGGTAGTGAAATATGTGAAATTACTTTTGATGCATTACAATGGTGCAAAAAAAGACACTATCCCTCTTTTTCCTTCCATTCAGATTGCTTTAAAAGTTCTAGTAGCTCTTGAGAAACGAGTTTGTGGTAGAGCTGAAAGAAACGTGGACGTATGGTCAGTGTTGCTCCTTGTAAGGCTCTGCAAGGATCAGAAAATGAAGGTGCTGTTTACCCCTGGGCTGGAGCAATATAAAAAAACTGATGGTTATGTATGTAGTTTAACAGGTTGTCCTAAAGCTGCATAGCTTGGCTGCCTCCCACAGCTTCTCCAGGGAGGTGATTCTTCCCTGGCTGTAACTGGGGCTGTTCTCATCCCATTTGTATGTTTGTTGGCCCTGTTAGCTGCTACGAGGCAACTGGTCAGAGCCTGAAGAGCTTGTTTCTGGTCCTCTGAGTGAGGAACTCATAGAGGCTTCAGCTCAGTTACTGCAGTAGGATGTGTGCCCAGCAACTGCAGAACCCCAGAGGTCGCAAGGAAAAAGAAGAAAAATTGTCCTTTATAGAAAGTGTATAATGAAAATACTAAAAGTTTATATTAATTGTAGGGTAAAATGGTGGGGAAAGGTACCTATGCAGAGTTCCTGAGATCTGGCATCGACTTTGCTTCCCTTTTGAAAAAAGATGAAGAGGTGGTAGAACAGCTGTCAGTTCCAGGAACCCCCAACCTGAAGTCTGCCCGGAACCGAACCTTCTCAGAGTCCTCTGTCTTATCCCAGGATTCGTCTATCCACTCACACAAAGATGGAGCCGTGGAACAACCACCTGTGAGTGCTCAAAGGATAGAAGTGTCTTGATTCTTGTCTGGCTGGTTTTTTTGTTAAGTTTCAATATGGGCTTTCCTTGCAGCATTGGGATTTCAGGGATTAATGAATTGCATTATCAGGTGAGAGCTTGCCTGCAGAGGACTTGCCCAGCTGTGCTCAGCATGGCACCTCACAGCTCAGCGTGGTTCTGCTCAAACCCAGCAGTCAGTCTGTGCAGTTCAGCATCAGCTCTGCTGGGTGCTGGGAGCATTCCTTGTATGTGTCCAAAGCCACCACACTGTCTTTCGGCCTGCCCTCTGACAGCAGTGCTTTAGAGGGCCAGTCCCGCTGTATTGGGTGGGTTCAAGGTGTTTGTGCAGTGTTGAACTGAAATTAACACTTTCTCTGAAATCCTGGGCTCTGGGAAGTGCATGTAGAAGCTGTGGCTTTATGCAAAGTCTGCATTTGCATGGCTGGCATTAACATACCCATGAACATATCCACATGATTTGAGCTGGCCCTGAGGGGCTAATCCTGGGACACCACTGCCTTGCTCTCTCCAGCCCTTTTGTTGGTGAAAATAGAAGGCTTTGTATGGTGCCAGTGTGACTTCCAGGTGTCTCCTTATCTCCTGGCCTGTACAGTGCAAAAGCAGCCCTAAAGTTTCTGTACCAGAGGTTGCCTTCTGCTGGGGTGTTTGCATTCACATCAAACAGTGCAGGCTCCCTGTAACTGTGCTAGGCTTGTGCTACCACTGCATCCATGGAACAAGCAATCCCTCTATGTCCCTGATGATTGTCACCTTTATGCTGTGGGTATAGCTTGTTTCTATTTCTTCTCTATAATGAAGAGCAGTGAGATTAAAAAAAGAAAAAAGAAAAAGCTATGGACTTTTTAATACCTTTTTGAGGAATGGTTTTATGCTCCAAAGCAGTAAACTTACATTATTAATGTCCCAATGGCAACTCTAGTCTTAACTTCTCTTAAATTTGTGGAGGTGTGCCAAACTTTTTAGCAGCATTAGGACTGTTGGATGGGGATGTGGAGAAGTGGGAAGGTGGAGCAGCTGGAGAAACAAAAAGCTAAGATAGGCTTCTCACCTTTTATCGATGAGTAGGTTGGATTTCTCTTTTCACGTCTGTCAGGTCTCTTGATTCCACTGCTCTTGTACAGCCATGTCTTGTGGCAACAAAATCAACTGTTACATGTCCATTGAACTGACACTCGTTTTTATATTGCATATACTGTAAAAATTAAAAAAAAAGTCCCTATTTTGTTCATTTGTGTGGTTCTTTTACCTTCTTTATGCCTGTATCATTTTTTCCTTCTCTGTTTTTCAAAGTCCCCCATCCATTGTTTGTTTAATAGGATTTCGCATTTGTCATTTTACTTGTTTTCCCTATTAACAGATGCTTTGTTGGTATTTACGAGGAAATAATTAGGACTTTATGGATAATTTGTAAGTCTTGGGCATATGTTGGTTGACTTTAGTAGATACTTGTAGAAGAGTATTAGCTTCAAATACTTTTCTGGAAAGGAAAAGTTGCACACATTTGCATTCTGAAAACAGAATCTTCCCCAAGTAAAGGCCTTAGTTTCTGGAGCTGTTATGAATGAAGGTAGTGTATAAGAAAAGAAGAAACTGGATAGTGGTCAGAGTAAATATTTCTGGCTATATGTGACGTTGCATTATATTTGGTGATGCAATGCCAAATAAAATCCTTAAAGTGTTTCTTTGCAGAGTAGATTTTTCAGTATTACTGCACCGAGACTAAATTTTTGTCATAGCTATAGTTCAATATTTAAAGTTCTTATATGCATAATCACTTTATCTCCTTGTTTAATTGTTTGCTTGTTCTGAGCCATGACTTTCAAGTGGCTTAGTCTGAATCTGTAACTACAAGGTTGATGGGTTTTATTCTGTGAGTTTTTTTCTTTCAGGGTGAAAACGCACTGGCTGCAGTGCCAGAGGAGAGTCGCCATGAGGGAAAAATAAACTTTAAACTTTACAGAAAATATTTCACTGCAGGAGCAAACTGCTTTGTGATTTTTATACTCTTATTATTTAATATTTTGGCACAGGTAAGTTTTTTGGAGCCACAGATAATACTGAATGTATTTTGGGTTACCCAGGTTTTTTCCTCCCTTTTTTCTTTTCTTTTTTTTTTTTTTTTTAATATAGTGCATACTTTTTGCTGTAATGTTTCATCTAAAATGTTTGTGAGCATGGTGTTCTTTAGTAATTTTGTAGTATACTCAAGTGTCAGCATGGAATTTTCATACAGCATTGAGAGGTCTTGCACAGATCCTTATTTCAACAATTTTAATACTTCACTGAAATAATTATTTTGATGACAACTTGGCACAAAAATTATAAGGCAGTGTACTTTTTTGAGAAAGAGAAGAAAATCATAAGGTGTATAAAGTGGTGTTTAACAAACCTAAACAGTCAGTACGTTTCCAGTTTAGGAGAGTAAAGAGATTTACTGGGTATGGGAGGACGGAGTCTGACAGAAGTGTTCAAAGAACAGCTCACCTGTTGGTAAGTGCAGGTTATGCGAAGAGTTTAGATGGAGGGTCACTGTTTAGCAGAATAAGAAGGTGAGGAAGAGGATAGGCAAATATTTTGTGTAATGCAACTTGTAGCAGGTATGTAAAAGAATTTTTAAACAAGGAAAATGGTTTTCAAACTTACTGTAAGAAGTGGTGAGCCGAGGAAGCTGAGTGAAGATACCTTATTGCCTTTTTCTCTGTTTCTTGCTGAGAAAGCTCAAATTCATTTCGTGGAAATGATTTGTCTTGGTTGTAAAAAAATAGTCTATGTATTTTAACATTACTTACATTTTGTTTGTCCTTGAATTGAGTCTGTTGGGAAGATAGCTAAGCAAGATCAAATCTTCTAGTAGACTGCCCACAACTTCAAATTCACATGAACAGAAGTGTATTTTGAGATAAATAACCCTGTTACGTGTTTGTAGTCACCTCTTGTCACGGAAGGAAGGTGGCAGTAGGAGTTTTTCCCTCCCTCTCCTCTCTCATCCTCCTTCAACCCTGTTTCTGGTAATTATCTCCTGTAAACACAAATTTCTGGACTGGTAACATCAGAAAGTTTGTTAATCAAAAAGCATTTTGGAATATCTCTTGTAGCAAATTTAGGAACTGAGAAAATGAGTCCTTTAATGTTCAATTAACATACATTAGGAAGAGCTGCTGTATTTTGTTTGCTAAAGTGTATTGCTTTCCTTTAGTTTGCTAACATGTAAGGTAATTTAAGGTAACTTCTTTCTTTGTAGAGCACCTTCTAATGTGCTTGGCAAATTGCTGCTGGTCTTGAAAGACTGGATGGCATACTTTTCATATGTGATGTTTTCCCAGAGAGCTTGAAAGAATAGCAAGGAAATTTTAATTTTCTAATTTTTTTTTTAAATTTTGTAAGATGATTCTTGTATTTGCCTCTTTTGCTCAAGGTGGCCTATGTGCTCCAGGACTGGTGGCTTTCTTACTGGTAAGTTGATGATAATTGGCCAGTTGTTTCTGCCTTTTCAGTCAAGTGCTGTTTGTTTAATTGAAAGGGAACGGAACCTGCTCTAGAATAGTTCAGATTTTCCTCTGATTTCCACTTTTTTTGTGGGGGAAAAAATTTCAACTTTATGTTAAGTGTAGACTGTGATTGCATCTATTCGTGTTGTGATGCATGGCATCATCCATACATGAGATCTTTTGAACTAAAGATTTCAACAGAGTTAAACCTAGAAGCAGCTACACACTTACTTGATGAAGGTTATCTTCTGTGTGCATTTCCACAGGGCAAATAATCAAGAAAAGTTGAATCTCACAACAAATGGAAATAATGGAACAAATGAGACTGAACATCTAGACCTTAACTTTTATTTGGGAATTTATGCAGGTAATTGCACATGCACGTGTATGTGTGTCTAAGAACTGTTTATTATCTGATGGAGAGTTTTGAGAGGTGCAGAGTAATGGCAATGTCGGGAAATGTGCTTTCTAGCAGTAACTGAACAATGTCTTAACAGATTAGGAGCCTGAATCTTGCTTTCTGATTAAATTGATTGCAACAAATAAAATAAATCTGACAGCAGAAGTAGTTTGAATGTAGAGTCTTAATTTGCTTTGCCTGGATTTTGGAAAGTAAACCAGGAACTGAATATTGGAAAAGTCAGTCACGTTAAGGTTGTGGTTATTTTCTATATATTAATAAGTCATTGAGCTAAATCTTCAGTCATTATATGGACGGCAAGAGGGATTAGAAATGGATCTTTGTTCTGTACTGTTCTAAAGCTTGGCATGGCTACGTTTCTTCTGAAGTGCCATAGCAAAAGAAAAAGTTTTTAAAAGGCATCCTAGATGGGTATGCAAAGCAGGTTGTTGAAAAACATTTCAATATATTTCAATAGGTAGCATATATGCTTCTGCATATTCAGAAAAGGGCGTTGATCCTTGCATTCAGGCATCCAAACATCTTGAAAAACTGCTCTGAGATGTAATAAAAATTGCCACAGAAAAATCATGTGCATGCTCTCAGATTCTGCTGTTTAACACCCCTAGTGATGTTCGGTTTTGTATGGCATAGTAATTTCTTCATGGAGATGTAAATGGTTGGTGAGAGAAAACAGGTAGAATGCCAGAAGAATATGCATTGAATGTACTCAGGAGCATCTCTGTGGGTGACAGAATAGGTGCAGGATTTTTGTTTAGTTTGTTTTCTGGAATCCACATGATCTAAGTGGCTGACAGAAAACATTGTATTTGGCCTGGAAAGCAACAGTTCAGGAGCCAGATAGACTTGGCTCTTATTTTCTCTGTGTAATGTCTTATTTCGTGAGCCGTTGCAGTGGACTGGACAGCATGATTAAATGTGGCAAATTTCACTTTCTCTGACCAGATAGCCTAAGCCACATTAGGGAAAATTTTATCATTTAAGGAATATTTTGCTCTAGATAGCAGAACAACGGACGTTACCTTTATATTGAAATGTCCGGATGACTTAGAAATATTTGCAATGGTTGAACAGACAGCGTTGACTTATCGACACAAAACTGTAAGTGAAGTTGACAAAGTTATGAAAAGGATATGAAATACATTATAATCCAACTTATCTTTTTCTATAATCTCTTAAACAGTATAAAATAATTTAACATTTTTATTTCTGATTCTCAATGTTTGGAACAACAAAAAAACCACCCCACCATTGTAGTTCGTTCTTAGTCCTTGTTGCTTCTATGAAAAAAAGATTTAGAAGAGTAAAATTGCTGTTGATAGGAAACACTGTTGGCCAGAACTGATGTACCAATTCCACTCTTCTGTAAGGTGAACATGCAAAGGACCCTTGTCTCTCTCATACTGAGGTTCTGAGCTCATGAACAGGGAAAGCAAAGAGATGGACCAGGTGAGGGCCTTGGAAGCATGTCTTGTTCCTCCTTCTCTCCAGCCATTAGGTCTGTTCAGGTGTTCTGTTCTGTGAGGGTCATACCAACAGCTTCCAGCTGCTTCCAGGCCTGAGTAAAGTTGTGCAGAATTGTGGGGTTCCCAGGATGTGGTCCCTCTCTCCTGTTGCTCCCACAGACTGCTGCTAGGAATGGGCTGTGCCACAGCCTCCTGCTTCATGCCTCTCCTGCTCCCTTTTTGCTCTCCAGCTTTCCTGTTCGGATATATGCAGTTACTCTTGGAAAAGTTGTCTTCTCCTACCTGGCCTGGAGTACAGCAGCTGGGACAAGGCAAACAAATTCTCATCCCAGCCATCATCTCTTTTCTTAAAAACAGCACCTCACAGAATGTGAACAATAAACTGCAAACAGACAAATGAAATAGTGATGTTACCTTATCTTGCTCCCTGGGAGGATACAGAGGGAAGCAGGATGGGATAGCTTAACAACGTCACATAATTTAAAACCTCCCTCTTTCCCGCTGTTACTATAGCTGTTCCTGAGTTGTGTACAGTTTTAACCTGCCCTTAGAATAGGCAATGTTTTCTGCTGATAGTTGGGGTCTAACTTCAGCATGTCCTCAAGACCTGAGGTAGCTATGCTGATTTTCTGAAGCAGATCACGTGGAGCCTGGAAGCTCTGCCAAATGTAAGGTGTACACCTTTGCTGTTCACCCTTATTGACAGGGAATTTGTGCAGCCACATTGGAGATTATGCGCAGCAAACAGAGCAACAGCAATCTCATTATTTATTTCAGTTTTTTGCCCTGTAGCACCCTTGTCTTGTAAGCAGAGTTGTGCCCAGAAGAGAGACAAAGAGTCTGCAGACCAATTCCCTAGAAGGATTCTATTTCACATGGCATAAGGAATGCGTCTTAGAAAGTGTGAAAGAAATACACATAATTTGAATGATTTGGTGTATTTTACAAGGGGAAGAACAACATGAGTGGTTTGGGCTGATTGGGTATAACTCAAGGTTGTCTCTAAATAGCCATGCATATATTACTTGTTTACTACCTGCTGGCAAGTGCTGAATCTCGACAGTGACCTCTGCAAGCCAAAGTTATACATGGGACTGTGAAATTAATTTTTTAGTAGGGCTGTTATGCAGGAAGTTTTAATACAGATATATCTCATGGGTTAACAGACATTTCCTACATTTCTATGAAGTACCAATTCTTTCAAACAGAAAAAGAGAAATTGATTAAATTGATTCTGTGATAGTAACTGAAGCTAGTGACAAATGTATCTGTTCTGCACTCAGTCTGAGTCCCCCTAGCCTTAAGTTTGGATTCCTGCTATATGCAGAAGTCCAGAGAATTGGTTTTAGTTCGGTCTTATTTTTAAATTTTTTTTTGTTCTGAAAGATCCATGTCTTTTTAGAGGCTCTATTAATGGGGGTTTTTTGGTGTTTTTTTTTTCTTTAATTCCAGGTTTAACAGTGGCTGCAGTACTATTTGGCATAATAAGAAGTCTTCTGATGTTTCAAGTTCTTGTCAATTCTGGTCAGAATTTGCACAACAAAATGTTTCAATCCATTTTGAAAGCTCCTGTCTTGTTTTTTGACAGAAATCCTATAGGTAAGTTTATTAGTATAAAAAAACCCTTACTATTTAATGTATCTCCTTGAGTGCACAAATTATACCATTTCTGGACAATTAGAATTTGATAGTATTTTTGCACTTTGGTTGGATTCTTTCGCTTCTTTTACTTAGACTCTCTAAATTTAAATTTTTACCAAAACACTTTACAGTGTAGTCTTTTTCAATGTCAAACTCAGACTGCTTATTGATGGTTCGTCTTACTGTCTTTCAATGCAGCTTACAGAACAGTGAATTACCTGTAGCTTTGGTGTTGTGCATTGACCTATATTTGCACTGCTGTTCTGATGCAGTTTCACAGGGTGTCTCCCATATGCTGCATGTGTATGAATGCGTTTTGTAAAACTGTGATCCAGATCCTTATGTTCTTCAAAAGAAAGGAGAGCGAAGCTGGAGCAGAGTGAAAAGAGTGGGGAAGTGGGTGGTACTGATTGACTAGCCAAAGTTTTCTCTTCTACATGGGAAACAGAAACCTGATGGTCTTCACTCCCTTGGAAAAAAAGAGACATGGGCTTGTTCTCACAGCACCAGGAGGGATTTAATTGTAAGGATATGTAGGGATGGCTTTATTGTTCCGAGAAATTAGTAATATTTTCAAGAAATAGATACTTGTGCAGAGAAAAGGTTCATGCCCATGAGATGATGAATGAAATGTGTACAATTTAATCTTAAAAAACACCCCTACAACTGCAGAAGTTTAGGGCTGTGTTACATGTACTACTTGTACTGTGAGTGTGTGGAAATGTAAATTCAAGGCCACTGCAAAGGATTAGAAGGGAAGCTTGAGAAATGGGTTAGTGGAGAGCTAGTGAGAGCACATACATCAGAAAAAATCCTAGTGCTGATGTGTCAGACAGGGATTTTCCTCTTCTGTCTCTCGCGTACGTGTGTGCAGCATATGCATTAACTGTATTTTTGAGGGAATACATAATGATCTTGTAAGAATGCCCATAAATCTGGCTCATAATAGCGAACTTAAGAACTAGAGAGAAAACAGCGACAAAGTAGAGTAACACCAGTTTGCTTTGTAACACTGTGAAGCTCTCATTAGCAGTGAATTGTAAAACGGACATTCATAAAACCTGCCTGTCGCTGGTATTCACACACTTTTGTGACTTAGATGTGTGTTTCTATTAACAGATATTTTATAATAGAAGATTAATTTCAGGATGCATATATTTCTTTGCCTTCATCTTTCTTTTGGTCATGGTAGCATGCAAAAGTACTGCTGTTCTGATCTCTCCATCATTTGAAAAAGGAAAAAAGAAAAGGGAAAAGATGGTATATGAGACAAAGTTCTTGTTCAGAATTGCAGCATTTAGCAGTTCTGAAATCTTGTTTTTAACATCTGTATTTCATTGTCTGATTTACGTGGGTTTTTAACTGTTTCTTTATCGTTTAGAACTTCACATGCTATTTCTTGCACTGAGGCGGGATGTATTTTTTTTCGTTTTTCCCTCTATCTTTTTTTTTAATATGCCTATGAAAGGCATACCAAAAATAAATTGAAGTTATTAAATGCGCCTTTTTCTAGGGTTTTGTTTGTAATAGCTAAGCCAAACTATTAGTTATCATATCCCATATTAGCAAAGCTGATATTGCAACGTCAGATCTGTCATTTCAGTATCCAACATGTTCTCAGTATTTGTGTGAGGTCTCTAAGACCTCAGCAGAAGCAATGCTGAACTGATTTTTGCTGTTTTATTTATCAAAAAATAATCAGCAATTAAAAAATGCCACGGCTAGTATTTTGAACACATGGTGATCTGTGTTCCAGAGTCGAGGAAGGAAACTTAGATAAATAGACATCCCAAGCTCTTGGTAGTTCTTATTGGGGAAGCACAGTAACGAGGAGCATCAGGGAGTCGACATTAGGAAATGGAAATACGTGGTGAATCATGACATGTCTGTCAGCTCCCAACAGTGTCGATCCAATCAGTCTTGGTGAATAAATGAGATGACTTACTTGGAAAAAAATGATGCTTCGTGAATCAGTTTAGGCATGAGCCCAAGATCTCTCTTTACAGATTGCATTAGCAATATATAGAGAGGGGAAGGTTGTAAAGGGAATAGTAACCAGCATCTTACCCAGATGATAGGAGAATGTCAGCTTATTTTTGGCACCTGGATTACATAGCAGAGAGAGAAAAGGAATATAAGGACCCCTCTCCTTTCTCCGTTCCCAAGCAAAAATATTTGTATGTAAACAGATTTGTGTAATTTGGCATAGGTCTAAAAATAGTTAAACATTACTGCATATTTTGTATTGGAAGAACCTTATTAATAAATTACTGTCTCTCTCTTTCTTTCTTAAGCATTTAGCCTCACCCTACTGGCTGATAATTCTAACTGACCAAAGTGTATTGTCTTATCCAGCATTCTGAAAAAATTGCCATTTATTTATGACTGAAATTCAAATTTATAAGCAGATATCTCTACTGCATCACTTACACAGCTATCGTGAAAGCTTGATGGGTAGTTGAAGTGTTAGTATTTTGGGTTTTATCACATCTGACCTCTCTGCATTTGTTCACAAAACTTATTTTTTTGAGTGTAGAATTTGGCTCTCTGGAAACTTCCTTTGCTCTTCTACCCATATCCCAGTAAGGGAATGACATGAATGTCAAACTATCTGTAAAGTAGGAAGATGTGGACGTTTTCTGTTCCATAGTGAATGCTTTATATATTGCTGTTCACGTCACTTGCAGAAGGGGTTGATTTCTGTGCACGTCTAGCACAAGAGGGCAGCATGATCTGTTTTATCCCAGTCGAGCATTACAGCAGCTTGTTAGAAGGATAACAAAATTCATCTGTTATGTTTTTAGAGATGATATTTGAGGAGTGAATTTTCAGCCTCTCCGCTGAGCAGTAGTAATGTGGTTCCATTCAGTTGTCTTCATTATCTGCAGGAATAGTATTTTCTCCTGGTATTTTACACAATAAGCTTTTCAGCTTCGTGTAGCGCTGAGTTCAGGAACTTTTTTCGTTTTGGAATTAGTGGCCAAAAAGTCAGATAACCCTCTAGAGTCAGAAGAATCCCGTCAGGGAGACCTTCTTCAGCCATTATTCCTTTTAATTTATTTTTCAAGATGTTTGTAACACTTCAAAACAAATTTGTTCTAAAGCTGGGTGAAAGGGACCTGGACTTCAGCAGCAAAGACTGATTTGGGACTTGCCTCTTTTGAAATTAGTTTCTTATTGAATAGTTCAGAGAATCTTAGTTTTGACAAACTTCAGAATTTGATTCAAGATTACTCTCTTAGCTTGTAAATGAATTGTTCTTTTCTGGGATTTGGGGACAGAGATTAGAGAAGGGATCCCAATGTGTAACATGCATCATTTCCAGTTATGGTAGTTTTAGTGTAAATTGTGTGTAATTTTAAATTCCATTGAGTTTAGAAAGCTGAAACCTGCTGCTGCTCTGCTGATGGGTGCTGTAAGAAGGAATGAATGATACGCACTAATTTGTTTCAGATAAAACAGGAATCTCTTCACCTTCTAGAGATTCTAAAATTTAAATTGAACCAGAATCACTACGCAGATGTAGCTTTTTTTTTTTCACCCCGAACTGTATCTCCCCAAACTCTTGGTTCTGACAGTTCATAGGAGGAAAAGAAATATATTGGCAGACTTTACAGTATTTCTGGCCTTCTTAGAAACGGGAAGCACTGAATTGTGTGATGGTCGTCCTCCACCTGTTAAATTAACAGATTTTTTCCCCACAAATGCTGTGTGGAAGCATTAAATAAACATTGATCCCTTTGGGTGCTTACCTAGACTGTGAGATTTGACCTGGTTATAAAGAGAAATATTCTTTTTTGGTTTTGGCAGCCAGAAATGACATGCTGAACTGATAGCTAATAGCAGCACATGAAAGCAAACTCCAAATATAAAAAGATTAAAATGTGAAAGAAAGCTGTTGTTATAATGAAGAGTTTATTTTTCTTTAAGGCATAAGGATTTTAATTATGGTGTTCATAAATCAAGTGTTGAAATGCTTATAATTTGACAGGGAAAGTTTCTTTATAGGATTAAAAGCATGTTCATCAATGCACAAATGCCTATCTGCATTTTATCTGACAGAAGTGTCAAATGGGCAATGTTGTTAAAGTGTTTCAACCGTATAATATTTGCAACGAATATGGTATTTCAGCAGTCTGAAAATTACAATTCTGATAATGAGGTTGTTAAATTATACTTTATCAGTTGGATAGTGAAACTGCTCTAGTTAGTGTACATTAATGTATGCTTGTTCACACAAGTGATTGTGCTGAACAAGTAGCATGTTTAAACAAGAAATACTGGTCTTAAACCGTGTGATTTACAGTAGGTGGTGTTTTGGCATATCATGCAGTTAACAAGGCAAAGCTTCATGTTAAGATATTTCCTTTGTAGTCTCATTCGTCACTGATATAAATATTCAGTAGCAATGCCAGGAAATGTATTGTATTCCTGTTTGACTCAATGACTCAATTGCTTTCTTTTTTTTTTGGAAACAAGATCTGTGCTATCTTTCTGATGCAGTTTTCAGATATATCCTTGTGGTCAAGATGAATTCTGCAGGGTTGTGAAAAACTCTACCAGCTCTTTTAACAGCTTTCATGTTCTCTTCAGCTAATACAAAAAGAAATACATTGTCCTTAAAGCAGCAGAGGCTTTGTTTTCGACTCTTGTGCCAAGCTCTAAAGCGCGTTCACATGTGCCACAGGTTTGTTAGTTTACGTTGAAAAGAAGTCCCTATAGGACAGCCTTTTGTTGTAAAATAAAAACACAGATTCTCTCTTCCGTGTTGGTAATCACTTGCATTTGTTGTTATTAAGATGGCAACACAATGGGTTCCATCAATCATCAAGATCCTTAACAACCACACAACATTGTAAATATTATGTTTGGGTGTTTGAGTGGAACAGCTCGTCACTGAAGTAGGTGTGGTAATTAAAACCTGTTAGGTTGCTACATGTGTTAAAGAAAAAGCCCTTTAATGTTTTTTTCATATAACAATGGCGATATGTACTTTAAATCTTATCAGGGCGTGATTATTAAATGATATTTTATGGGAGTTGCTCATTTACTGTTTGTATTATCATGGCTTTGTTAAGAGTTTAAATAGTCTTATGCTTCCATGTGTTTTATCACCATTATGATTCTGTCAGGAGCCTTATAAAGTTGATTGCTATAGAAGTAATCTTTAAAGTTAGTAAATGGCACTCTGGAGTTATGTTTACATTTATTATCTATTAGCGTAATTCGATTCAACTCTATGCTATTCTTTTCTGCAATAATAATTGAATGAAACTTGGCCATAAACCGATGAGACAAGCCCATTACATTTTCAGTTCACCGAGTCAGAGCTCACCCCATTTATGCCTAATACAGGAGATAAAATTAAAAGGTTTACAGAAAAGCTGCTCGTAGGAGGGGATGAGACATTATTTGGTAGGGAAATAGCGTGAAGCTTGTACTGACAGCCACTTCCAAGTGCAGCCTCCTGCTTTCCCGGCACAAGATTCCGCGTCCCTTCATAGGGATTTTCTATCTTCTTCACATTAAGATCCCCTGGTGGGGAAAACAGCCTGCTGCGAAACTCATTTCTGACCATATGCTGACCTGCCCAGATACTGCAAAGTCTAGTGTTTTCATTTACTGAAGCAGCTGAAGAGAGAGCTGCTCTCGCCCCACCTCAGCTGAGCAAAAAGGAGGCATGGAATGTCGAGCAAGACGGAGAAGCCTAATTAAAAGTACTGGCTTTAGGAGACTGCACAGAAGCTGTTCAGAGGCATCCCTTTCCTGCAAGTGTAGTGGGAAAATAAAAATGAAATTTTGTTTTAGTCTTGCATAGATGGCATGCTGTTTTGGTGAGATTTGTGGCAATGAGGAACTAAATGTTGGTTGGAGACAGTTGAAAATAGAGGGGGAGACTGCTGTAATATTGATGGAAAACTGCAAGGGACTTAAAAAGAGGGCCCAGCTGAGGTGATGCAGCTACAAATAAGCTTTTAGAGATAATCCAAAATGGAGGATTTTTTTGTTTGTTTGTTTTGATAATAACTATTTTAAGCATGTACCTTTTTTTGCTATTTTTAATCTGTTTATAAATTGTGGGAGGCTGCTACGACTGCTGCAGATAGGGGGGACTGGATGTGCCACACAGATAGAATGTCCTCTCTTGCTGTTCATGGATGCCTCTTTTGGATGGGAAATGAACATTTTTGAGGAATGAGGAAAAACTTGTCAAAACTCACTTCATTCCACCTTGGAACAAGGCATAAGCATTTCCAAAAGTAAATTACTTTGGGTAAGAGCTGGGCAGGGATAATGGTGAGACCACATATACGGAACGTGGGAAAGGCAGCCTAGACCATCTCTCTCTCTGGTTTAATGTGAGCCTTGAATATGTGGTTCCCCCATCCCAGGTGACAGCCATGCACATCAGGCTCTTTGCTCTCCTGGGCTCTTGGCTGTGCCGTAACCTTCCATTGCTGTCCCTTATGGGCACACAGGCACAGTTAGACCACTATGGTGTTTGCAGGAAAACTAGCCCACTTTGGTAGGGTGTTTTGGGGGTTTTTTGTTGAATCTGAGTAGCTGGAAATTAAAATAAAACAAACCCTATCACAGTGCAAACTCATTTCATTAGCACTGTTCTGCTTTATACTGCGCAGAATTCTTTCTCCCAGATGATCCTAGGTAATCTGCACTGCAGCATCTGCGTGAATTAATTAGTTGAGGTTTCTTTTTTTTGTTGGTTTTTTTTTTTCAGATTGCCAGCATCTTGCAGATTATGCAACAAGTGAAGATTAGTTTGTGCCTGTGGTGATCTTGTAGAGTGTTTGGAAACAAAAGGCACTTCTCGATCCAAAATTAAAATTTTAGTGTAGAAAAGAATGGCTGTTGTATGTGAATCTGCCTGTTTTGGCAATCCAGACTAAAGCCCAAAGAATAGAAATAACAGCAGAAGCAGAGGTATTGAATCGAACTTGACTTCAGTGTGTTGTTCAGTTTAAAAAATACGAACTTTAAGTTATTTACAAGTAGTACAATACAGCATTACTTGCTGTCTTCCCCGCTGTCTTCCCCAGAAAATTTATTTTTTCCTTCATCAAAATCATTAGGTACTTTGTCGGGGGCTTTTTCTTATGTGTTCAGGTGAATATATATGCAGAACCTCTTTCAGATTTTGATTTTTGATGTCATTTTATGGAAGATAATGTTGTATTTGGAGAGGGCAACATTATTACAAGCTGTATATGTTGATAGCTACCAGCCTTAAGAGAGTTTTTCAAAGTGTTCTAAAATAGCATCAAATGTATGAAGAACATTTTTTTGTTTGTTTGTTTTATTAGTTACTGGACAGTAGTCCTGTAATTAGAGTGGTAGCATGTAATGGACATTAATTATTGCTTGCGGTAATACCAACGTTGAGGCAGGTAGCTTGAAACTGGAAACTGCAGGTTCATTTTTGTTTGGGGTTTGTTTTAATGTTCATTTAAATTTGGGCTCATGTTGAACATTTCCCTAGGAGATTCTTACTTGCATATTTTGTTGCCATAGCTATTGATTTTGGTTTGAGCAGAATATTTAGTTGTGGTGGTCCCAAAGTGAGGTTGTGGAGTGAGGAGTTTTCTGAAAAGTCTGGAAAGGCTGGGGCTGCCTTAGCTATTACTCACCTAATGCTGGGTAGGATGGTATATTCACAGAGCCAGCAGGCAAAGCAAGCTGCTGTATGGTAGAAAGGTGGCAGAGTCTTCATTCTCAGCTGTTCGGTTCAGAGTAGAGTGCCTTTTGTGCTCAGGAGCTGGTTTTGGTTTTGTGTTGGACTTTGCACTGTTATAGAAGACTTACGAATTACTTTTGACCTGTTTGTCTTCTAGTTGTAGGATCTCATCATTCTTCCTCATTTGCCAGTTAAAAAAAGAGTATAAAGGTCACTAATGTTTCTCAAACTTGAGCTTTTATCACATGCTACTTGTGCAACATTTATGACATTTGAAAATTCAAAGGAAGTTTAGAATTAAACTTCTCATAAGGTCATGGTTTTTCTGTCCACTGATATGGTTCTGGTCAGTTTTCATCCACTGTGTACCTGAATTCATCCTCTTCTTTCTGTGTCTGGAAATGCTGCTTTTCCTGCCCTCTTTCAAGCATAAATCTTCACTAGCTGGACTTAGTGTTGGGGCAGAGAGTACAGAATAATGTGAAGGTGTTTGGAAGTCTGAGAAGGTGAAGATTTGGAACTTGGACATTCTTGCTGGCAATTATAAGGAATGATAGATGGAAGAGACATGGTCTAACTCTTCCTCAGTTTTCTCTTTATCAGATGTGATGAGATTTCTGTGTGTGTGTGGTAAACCTCTTTTTTCTCAATGAAGTTACTGTCTGTTTAATATGTAAATGATGCAATGCAGAATATTGCTAATTCATGTGTAGGCAAGAAAAAACACTCTGTGGTAAGCTTCCCTTCGTTGGGAATACATGTTTCTTTGTCCCTGTGTGTATTCATTTCTCAGCGTAATTTCATGTTCATGGGTTTGAATGTTCACAACCCAAAATAAATAGTTTAATCTACATTTTAGGCTAAATTGCTACATCTGTTCTTAAGATGTCATAATTAATTTCTCATACAGGAATACTGCCCCTGCCCTGTCCTTTCTAGGATGTGCCAGGAGGACAGTAAGTGATTAGATGCCAGGGGTATTTGCTCAGTATTGAGTTTTTCCCCCCCTCTCTCCTTTTCAATATGAATACTTAAGGCTGTAAACGTCACACTATCTTCTCCTCTCTTCTTCAGAGCACTTATTTTTTTGTTTAGAATTTATCATGCTGATCTTTAGAGAAGAGGTGGTGTCTGTCTTCGCTTAGAGAGTTAAGTGCCTGTGCTTAAGGATGTGTATCTAGGATTTGGAAAGTGCCGCTTAGATTAAGAGAAAGAAATGAACCGTATTTTTAATATTTATTTTTAAATATATTTGTATGTCTAAAACCCCATATGCTTTGCCTGAGGTTAGTATAATACTTCTTTCCTTTCTCCCTTCATTAATTCCCCAGTCTCCTTTTAGAAGAACAATTCTCTCTCCTGTCTTACAACCAGCCAAAAATAAACAATTACAGTTAGCTTTCCAGATTATTTCTGGTATTTCCTGACTAAAAAATGTTGAAATGGTTTAAGGAAGAGTTGGTAGTTCTTACCTTTAGTCAGCTAATGTTCCATTACCATTGGAGAAAAAAAAAAATTGGATGCTCCTTTGAGAAAAAAGATATCTGTAGAAACCTCTGCAAATTTAAAGCCTCGGAACTGTGAAATATGGATGGTTTTAGCTTTAGAAGTGTCATCTTTTTTTTCTATTAAACTAACAATATAGAGAGACTATTTTTTTCTTCAGTATTTTCAACAGAAAACTAGTTATGCTAGACTTATTCTAATATTAAGAAATCTTATCTAAGGAGCGCTTTCAAAATAAAGCCAAATTTGAGAGAAAAAAGTGCCTTGAGGTTTTTATAAAGCTGACAAGTTTTAATATTCCAAATACGTAGTGACAATGATCTTTATTCATAATTAAGCTACAAGTATGATTTAATATTGAATTCAAAGCCATTCACTGAATGGTGCTTATATTTAAACCCCCAAAAATCCCCAAGAGAAAAAAATGGAAAAAACAATCCTAACATATTTTTTTTTAGTTCAGATAAGAAAAAATAAACTCTGCTGCACCTCAGTTTAATAACTAGTGTTGCTCAGCTACTACCAAAGGCTTAAGGACAGTGTTTAGAAGTGATTTTTCAGAAATAAGTGTTTCTCTAAGATTATGAGGGCTTATACAGATGATTTTGTTCACCTGCTGAGTGTTCAAGAGTGGAAATGTCCAATGTGATGCTTTCCAGAAGTATTTGTTTGCTTGAAAAATAGAAACATTCCTGTGGAAAAATAGGATTTAATTAATTTTTGTCCCGTCTTAGCCACGTACTAAAGCAATATTATTATGTACTTTTAATAGAGACACAAACATTTAGTGAAATGCAAAATCCCAAGTGTCTGAAATGATCTGAGATATTTTTAGCTTAAAATGTAGTGCTGTGAGCACTGCTTAATTTGTTAATACCTTTGTGCTCTGCCTCTGTTGTTTGTACTTCTTATGAGATGCAAGATGTTCGAATACTTGTTGAGTACTTGTTATTAATTTTAAAATAGGCATGGAGGTGTTATGAGTAGAAATCTTACATATTGTTCAATTAAATGGGCAGAAGGAGAACAAGTTAGTACAAGTGAAAGACAGTACATTTGCATTAGATATTAAGAAAAAATTCTTTGCTGTGAGGGTAGCAAGGCACAGGTTGTCCAGACAAGCCTGTGGATGTCCTGTCCCTGGATGTGTTCAAGCCGTGTTGGATGGGGCTCTGAGCAACCTGGTCTTGTGGAAGGTGTCACTGCCCACTGCAGGGGGGTTGGAACTAGGTGATCTTTAAGGTCCCTTCCAACCCAGGCCTCATTCTATGTCTCTTTGATTTTATGGGTCTTGAAGAAACAGAAGGATACGTTCATTCTTTGACTCTCTGAGTAAGAGATGCAAAAATACTCTTCCAGCTAGTGACCTGCAGCACTTTGGTAGCTTTGGGTTGTATCTGAATTACTACAAAGTAAATGTGATGAAAAAAAAGTTTGAGCATGGAAGAAGAAGGCTTTAAAGACCTCTCAGATTTGGTGTAAAGCAGAGATTTATACTTGTCTTTCATCTCACCTTTAAAGGGGTGGGGGTTCTGCGTAATGGAACTTGACTAGCAGGATAGACAGAGAATGCTGTTGGTGTAAGAGGAAGTGTGATGGATGTAACACTTGCTCCTTAGACCAAATTTT
Organism: Eulacestoma nigropectus; assembly: GCA_013397775.1. Taxonomy (NCBI): domain Eukaryota; kingdom Metazoa; phylum Chordata; class Aves; order Passeriformes; genus Eulacestoma; species Eulacestoma nigropectus. The sequence goes on along the minus strand of VZTE01005077.1, from coordinate 1,834,125 downwards.
CCTCTTCCTGTTAGCCTTTCTGCTGTGATAACAAAGCAATTCAGAGAGGAAACAGAGCAAGGAAGGCAGTTATTTTAATTAGTGAATTTTATCCTCAAAGACTTTTCGATCTAATTCGGTCTTCTGATTTTCTGTTGATTCTTCCAAATGCTTCAGACTTAGTCAGACAAAAGCCTTTTTCTTCACAATTGTCAAATTTCATTGAATCTCGAGTCTTGGTGATAGAGCTTAATTGTCAGCAAAATAAGTCTTGGTTTCTGTAAATTGTTTGATCCTCAATTGGTTTAGAAGTGACAATATACTTTCATTTACAGGGTTTAGATACTGTTTTCATGTGGCATGTGGAGCAAAGTTGGACCAACCAAAAACATTATTTCAGTTGTTTTCTGTCAGGATGGCTTAGACAAAGAGCTTAGTCTCAGATCCTTTAAAGTTCAAGCATCTGCCACTAGGGGCAAAAATTATTTTCCTGTAGGCATTCATCTTTTATTGTAGATTTACCGTGCTGCTTCACTTGGTTGATAATCTAATTTAAACCTCAGAGATGATTCATACCTCCTCAAGGGGATTCCCAGCTAGTTTAAATTGTCTGATGTCAGAACTTTTAGTTCTTCTAGGATCTCTTTTCTGAACATAATGGTCCTTTGGGTGTTTGAATGCACTGAGGAGGAAAGAATGTGACCCATGCAAGTGGTAACACTTGAGAGATACAGTTTGACAACATACTTTGGATTTGTTTTCAATATTTATTTGGATTTCTAGTTCAGGTAACTTATGATGTCTTGACTTAATTTAGGTCCTAATCATGCCAAGTGGTCCATTGTGGACAGACTTCTGCAGGTATAAGCATGGTACCTGTTGAAGTAAGGAACCTTCTGGAAGGTAGAATAGACCATGTGCTGAGCTAGAGACTTTTGTTTCATAAACCCAGCATTTTGAATGCCAACTGTAATATGACAGTTTTACAGAAACACACCGGATTATGAAAGGTTACAAAACCTTGATGTCAAGAGGCATTTCAGTTTCCTTTCTCAGAAAACCGAATGAAACAAACATCCAATTGTCCAGAAGGTCCTAAAAGGTTTTAGAGTGATCCAAACACTTAAACTTGTTCGTGACCCCTTCCTGAAGGCATGACCACTGTATAGTTGACCACTAAGAACTTTAGGAATTGAATGTTCGTATTAGGAATGTGAACTGCTGTTTAAGGACTTCTCCCCTAGAGTCAGGCAAGGACAAAATAGACATTCAGAAAATTAAGAGGTGTTGTAAATACCATTCAGCTGTGATGAAAAGTTTATTGGATGCCTTTCATATGCATTCTAAAGTTAAGCTACATTTTGAAAACTATCAGAGCCAGCATTTGTTCTCCAAATATTCTAATTAAATCAACTACTATGCTAAGTTGTTTAATTAGTTGCTGATTAATACTCTTTAATTTTAATAGCGGTTGGTTTATTAACAAAATTTTACCTTTTGTGATTTTTTTGCTTGGAGGTATAGTTTTGTTCCAATGTTTTAATAGTGTATCCACAAATCGATCCAGAATCAAATTCTATGCTCATGTTATTTTGGGAAGAGGGAAACAAAAACACAAAGTATTTTTCTGTCATTTGCTTTCATTATTATGTGTGTATTTTTCCATTTTATTCATGCCTTATCAGAAATATGGTGTCTTTTCCAATGCAGAATAATGACAAAGCTGTAGTTTTAAAACAACCTTTCCCAAAATGTCTGGGGTTAGACTATGATTATTTGCAAAATTTTTTATGCATACTACAAAATATAACTTGTGCTTCAGGTCCATCAGAGGAGTTAATAGTGGTGTATGTATTGGATGTGGCTACTTGAGTGATAGGTGTTTTTGTCATAGTCTTTTCATGGCTCCTCTAGTTGTCCTGTTTGTTGTGGTCCTGGAACTTGTTTCATACTAATGTGTCTGATGTACTTTCAGCAGAAAAGCTGCTGGTTTAAAACAGCAGCAAAACCAAATTGTGATGAAAATGGGTGTCAGGAAAACAAAATCAGTGCATAAGTAAGTGAACTGTTAAGGTCCAATGACAGACATGTTTTGAAGGAAGAAAGAAAACTCTTACTGGTAATTCCTTTACCTGAAATCTTTATTGGTCTTGTGAAATCTTAAGACCCTGTGTGAATGAAATTAAGTGAACTAATCAGACTATACTCTAAAGACTAATGAGTCAAAACCGTCTTGTTTCCTCTGCAGTTCTTTAGTTAGCAGAGCAGTTTAAAGCAAGAAGTAACTAAAATCCTGTTGTTTCTAGAGACATCTCTTTCAATAGATTGTAGGTCTTCCCTTGTCTGTCAGAGTATAACCTTGTGTATAGTCTGAATGTGTCTAGTACCTATGGTTATGCACTATGTCCTGGATGCACTTTGCCACCTTCCTTCAGGTGGCACTGGCTTTTTGACTTCCACAGTTCTAGTTTAGGAACTATTTCAGAACCTGATCTCTCACTTGCTGGATTTCCCATGTTTTTCAGTGTAAAACACCCTTTCTGTTGCCTTTATGGCTCATGTGTCGTTATTCCCCTATCTGGCTCTTTTTGTCACTCTGTACTTCCAAAACATCAGTTCAGGCACTTTCCTGGTTTTAAGTGTTGCAGTCACCTTGTGTTCACCTTCTCTCCTCACTTGCTTTGTCCCCAACTCTTCCACGCTTCCTAGCCTATGTCTCACTGTATTGGGCTTTAGGCCTTGGTTGTGCATGGGATGACATTTGTACCTAGAGCTTTTGCCATTCTATGGTGAAGGAGAATGGAAGAAGCAATGTTGAAGGAAGAGAGAGGAGAGGAAATGGGGAGTGGATATGCAGTGAATGAAGCTGAGGGGGAAGGGAAGGAGAGGACACATGCAGGCAGGGCAAAAGTTCAGGTCAGTATGTACACAAAGCTCTCTCAATATCCAGATGCCCCAGGTTTGGTGAGTTCTGTGACTGTGACTACCAGCTTGTCTCTTGACAGTTTTGTCTTGCAGCTGCTCCCCAGGGCCAGATGGAGGGAAGAGTTTTTCTTGATCTTACAGCCCCAATGTACTCTGCTGGAGTCTAACAGGAGTTGTAGAGAGGAGTGTACTTGGTTTGAGCATTAGCCTTCTCCCCATGCAAAGCTTTTACTATTTCTGCACCTGGTAAATGTTGGCACATTCCAGTGTCCCTCCCTCATCATTTTTGCTTGTTTATCTTTCATGCTTACATCTTTGTAACTTCCTGCTCACCGTGCACTAAAGTTCATCCACAAGCTGGCACTTTTTCATCTTGAAATCATCTCTCGAGATGCACCAGTAGCATTGTAACCGCAGTACACTGACAGCAGTTAAACATAAGGGTGGGGAACACTCATTAATTCCGTGACCCCTTTGTGTTCCTGTACTTTAAAACACATCTTGTCCTGCAGCTTTCTGTTCCAGCTTACTGCTCCATCTTCCCTTAGCTCATTATTCCTTCTGTTGTCAATTGTGTTGGTTTCTCTTAACTGGCACAACAAACTCTTCAGGGCAGGGCATGCTGCTGGCAATGTGATGGTCCAGCCTGCATCCTAGTGAGGCTCTGCCTCCTGCTTCAGATACATTAATCCTCTCCTGGGTGTTTCTGACATGCAAACAACAAATGGCAACGTTCTCAGGAGTCCCTTGTTGCGAGCAGCACTCTCCTATTTTAGCATGTTTATTTATTTAGGAGTTCATACTGCTGGACAGCCGTAAATCAGAGTTTCACGGTGAAGTCTGTCTTTGAACTGAACAAAACCAAAAGGATTTGTAAATTGTATTCACTTCTGCTTGAATGACGGTTCAGTCAAGTAATTTTTTTCCTTCTTGATGTGTGTGAATTTTTTTCTGTGTTCATAGAGAAGTGAAGAAATGTTGCTGTTAACATATTTATCATTCTAAGTTTCTTATTATTTAAAAGCCAAGAAAAATAGGAAATTAGAAGATTTTTTCTTTAATTTTAAGCAACATATATGTAAGCATATGTTTCTAAAATAATTTAACCTCTAGCATTCATCTGTCAAAAAAATCTATGGGAATTTATTTAAGGTATATTTATACATAAACATTAAACGTTCTTTGGCTTTGATTTATGCACTACTAGTGTTTTGGTGTGGTCAGCAGCTACTTCTCATTTGTAGCTGCTTATTCCTAGTATATTTTTCTTTTTTGTTTCTGAGATGAAGCTTTCTAATAGTTGCCCAGTAGAAGAGTACAACAGAGTCAAAGGCAGTGCAGTATAACTTTTCAAAATGCTTAGCATTTAATTATGTAATTATTAAAATGTCTTTCTTTTAATGTAATGAATAAAATATATAGTAGAGTGAAGTTGTGTTTGGGATTTTTTTCTCATTTGATTTCATTTAAGTGTTGTTAATTATAGTTCAGGCTGTAAAGAAGTTTACTTTTAGAGTAATATTTTTTTTTCCAGAAGCCGATGGCCCAAGGAACTGCATTGTCAGACCATATGTATATTCTTTTGGACAACATCTCTTGCTAGAATAAAATTCTTGCGTTGTGGATGCCTTCAGCTTTTCTGAGACAAAAGATTTTTTGGTTGTTTCTCAGGCAAGATTTGCAAGTGGAATCTGGTGCTAGTCACAAAACAGAAGAGTAGGTGAAGTCATCCCTCCAGCTTGCTCCACTGGAAAGGATCTATTCTGTGCCCTAAATTAGGCCCCCAAATTAGGCCCCCCCCAAAAAAACCCAAAGGATTTCATTTCAGCTGTAGTCCCTCCTATGCTGATTGCTGTAGCCTTCAGGCATGCACCCATTTGCCTTCTTCTAGTGCCATACTTTCTACTGAGTTTTCCAAAGGATGAGTAGCTTCAAGAGCAGGGACTGAAGGAAACCTCCAGTAGAAGTGCCTGTAGTAGAGAATTAACATGCCTGCTGGAGAGGTGGATGATCTACCTTCAGTGTATTCTCCCTGACTGGTAAAAGTAACACATTCCCGTGGATCTCTGCCCAACCTTTGCCTCTCTTGTTAAGTCCTGACCCGTGGGCTTGGCTGTACCTTTCCAAACAGGATGACAGGTTTCCCAGTATCTTATTTTGTGAATGGTACCTAAGTTGTGAATGTAGTTGTTTCCAAGTGTTATGTGACTTTCCTCCAACATGTGGTTTAAAAAGTCCTAAATTGAAGCAAAAGATTTCTTTTCATGGGGCATGAGGATGTGGGTTGTGTCTTCTTTAACACAGAACAAATTTTCCAAGGAATTCTTTGATTATTTGCACAGCAGAGTAAGTGAGCTTTCTGATAGCTGTACCAGAATTTCTCTTGAGTTCTGTAATAATGACATTGCATATGAGGCAGGAAAAAGTCCATTGAAAATTATCCAGTGTCATCCATTGCACATTCTGGATAGCTAAACCCATGTGGTTTTTTAATAAAATTTTTCTGATTCTCAGTGGCTTTTTTACAGTAGGAGTAGTTAAAAAGGAAAATGTATTTCAGGAATCATTGCACAGGTATATCGTGAATGAACTTTAGAGAGAATCCCTCCTTTCCAAACAATCACGTATTCCAGAAGAAGAGAGAAAGAAAAAGAAACTGAAGAAAAAGAAAAACTAAAGAAAAAAGAATTATCAAACTGAAGGAACATGCCAAGCAGAAGAGGAGGATTTACAGAGTCAGATGAAGATTTGAAATGCCTCTGCTGTTTGGCCTGTCCACAGGCTTTATCCTCAGAATGGATGGGCTAAGTAGAGGCCAGAAATCTTGGCTGTCCCAAGACAGTCCCTATAGACTTTTAAACAGAAGAAACAGTCCCTATAGAATTCTCTTTCATAGTTCCAAAAAAAGGAAGAAGATTAATGGGTATCTGAATATATAAGATTGGTAAAATTATTTGTTTTTGGAATGATAACGATATAGGCCACATAGCAGTTTCAACTAAGATTTCAGGAGTCAAATCCTTTATATTCAGTAATGTCCTACTTCTTCATCGTCATTTTAGTCTGGAGTGATGATTGAGCCCCTCTAGCTTCAACACCAATTAAAAAACAGATTGGGGGGAAGAGAAAAGCATTGAAACACTGAAAATTAAGATTCTTACTATGAGAATTATCTTTAGGAGATAGAATGGTAAGAAAAGCAACAAATACGAGCAGATTTGTGAGCTCATGTGAGATCCGCCCCAATATTTTCTGAAATGCAGTATTTAAAGCCTATTCTGAATCAAGTCTTGATAGTATAAATAGCATAGGGAAACTCCTTTTTGTTGTTGGAAAAACCTTACCAGGAAGGTGACATGTATTTCCATTTTTATTTTAATTCTTGCATTGATGTATATTTATATATAGCTCCCAGATATGAAAGTAGTTCTAATGGCTGTTTTTCTCCTGTCATGTAGATATTCCAGTAACAAAATACTCTTCAGATATTTCAGTCCATCCTGATTTGCAGTATTCTGTTTAATTTTTTGTAAGCCCCTCCTCCAGCAAAGCAGCCCTTGGGACATATTTTCAGCCTAAATTGGATTTGTAGCACAAAGAACTAGACTATATAAGTGCTTTTTCAAAAGTGGGTGCATTTGTGGTCAAATATTTTAGCGAAGAATTAAATTCATAATCTTGCTAGTAGAAAGTCAATATAAGACTACGTTTTGTAGATAATGTTTCAGGTTTCTATTATACAGATGCTTTGCATTGTGGTGAGAAGTTGAAGTAGGTAACTTTATATATGAAAAAGAAAAGGAAAGTGGTGTAAATCAACAGATCATTTTGTCGGTAGTGTATAACTTGACATCTTTTTAAAGGCCAATTGATAAGAAGTTGCAAATAGTTACCATTTTAAAGTTTTTTTCCATTCTGGAAGGGTAAGGAGGCCAGTTTTAGCTCTCCTGTACCTGCTTCCTCTGTAGAAATACCTTTTTAGTTGTTGTTGGTTTGGGGTTTTGTTGTTGTTTTTGTTTAGGTGTACTGTGTCCCTTAAAAATTGGACTTAAAAATCATGTTGCTTATGTTGAAGTATACAGCAGAAATTAAGTTCTGCTGTATTTGGCAGTACGTTAGATTTGGTGGCTTCATTTTAGGTTGTGAGATTTTTTTGTTTCAGTATGTTTAATTGTAGAATTTTTTTGTTAAACTGAGGATAACTTAAAATAGCTTCAGTGGATGAGTTTAAAAAGAAACAGAGAGGATATCCAGAGCTTAGCTTCTAGAATGGTTAGAACTTTGTTCTGGCAATCTTCATCACAGGATTACGTATTAGAGGTTTGATATTACTTCGGGGATTGAGGGGGTGCAGGTGTCTGCTTCCATTGTTATTCTAATTATGAAGCAGAGATGTAGTTTTGTACACAGGTTCTAGGATAAAACCTTTATATATTGCCAGAAGTTTGTACTTTTAAATGATTTTGAAGCTTCCTTTCACAATCAATTAACAGGGTATTATTGCAGGGATCAATAATTAGAAAATTGCTAATGAATATATTACTCCAGCTCTAGCCTACTTTTTTAAAAGAGATCACTTTGTTAGCAAGTATAATACAGCACTAAAGTTAAATTCTGTTTTGTAAATGCTATTACATCTGGAATTGTAACCAACTTAGTTAATTGGTAATGAGATACAATTGGAAAGGCAGTTAGGATGCAGAAGGTATTTTGACATTTGCCAAGAAAGCGATTTCAGAAAGAGGGAACGTTACAGTTCCCCCCCTTCCTCCACACAGTCAAGAGGTTTTTCCTTTGTGTGCTTCTGTTTTTAATGGAGACTTTAGTATTATTTCTGCGTTGTATCTTATGTGAGGAGACTATGGCTGGTGGTAACAGATGTTAATACACGTGCTCTTCTGAGTGCACCCAGGAAAAAGGACAAATCAACTGTACCACATAAATTACGAAAGAGATTAAAAAAAAATTGTATAGAGCATTGACCTATTTTGGTTTGCCACAGCAGGGTAATTCCAATCAATAGTATGTATGGACTAGAAAGCTCCAGAAACAACTGTGCAGTTAGGATCAATGTATTCGTACTAGGCAATGTAGATGTCTCCATCAGCTGTAAAAATACAAATTCATTTCCGAAGAAGCCTGTTTTCCGTTCTTATCTTTATCATAGTTATTCTTCTTTCTTTAAATCCTACACTTAAAAATAAGATCAAACACAGTGTTCACGTTTTCTTCTCGTTTCCTAACTGTTTCCGTGTTTGACAGCCTTTGTATAAAAAGTTCTTTTCAAGTAGTAAATTAATTTGGATAGAAGGCATCCCACCTGAATTCATTACATGCTGGCAGTTTAGATAAATGGATATTATGATCTCAGCATATTTTGGCCCAGCACCACTGTGCCTATTTGCAAATGTCTAAGAAAGTGATAATATTCCTATCAGTTTCAGGCTGCTAAAGAAAAAAATGGGGTAGAATTTCTTATTTATATTTATAGGATGCCTGTGGGGAAGACAGCAACGCTGTATATGGCAGTTTGTGTGGACACGTGGTGTTAAACATATATTAAAAAAAGATAACAGACCTTTTGACATTTCTTTGTAGAAATATGGAAGAAAAGCCAGAGTAGATCAGTAATTGACAGCTATGCAGGAGATGCATTTCCAGATTTCTTTCTGAAGAAATATTTCACAAACTTACAATTCCTTTCAAAGTCGGTAATCCATCTTTAATTATTTTGTTGATTTCATAGTTGTATTTTACAAGGTTGATGTAATGTCTGCTTCCTGCCAACATTTGATATGGACAATGCACTTTGTCACTGCTTTGATGAAACGGCAAGCTGCTTGTAGTTTGTAGTTGCAGTACTTTTTTTTTTTCTTATTTTGGTGTGTGTGTGAACTGAGCATGGGTAAAGGCTTATCAGTTGCTGAATGCCATAGCTTAACAGCAAGATATGTGAGGAGCTGCCAGTTTGTACCACGGACAGAATGGGAAGTGTGTCCAATGCAGTTAAATGGATGGGCGTTTAAATATACCCGGTTCTGTACAACTGTTTCTTCTATTCCTACGCTTTGAGTGTGGCTTTTATTGCCACACGTACACTTGAGAGCATTGTTTTGCTACCAGGCATCCATTTAAAAGGACTTTGGTTTTCCAAGCTGTAATTGGGACTGTTGGAGTGCATGATTCCTCTCTTTGGGCTCTTTGGGGTCCGGAAGCCCACGCTGCACCGTGGCTGTTGCAGGCAGCGGTGGCACCCAGCCGTGGTGACCACGGTGGTGCCACAGTGTCAGGGGGGTGAGGGGCTTCTGCTCGCTCAGCAAAGCCAGTGGCTGCACAGTGTGTGCTTTGGGATTGTCTGACATGGATCCATCCGAGTTAGTCTGTCCTAGCCCAGGCAAACATCGCTGTGGTATGACATACCTTCAGTCCTAGTCAGGGTTGCTTATGTTTAGTTTCCCATAAATGACTAAGTACCCTCTTGAATCCATTCTTAGCACTACAGGTTGCCTTTACACAGGTTTCTGCAAATTTGCAGTGAGGAGCAGAAGATAAAAATGTTTAATTTTGTTACTTTTTCTTCATGGAGGCTAGGCAGTGAGGGGTGAGGGTGTTCTGGCTTCGCTGTTTCAGAGTAGCTTAAGAGATTTTGAATATTTTTTCCCCCTGGTAAATGCAGTACATGGATATGGATATTTAGGCCTATTGCTATGGAGGAGTTTAGGTTACTATGCAAAGCAGTATTTATTAATAACGTTTGCATATTGAAATAAAAAGTTGTATGTAATTAAAATTGCCTGCACTGAGGATTAGCCTGATCTGAGGGAAAAACATCCCAAGAGTGTGCACCAGTGCCCACACACACGCACACGTAAGTGGCAAAATCTTTCTGTCTGTAGAAGGCCCTTTTCTTAAACCCTTTCTCTTTTCCAAAGAGGCGAATCAGTGAACTAGAGAAGTGGTGACAAAGTATTTCTGCAATGTGTGATGAAGCAAGTGGGTATAAAGGTTTTGTAAACTCATTGCGCGGTATAGAAAATCAATGTGTCTACTCTATTGTGTTACACAGAAGTATTTCAGTGAATGCCCTGGCCAACAAGGTATACTAGAAATGCCAAATACATTTAGAAATAATGTACTGTTGCTCTTAGGGTCCTTGGAATTTAGGTTGCACAATATTGAATACCATGGATGGCATTTGGCTGTTACAGTGGAGGATCCTAGTTTCTTGTTTAAAAAAAAAAATCCTTTTCTGGTGTTTACATCTTGAGTGTTGATTCAGTTTGGATTATACTTCTTTCATGATAAAGTATGTATAAACATTTTAAAAAGGTGTGGCACAGTCAAGTGTTTTCATTATTTGTATGATAGGTTTGAACATCTATTCCAAAGTATCAGTAGGCACCTGCAGAAGCAAAGTGGGTTTGTAGCACCTGAACACATTCCGATTTGTGCAATTAAAGCAGTTTACAGAGCGAGGAAGAAAAGACTATCACATACTGAGGTTTGATGTCTTTCACATGGAGGACAAAAGAGGTTTGATCCTTTCACTTCAAGTTTAGCCTAACTGTTGTATAGGGGAGGAGGTTTAATGAATCATTGTTTAACTTTGATACTGCCAAGTATTTGACCATTAAATAGTCTGAAATGTGTACATAGCACTTTGGTGACAGACCCTTATTTAACTGTGATTAATTGGCATTGAATAGTTATTTAATTACTTCGGAAGAAATCTAACAACAGTGTGTGTTCTGATTCAGTTATTTGATATAAAAACAAACATAAGACTGCTGAAGAGAGCACGTCCCCTTTTGCAGCTTGCTAGTAATGCTGCACACCATGTGGAAACCTGAGTCATTGAAATAGCAGATACTATTCACCAATTTGGATGCTGTTGTAACATTGGCATACTTAATTCTTGATTTCTTGAAAGACTTTCTGTTAGTGGTTTCATGAAATTTGACTTAAAAGTTTTAGATGTAGTATTTTCTTTTTGCTTTATAGCCCCTCACTGGGATAAGTAAAGGATATAGGTATTAAGGGAGCTTAAAAATTTTTGTGAGTTGCATATACTGGACTGATCTAAGAATTACTGTTTCTTGGCATGTATCTGTATCTCAGAGATGCTTACTTAAGGAGTTTGAGGTTTTTGGAAATACAAACTATGGTGGGAAGGCAATGTTGATAGTCTGTAAGTTTAGGAGAGATGTATTTAAAGGTTTTGGAGAGTAAATGTAGTTTTCAGGATGAGGGGGCAGGCAGGTAAGTTGTGCAGCTCCTGCCCTTCTTGAATAGCAGGTGCAACAGTTTTCTGTAGTCTGAAGAACCATTCTCAAAAATTAGGTTTGCAAATGCTAGTAGAAACTGTAGTCATAACTGTAAGCAGTTTGCATCCTGACTCCAGATGGGTACTGTAAGTTTTATATCTGGAATGTTTTCTCTTGCATACTTAATAATGCATAAGCGAGTCACTGATTTACTGTGCTTCCAGTAAGTGGAAACAGTTGTTTCTTCATACCTTGTGAAATAGACCTCATGTACTTGTAGACATCCTTATAAATGAAGCAATTGCTTTGGATGCAATACTGTAATGGCTATGGGGCATCTTGTGGATATTTCCAAAGCATAACACTTCGGCTTGGAGGTGCATTGCTGTCCCTGCTATATGGTGAAGGAACTTGCTTGCTTTAGAGGGTTACTGTAGCTTCCTTCTGTGTAGGACATGCTATATAAGATGCCAGTTCAGTTACATCCGTGTGAACAGGATCTGAAATACGTCTCCAGACTTGTATTTTCTCTTCTACTGTCTCTGTGGTACTAGAATTGAAAAACAGCAGTGACAAAAATAAGGCTAAGGCCTGTGGGTTTGTCGCTTGCCTTTAGCTGGAGAAAAGCATTAATGGTCACTGGATAAACAGTACAAGAGAGAGATACAGACCTCTTAGCAATAAGCAAAGGATTTTCCTGGTGTTAATGACTTCAGATGTCGTTTTCTAGAATTTCTATGTGCAAACACTAAATAGACTAATTTTTCAGTAATTTGAAAATTCAAAAAAAATGAAGTGCTGCTACCAGAGATGCACTTGAATGTTTATTTGGGATGCAGCTGATTCATGTTGTCACTGTTTAATTGTATTAGGTGGACTACGAAAAGTTCCAGTTTTCAAGGTTTGTCTTTTCATATGCCATTTCTTTTGCTCACTCAAATATTAGTCAATGTCATTTTACAGAATTACTGTATTTGCATTTTAAAGAGGATTAGGCAGATTAAAAGATGTTTTCATGTTTTATTGATAACATCAGATTAATTTCCACGTTCCTAGTGGCAGCTCACAGAACTGTCAAAACAGAGGCTGTAGAAACATTGTTATACTTAACAATTTCATAAGGCAGTTGAAAAAAAATACAGTTTTGGCAATTGATTAGCAGCGTGATCACCTATGGGAACTGGAGCGGTTGGTGGTAACGTGGAAGAGACAGTGAAACCAGGGGTTACTGGGGACAGCCTGAGTGAGCTGAGTTTTCTTTCGTGACCACATTGCTCAAAGAACTTCACTGGAAGAGGAGGAGAGCACTGCCACAGTCACTCTTAATGTGCAGGCATTGCTGGATTCCTGGAGGTGCCAGCATTGGGCTGACCTTGCTGTGGCCGTGGAAGAGCAGCCAGCCTGAGTGACCTTGCTGCCTCCTGGCAGTGTCATGTGGGATGGCCTTTGCACAGTGGCTTCTTATCTAAGTCTGAAACCGCTACAAATAAAACTTACTTGGGGTTAAAAGGCAAAGGGTGATTCTTAGGCTGAATTAAAGTGGGGTTTGCTCACTATGGGAATAATCCTTTGCCCTTGTGTACAGCTTGTCATTGGTGGGTCTCACAGCTTTTCATGGAGGGGCTTAGCACTGTCACCTCTCCTTGCTGTGCTCCTTGCTCTGTAAAATAAAGTGAAGTCACTCAGAAGACAAGTGACAAAGCTGTGAACAGATTTCTAATACCCTGAGCCAAATCTGTTATTCCACCTAGTTTCCCTTATCTGCTCTTCCTGGACATGCTGTTAAGGAAAGCCCTATCAACAGGAAGCATTTAACATCTTTGAATGATTTTCTCTTTGCTAGTGAAGTCTTGGTTCATTTGAAAATAAACTGGAATGTGATATTTAAGGATATTAAGAAGCCTTAGCTACAGCGTGTATGCAGTATGTGCTTGATCACTCTTCTATGACCAGTCTCCATGTAAGAAAATCATGGGAAAAAGAAAGTTTAAAAAAAAAATTGCCTTGGACTTCCTTCTGATGTATCTACCGAAATACAAATGAAAGGGAACATCCCCACATGCTATTCCCAGTAGCAAAAGATGAGATTTTTCTGAGTCTTGTGCTGCTGTATACCCCTTCCTCTCTGTGTGCAAAGCCTAAAACCAGGATGAATTCTGCTGTTGGCTGCCTTAAGTAACTGCCTTGGGTGGTAAAGTACTGCAGAACAAGCTCTTTGCCACCAGTATCTCTCTTTGGAGTCGTGTCCCAGACCTGAGGATAGGCTGTTTTATTGTTTGGTGTGAATCAGAAATTCCCTTAAAAAAGAAATGAATGAAAAAGAGTTGTAAGCAGAAAACTAGCATGATAGTTGCTACAGAAGTTTACTTCAGGATCTCTTATCTCTAAATTACGTCTCCAGCGCACTCCGTGGAAACTTTAAACTTAACTGCTTTCAGTTTAATGAGCTCCTTTGAAAAGAAAAAAAAAAGGCTTTTGTTGCCAGTGCACTGAATATGTTTGTACCAGTTAAAAGTATAATTGAATCAAGATACATGCAGATAAAAAAGCATTGTGAATACATGTATGGGCAGCACACACCTTAGAAATGGCCAGATTCCCACCCCTGGTTTCGTTTCTTTCCTGGTGAGTAGGGATACTGATTAATAGAGAAAGATACTAATCCACTGATGGGTGGCAGTGCTGTGACTTCAGTTATTAAAAAGTCTTGATATAACTGGTTTTTTTCACTCAGGTAGAACTTGGGAAAATAGAGAAATGTAAATGGTTCACTGACAGCAGATTAAAAATCATTTTATTAGCTTTAATAAACATCGGTATTGTCTAGGTTTTGAATAAGTATAAATGTAAGGCTGCATGAATGCAAATCTATCTCAGATTTTATTTTAGAAATGCTTACAATTTGAATCCATGTATAATGTTGAGGGGTGAGAACAGAAATGCTGAAAAAGATCAGTTAGATCAACTATGATCTATCTGAGACATGCATGCACTAGTGAGTTTCAGTCAAGGATAGGAGCAGATTCTGGCTGATGTTGCTTGATGAAACTTGGATTAAGTTGTCTGAACTATAGACCTTTACCTGCACATGTTAAGCATATAAAGCATGTGTGTTTCATGTGTTAAGTTCTGTTGAAATATTATCTTCAAAGCCCATTTAATTTTTTTTCTAGCTGTTTAACTACAGGTTTTATATTTGAGTAGAAGGCATTTGTAAAAAACTATTCTTCAAAATATATTGCAGTGGTTGTAGAAGATTCCCCTCATGGGGGTTTCCAAAATTGTCTTTTTGTTTTTAGAATCCAGCTGTTTCCTTTTAGTTGTTTTTGATATGGTAAAACATGGATCTTTTCAGGAATTATATTTACTTTCCTTTTGTTTTTCTTCTCAACCCTGTTCCTGTAGGAAGAATCTTAAATCGTTTCTCCAAAGATATTGGCCACTTGGATGATTTGCTTCCACTGACGTTCTTGGACTTTGTGCAGGTAATTCAGTTGCTACTGTCAAAAGACTTGTGCACTGCATTCTACATTTAGATTCCTGTATGCTTTGCTGAAGATCAGCTATTTGTCACAGATGTAGCTGAGTTGAATGAAAGTACTTGTTTGTGAAAGAAAGGTGCGGTTGAAATTTAACGTGTCAGTAGAAAGCTAACATGAGTAATAACTGGCAGGTAGGAGTGGCTATACACAGCTTGCTATTATGTCAAGATTTCAGCTCATAGTAGCTACATGCTTGGTAAATTGCTCCTGATTTGCCTCCAAGCAATCTGGCAAGCTTATTGCTGTTATAAGAAATATGTCCATAGTAAAGAAACAATCAGCTCACATGAAAAGATAGCACAGATTAACCTAATTACATGTCTACTTCCACAAAGAATCAAATGCTTACCACACCATTTTGGATTAATATAGGTGTGGCTATTTACAAAGAAAAGATTAGTAGTAATAGGGTGAATATAATAACCTTAATAGGAACAAGTGAAATAAGTTGTTGCAGAAAAGAAAGATGGACAAAGCAGTGAGATTTTGATGATGATGAAATGATAAAGGATTATATATGACATCAAGGTAATTTTTCTGTTGCAGTTGCTATTAATCTTTCTCGCAAAAAATTGCAGGAGGATAAATCTGAAAAAAAATGATCGTACTGTATGAAAATAATATGAATCACAAAATACAGAGAATTGTGGAGGCTAGATAAAAAAAGACTTAGTGGATTATCTGGATCCACTTAGTGGATCTCACCTGTCATGCTGAAGTCAGAAATGTTTCTTAAGGTGCTGTTGCTAGCTTTGTTTCATCTCTTGAAGATAACTTATTCAGGATCTAAACCCTGTTTTGACTTAAAAATAAACCAAAGATATTTCAGGTTGAGCAGTTTAATCATGTTGTTCTTGGTGAACTCTAGAAAACAGGAAAAGAAATTATTCCAAGGAGTAAAAAGACCTATTAAGATAAAGTCTTTTTTGTAGTTTACTGAAGTAGCTGAAATTAAGATGTATGTTTTGTTTTTCAAATTTTACACTGCCACTTTAAAGTGTCATTTTGGGGAAGAAAGGAACATGTTGTATTTTACCCGATTACAGCAATTGAGGGGTTTTTTGTGAGTTAGGGAGTTGCTTACAGTAAACATGATTTTTCATTCATGGCTATTTAATTTAATTTAATTTACATTCTTCTTGAAAGTGCAATTTAGTTTTTCTATAAAAACAATTAATGTTTTACTGTTTGTACAGGTTCCAAGCCTTCTTCAGTCTTGTTAACTGTCATATTAGACAGGATAGCTTACTTTATTTCAGCTCTCTCTCGAGTATACATATGTGCCTTTCTTTTTGACTGGAAGTTCAGTTTGTCCTGTAGTTCTTATCCTCTTCTCTTAGCATGTGGTTTGCATCCATAAAGTCAAACCCGTGTTTCCTGCACAGTGTGCCTGTCCGTTGGACCAGAGGGGTTTGTATGTGTGTAGTGTGTCTCCTTTGCAGCAGACTGCGCTGCGTGTGTTCACACTAGGTACTACTCGTGGCCAGAGCATCCTCTGGGTCCTGTGATCCTGAGATAAAATGATTAACCATTTTCCTTAGTTCTGTGCATTTAAAATAATGTGAGGGTTGTGTTGCAAGACCACTTGCATGGTGGTTTTATAGCAAGAAACTGAGTGGGTGTTTTGCATGCCCTGGCATGTGGTTTAAAGGCATGTGGGGTTGTCTGAGGATGCAAAATTTGCTGGGAAGATGTTACAGAAGTCTGCAAAAGCAGAGGGAGCCAAAGTTGGTGTGATCTCGTCCATACTTCCTTTTGGGAACAGACCCTGAAGCAAACTGTCTTGAGAATTGCGCTGTCTTACTTTTGACGGAACAAACTGATCTGCTTCAGAAGAAAGCTGAGAAAGTGTCTACCCTGTGTGCATGGCACATGGTACAGAGGACTGAATGATATACCAGCAGATTGGAAAACCTGGTTATTGACCCTTTAGGCAGTGTGTGCTTTCTGTAACTGAACTGGTCCGGAACAAAAGAGTGAAGGCTGCTTCTCTAGATGTGATTGTTTTCTTCTTTCAAGCTCCTACTGTAAACCACGTTTGGTAAACATTTTCCATCCTCTTGATTAATTTATGCATTTCTTTTAAATTGGCTGTTGAATTATTTGTCAAATTCTGAAGTTTGTTTTTTAAGTGAAAAGTTATTGCTTTCCGAAAAGAAAGTAGATTTTACAAGTCCAGGACATTATTAAAAAGACACTGTGTTTCAAAGCTCTATTTGGCATCAGAAAAGAAAATTTAGGATCTTACTGTTGATTAATAATACAATGCTATCCATAAGAAAAAACCACTTCCTTCTTGGCAGGTTTTCTAAAACTTACCCTTCTTGATTGGCAGGCTTCTTGCTTAGTGGATGCTTTTGAAATTCAGGAGCAAGGATATATTTATTTCTGATGAAGCACAGATTTTTACGAAGGATAACTGTTACCAGTTATGATAGAGATCTTTCGTCACTTGTTTTGTTTGCAGGTGTCTTTTATAACACTTCTTATAATCCCTTCGGGAAGAAATATTTTCTCCTTTCTAAAAGCAGTATTAGCTGGATAAAAAAGCTCTGATCCCAGCCATTATTGTTGATTCTTTGAGAGACATTTCCCAACATTCATTGTTTAAATGGTTGTCAGGAGGAATCAAGTGAAACTTAATAAACAATGCAGTAACTGGTTCATCTTACTTTGTGTGTAGAAGCTTTTCTTGAGCGGATTTGCATTGAAGAAGTGGTCGTTTTTCAGACTTATTGCTAGGATCATTGTGAAGCATTCCACCCTTTTACTGTATTGGCAAGTGAGTGTATAATTTCAGCACAAATAAACACAATGTGACTGGACACCCAAAAACTACAGTATAAGCCAATTTAAATACCGATAAATAAATAATTAAATGCAATCTACTAATTTCAAGGCTTGTGTAATTATACTGAATGCAGATTTTTAGGCAATGCTAAAAATTAATAATATTATTTTTGGAGTACCTGATAAGATTTGTACACTGCACTACAGCCATAATGAGCATTGTTAGTCTAGATGGCTATACTGGATGAAAATTAATTCCTTGAACAGAAAGAGTTTAATTTTTTACATCATTCATTGAGTTAAGGAGAATAAAGACTCTCTTCAAGATAGTGGATAGTCACTGTACACTTTCTCGTGAAAGCAGAATTGAAAGGTGTGTGGCAAGCACAAAAATGCATCATGAACCTTGTGTATTCTTTTGAAAATCTGGTTAGATTTTACAAAACTGTTGTTTTGCAATACCTCCCAAAGTAGCAAGTCTCATGGCATTTAAAGTTTTCTGCCATCTTTTCATTCTTTGGTTTGAAGTGCACCAAAATAAAACACTCCTGTCTTGATAGACTGAAGGCAAGAGAAGCAATCCTCACTAGAAGGCAGTAATTTTTTTCTTCTTACGAATTTTAACAGCATATGAGACAACTCATGTTAGTGCAGTTGACTGTGTTTTGTGGAAATTGCTGCTGTATCCACAAGGTTTATGAATTAAAAATAAGTCTCTTTTATGAGAACATATTTATGGCTATGTTTGGCTGGAACAGAACTCTGTGGGTAGATGTGAAGTAGAAAAATTGAGAAGAAACCAAAGGTTAAGTTAGGTGTTTCAGCTAAGATGTCTTTAATTGTACATTTAGAGTCCAGTTCAAAGCTCATTAAAGTAAAAAATGAACTTCAAAATCTGCAGTCTAAGCCTGGGTCTTATCTTCTGTAATGAATTCTGGCTGACCATAAGGTTCCATACCACCTCTCCTAAAAAAATAAAATAGAAAGCAATGCTACGTTTGCTATGACACCTGTTACTTCTACCAAATATGGTATTAAATTTCTTTGTAAAATCAGGTAGTAATCAATGTTTGTAGGTTGATTGAGACAGTCGAAAAGCTGAATGAACTTGTTTGGTGAAAATGGTGGAGTTTTGGCGGGATTTTTGTGAGCTCACATATTTTTAATTATTGTTAGCCTCTTTAGCCTCAGTTCTGCATCTCACTTTCTTTTTCTTAACCGGAGTTACGTGGTTTTGGCAACTCTTTCCCAACTAAGTTACAATCTCGGGTAAAGGGCAACGTGTGTGAAGGCCATTACAGTGCTTTAAAACTTTAAGAGGATTTAAACATCTACTTTATTTAGATAGAAATGTCCTGCCTTAACAACACTGTGGGATTATAAGGTTCTGTTGATACGGAGTTCGCTGGTAGGTGCGGGATCTGTAGTTTAAAATCATAGACTCACAGAATGCTTTGGGTTGGAAAGGACCTTAAAGACCATCTAGTTCCAAACGCCCTTCCAGGGGCAGGGACACCTTCCACTACGCCAGGTTGCGCAAAGTCTCATCCAGCCTGGCCTTGAACACTTCCAAGGATGGGGCAACCACAGCTTCTCTGGGCAATGTTTAGCTCAACGCAGCACTAATAAAACACAGTGCACTAATTGGGGAAAAGGTCAGCCAAGAAATAGAATAAAATAATTTAATGAAGGGGTATTAGGAATTAAGAATCCAATATATTTAATAGTGGTTTATGCACATTAGCCCAGATATTCCTAAGTGGCCAGCACTGTGGATGCTGTATTTTTGAGAGCTCATCAAAGGCTTCTTTTTTAGTACCTGAATCATATTTTGACTCGAGATAGATCTGCAGAGGCTTAACATCTTTAAACTCTGGTTTCAGACTATGCCAGATGAGTACCTAAACTGATAAACTACTGCTTGGAAATTATGTCTATAAACTAATTGAGTACATAGGATGGTGAAATGTGTTTCAGACTTCCTTTTGGTTTTGTAAATTTTTCTGGTACATTTTAAGGGGATGGTTTTCTCTGTAGTTTCTTGCCCTTGTAATTCTTCAATGATCTTATTACTTGTTAACAGAGTTGATTTTCTGCTTTAGTTTCTAGTGAATTTGAGTAATTAATGTGATGGCCCCTTCATTTTGATTTCTTACCCTACGTTAGATTGAGGGGAGGGGTAAAAAAAAATCATGATCTGTTTTGTTTCTGGAGAACACTGTGAACATGTGAACTATCTGCAGCTGCCCTTGAAAAAAAGGGCAGTGATTTATTGAGGAAAACTGAATTGCAAAACCTTTTTCCTCCCCAAAATCAACAGCTTGACTGAGTTTAAATAACTGACTTTTCATATCCTTTCATCACACACAAAGACCTAATCCTGAGACTACTTGAGCCACCAATGTAGGCTGTGGCTGAGACCACCACTGAATGTGCCATTCCCTTCTCACTGCACACAAAACACATTGACTGCAGCTTTATGAAGTGAAAATACTGAAGAAAAGGAAAATGTGAAGGAGGTGTCCACAGTCATTTCTTTAAAAAAAAAATAAGAGAAGAGGGGAAAAAAAAGCTGCTGCATCTGGATATTAGGAACAAAAAGTGCCTCAGACTGGAATAATAGCTTGGGTCACTTGCTTTCGTATGTGCACAAGAGTGGAACTGCTGTCCCTTGTTTCAGTACCACTGACCCCTGCATTTTATTGTGTGAGGATGTCAGGGAAAGTGTGTAGAAGGAATTCCAGGATCTTTTAGTTTAACAATGACGTTGTTATTTTGTGCTTTCTGTGAGAGGTGGGATTCCTGAGGAGTTTGTTGCATTGTTTTTTCCAGTTTAGCTGAGTTTGGTCTGTATGCATGTGTGAGTTTTAAGAGGTATTTTTACTCATTAAAGAATAATTCTTTCTGTGTGTTCGCATGTGTGTATTCAAAATATGATCATAAGTATGTTGTAAGAAAATAACCAGTAGTGGGATCTGTGTTAAATGTCAGCGTATTCTGTTGAGCCTGGTACATTGAGCAGACCTGTGGCTTGGATACCTTGGATACTTTTTGGTTTCCCTTCTGCTGAATCGTGGTAGTTTTGCTGTGCTGAGGTTTAAATGAAAAATAAATAAATTAAAGAAACACAAAACAGTTGCCTGGTAACACTTGACTACTGAAACCTTACAGGACTTTTTCTTGCTATACCTTCCCAAGGCACCTATTACAGTGCATCTGGCTAGTGCATAATGAAAGACTACTTAAAACCTAAAGAAAAATTATAGGGGTAAATATTTTTTCATTGTTAACTTTTCAGCTCTAATTTCAGAAAATGTTAAAATGATCATTGCAATAAAATCCTGACTTTTGCTGTGGTCATTTGGTATTTGCATGTGCTTTCAGTTTTGGGTTTTTTTCTTTAAATAAGCCCCCTGTTTTGTTAAAAACAAACAAGCAAACAAATGAAAGGGGTGGGAGGTAGTAGAGGAAGAGGAGGCTTGGGTTGCATTTGTGTCTCCAAGACCAACATGCAGAAGCTGTGAGTTTAGCACAGACGCTTGTCTAAATAGTGCAGTTTTTTATTGACCTTTTCTTCCTCTGTCCTTGAATGTCTTGATTGTTAAATCTCGGTAGCCAATTAGTCTTGTTGATGGTGACCAGCAGTGGGAGATAATCTATGCCATAGCTATTGCTGTTCTTTATTTTGTACCTGTCATCACATTCCTTTGAATGGAAGGGTGAGTATCTTGCATCATACAGACTGCATATTTACTCAGGTTGGTGGTGTGTGTACAGGATAAAGTGTGTTAAGTCTGGAGTCACTGCTAATGGGTAGATTCCTGTTTAGATATGGACCTTGATTTTCTAGGGAAGGCTAAGTGTCTGTTCTCACTGCAGTGGCTATGTATACCCAGCCTAAGCCTTTCCCTCACCTCTTTTTATTTTTTTTTTTTTCTATTTATGTTCATTTGTAGAATTTTTATAACAATAGGTATGCATGCCGTTCTCTACACATGAGTATCAAGGCAGCAGAGATCACTACTGTAATAAAATTAATTTGTGTAGGAACATAATGTAGCTGCTTAATATTTTAGGGTGTTTATTTACTTGGTATTAATAAAATTTGAAGATGCAACCCTTTATCTAACATGGGAAAGGAGATAAAATAATACTGAAAATGTGGTGTGACCTTCTTGTCATCTTGTCTCCTTTACCGCTGTTCTTGTTTTTCTTAACTCATTTCCTTCTAGTTTTTGCACTTCTCCATTTATGTGGTAAAAGTTGATCATAGTTTTGTACTGGGCTCCTTTTATTTTCTCATTAAAATGTGGATTACAGGTGGTTTGAATATAGTGCTCTGAAAAATGAAGCTAGTTTTCAATTAGTGGAATTCTGTCTTCTCTCTTTGTAGAGCATATGAGCATTGCAAGGCGCAGTCTTTATCTTAATTTCTCTAACATTTGAGCAGATTGAGGTTTAATGGTAGTTGTTCTTGCAGTATTTCGATAGTTGGAACCTGTAAATACAGTCAGGTTTAAATCATCTCTTCTACAAATGGGCTTATCAGATTACTTTCAATATATTTTCAGATAATAGAAAGCAGGGTAGTTGTATGGAAGTCCAGTGATGTGCCCTCTCTTCTGTGTGGTTTGGAAATTTCCCCTCTTTGGTTAAGGTGGAATTTGTAAAAGTTCCAGAAGGAGATTCTATTCATTTGAGGCTGTTCATATCTGTTGGAAGGTATTTTCTTGTTTGCTTTTCTTAGTGTGAAAGAGGGCAAAGAAATACTCTGTAAGTGTATTTATGCATGTAAGTGAACTTATATTCTGTAGTTTTCTTCTTTTCTCTTTGGTCTTCTTTGTGTATATACTACTGCTGTTTTTAGTGTCAGAGTTGGAATTTTTATTATTATTGTTTATAGGTATTTCCCTGACTTTTTAAGCATTATTGCAACCTATCATACCTGTGTCTCAAACTGGTTTTGAAACTAGTTTTAAGACTTCTGAAAATCATTTACATTTCTAACACTTCACAGTATCTAGAAATATTTTAATTCTGCTGTCAGTCATAGAGTGTAACAATCCTGTTCCAAATGGTGATAAGTACAAATATTCTAGATTGCCTTAAACTACTGATATACTATAGATAGGACAATGTCTGCTTACAAACAAATTAGGATTTCACTGTTTGGCAAAAGGATTGGAGATTGCACTTTTGATTCAAGAAGGAAGGAGAAACTTGGAGGTAATTTGAATTACTAAGCCATGTAGCTGACGTGTGTGTGTTAAATCATTATGCATGTTTATGCCTAAAACAAACATGTGGGACAAGGAATTATCTTCAGCAAAAATAAAGACTGCATCTCACAGAAATGTGCTGCCAGGGTTATGTGTGCATCTGCACAACATAAGAACTTTTTTCTTGCTGAAGCTGGTATTGTGGCTACTTGGTGAACTCTGCAGCTGATTTGAAAATTCCAGAAGGGTCAAAGGGTAGAGGACACTGCAGTGTGGGCAGTTCTGTACGACAAAAGATGAGAGTTCAGGTGGTAACTGAATGTCGTATGTCTTTTTGTTACATCTTTGTATTACATCTGCATTACAGGAATTTTTGTATTGTTTTAAAAAAATTGATTCATTTGGATTGTACTCCTGAAATACAAAAATCTGTGTATTTAGAAAGGCTCTTTCAAGGTCTTAATAATATCTGTTCCTGCACAGTGGAAGAATAGGATGCTGAGTGAGTTCATTTCCTTCCACAATCACATCCGTAAATCTTTTTCTTAATAGTTTTTGAAATCAGTCTAATGTTTAAATAAGCAGAGCTCTCTTGCTGTGAAGGTCACTCATATGTTAAAGGGTTTAGACCTTCTTATAAAAATGCTGGGTTTAGTATTTGATTCAGTTGTCCACCCTTCTGTCAAATACAACATAACACTTAGAAAAAAGTTTTTCTCAGTTTTCTCACTAATAGATAGTCTGGATTTTGGGATCAGACCTGGTACCAGTTACTTCAATAAGCATGCCTTTATTGGTGGTTTGTGCTAAATAAAGCTTCTGAAAAGTCTTCCCAATGGTTTGCTGCATATTTGTAACACATAAAGAATGAGTACGTGCTTACGACAGTAAATTATGTTTATTCTCTCTCAAAGAATTTTCTCTTTACTTACTGGGTTCTGGACATGCAGAGAACAGCTGAACTGGGTGAAACCTGCTGGTGGTAGAGTGAGGCTGGTGCTGATTAGTTTAAATATGCTAAAGCATCGGACCATTGTTCAACTTTTTGGAGCTGAGTGATCACTAGACACCATGTAGTACTGAAAAATTGTGAGTCAGGAGTTTATTTTGAATAGGAAAGTAGTATTTTACAGCCCTATCAGAGTGGCAAAGCTCTGGGGAAGTTAAGGGATAAAACATCAGGGACGGGTTAAAAAGCATTTTTTGCATGTCTGCTGTGAAAGAGTGTGACCGGAAGGAAACAGAAGGTAATTTTATTTCTTAGGATAGCTGATGCTGTAGTCTTTAATATTTTTCATTGTTTTCATTTAACGGGTGCAGAGAGGCTGTTGTGGTGTTTACACAAATATGAGTAGTTTTTTATTCCACCTAAAAATAATTACATGAATAATGTGGTTTTTTATAGCAAGAACAACAATAAAATGCTTAAAAGCCTGCAATTGCTGTAAGGCTGAAGAGCTGTGTTACTGAGGAATTGATACTCTCTTTAACAGAAGAGCCCACAGTTGGAATGTCGCACAAAGCTTTTAAAGTTGTTGAAAGACCCAGAATTGACTTCTGGTGAAAGTTAGACTTGGCTGAGCAGAAAAGGTCATGCAGTTGAAAACAAGGTATTCTTGAGGAGAGTGCACAGCTGCTCTGGCATTATGGCCATGAGGGCCAAGAGACTTGAGGCAGGAAAGCACAGGGCTCAAAGAGAGAGTTTGCATAATTGTGATACGTGGGGCAGCAGTATTTGTGGTAAGCACAGTTTTGTTAAACACTTTAAAGAACTGCAAAAAAAAATGTGCACAGCATGGGTGAAAAGGTGATAACAACATCATTAGCTCAGAGGAATTCCTCACGGGAAGAGTGGACAGTATTTCAGCAGGTAAATTAATGGACTAGACCAGAAGAACATGAACTAATGCCATGCAGGGTCACAGCAGTGGTCTGTCTAGGTCAGTGGTTTTTCTCTAGCAGTGGCAATAGGGGATGCTGTTTGTGGAGGGCATGAGCTACTTTCTGTGATCCTTTCCCTGTTTAGTACTCCAGCACTCACAGTTTTGTACTGAGGATATCAAAAGGCCTAACTTTTCCCAGTGCTTTTACTGTCCATTTTTTGCATCATTTTGTATTGGCCTGTAAGATCTGCCTCTGCATCCTATTAGCCTGAAAACAGTGAGATATTTGTTGATTTATTTTTTTGTTCTTATTCTGTGTATATGTTCTCCATAATTATCACTGAAATAAAATCTCCTTTCAAAAGGGGATAAAACTGAAACAAGGATCAGTGAATCAGCTTCTGCTGGTAAAGTGCTGAACATACGAATAAAGAACAAAGTGGGAAATACACCACTTGTAGCAGTACTAAAGAGAAAAATACCCATTGTTGAATCAAATGTTTTGATTTCATAAGGCTCTGTGCTCACTGGGGCTGTCTTGGGCTTATGAGGAAACATTATGGAAATGACTTCTAAGAGGTAGGAGGAGAGCAGAAACTGTGGAGCCATTCTTTATTTTGCTTTTAAAATATCAGTTATTTGACGGTAAGGACTACAAAAATGCGTTGTTCTGGGAATCTTGAAGCAAGTGCGACAGCCAGCAAAGCAACCACATTTGGCAGTGGTGTTGGATATTGGAGGCACAACTCCTCTAAATTAATATGATGGAAAAGGGATGCTTTCTGCTACATGAGGAGTAACTCTGGGAATGTTGGGTGATGCCAGACATTTTTCTGTAGTGTTTCAGGCAGGTTCTGGCAAGAGCTGTCAAGAAAACAAAGCATGTGTGTGTGCATGTTCTACATTTGCTGATTAATGCTATTTCCTCAAGCTACCATGTAAAGTTGTGCTCAGCATCTGAGGTGCTCCACAAGAAAATAAAATGTATTTTTTATGGTACAAAGACCACCGTAGTTTATGTGACTAGTTCTTGTGTGTGCACCTTTTTTTCTTTGGGGAAAGAATAGGGTAAGAATATAGCCAGGGACTGTTCACAGGAGAAGTGACAAAGAGCACTGCTGAACAGCAAAACATATTAACAACTCTTTATATTATTCATACAGGGAGATCACAGTAAAGTTATAACTAACTCTCTGTAACTTCAGGAAGAACTCTCTCTTTTCTCTGGACCCTCTCTGCAAAGTGGTGACTTGCTGCTGAAATCACTTAGAACTCTTTTGTGCAGATGTGCTTAGGGGGTACAAGGTGCAATAATCAAGGAGCACTTCAGAAAATCAAAGATCCTACTCAAGATTTTACTGCTTATAAATACAAAAATATATTGTGCACAACCATTTACAAGAACGGCTGTTGGCGCTATCATTTTGTGTATGACAGCATTGGTTTCCATGTACAGTGGGTATGAAGAGGAGCTGCATGCCTAAGCAGAGGCTGTACATTTGGCTCTGATAAAAGCTTGTTTTTCTAAGGAAAACCTGTATTAGCTGGAAGTAACTTACTACCATGGCCAAAGAGCCCTGGCAAAAAACTTCTTACATGGGTGAGGATAGTTTATTATTAGAAGGAAGATAACCTCTAAATGTTGTAGGAATGTAGTGCAGTTTTAAAAGATGAATATTTTAAGTGTCTGTCAGAATCACCAGGTCCAGAGTTTGGTTATGTGTCTGTTTCTAAAGCATCATATCTGGAAGTCTCAGACAACATATGGACTGTGATGTTTGGAAACTGCTATTACGATCAAATTCTGCATGAGACAGTTAAGCCTCCTGGCCCAGGGTGCCCAGAGAGCCTGTTTCTATCCCTTCTTGTAGGATAAGAGACTACTGATTATAGGATGCTGTTTGAATATGAGAGTGGTGGCAATGCCAATGTGTTAAAGAAAACACCCTTTTTATTGTAAGGTCACTTGTTAAAGAAAAATTGCACACAGTTTGCCGTGACCTCAAATAAATATTAAGGCTTCTCACTTAATGACAAAATGCATGCCAAGTCGAATGAGCATGTTGGTGGTACAGAAAACATTTGCCCTGAGGAGCTCAGTATATGCTTGTTCGCTTGGAAAAACAGCGATCCAGAAGGACTGTCTCATAGAGACGAGAACAAATAGGGGGTGCTAGCATTAAGGATGTGATTGGAAATCTTGAATACATTTCTGTGGTGTATCTGGCAGATGTATTCAGCCCATTTGCAGTGACATATTGATTTAGTTACGTAACCTCTTGTCAACTAATCACAAATAGCAGAATTCAGAGGAGAAGAGAGCATCTTGCAGAAGATAAGATGAACTTTCTATTTTTGAAGCTTTTAGAGCTGGCAGTATTTAGTTCTTACTTTCTTCTTTCAGTTTATCTGGAATGACAATTTTCATTTCTTCTCCAGCTCTGCCTTTTTTTTCCCCTTTCAGTGCATTGGTTATCTTGGTCTTTAAATTCCAAATTTTCTCATGGATGCATGTTTTCCTAAAGCTGAATTAACACTGATTGAGAGCTGTCATTCCTGTCAAAGACTGCTGTCCCTGGTTGCTTCAGAAAAGGACACTGTCTGAGATGCCTTTTAAATACTGTATGTCCTGCATGTTCTCCTGTACTCATAAATCTTCATTGCATTTTTGCTGAAGACAAATGTGTTCCTGACAGTTTGATGCAAGCAATAGTATAAACAACCCTATATACTTGTTTGTAACCAGTTCCAAAAGAAAGCCCATAAATTTTATTTAAAAAGTAGTTTGAAGACAAGACTACTCACCTCAACTCAGCTACTTTAAATGAGTAAAATGAAGTAGAGTTGTTTAGGTGCTAGTTTCTCTTTGGATGTTTCCTGTGGCTTTTTGTAATAAAGGGAAGAAATCGCAGAAAATCTGCACTGTGATTCTGGGTGGAGCTGGCCTGAGTAAAGTGTTTATCACTCTGATCTTCTCATTGCAATTTCATCTTCCCAGGGAAACTTGTCTTCTGGTGTCCCAGTGTAACCAGCCACCTGTGCAGTTGTTCTTTAAGAGAGCTGCAGATCAGTCAATCCAAACAGTCTGGTTTGAAAAAAAAAAAACATTCAAGGATGAAGAAAATGTCGGAACTGGATTAGGGATTGATTGTGCATGCAGTTATTTGGCAGAGTCAACAAGGAAATAATTTCAGTCAGGGTAGGGGAGAAGGAGGAGGAAGGGT
The DNA here is from genome assembly GCA_013397775.1 of Eulacestoma nigropectus. Taxonomy (NCBI): domain Eukaryota; kingdom Metazoa; phylum Chordata; class Aves; order Passeriformes; genus Eulacestoma; species Eulacestoma nigropectus. The sequence goes on along the minus strand of VZTE01005077.1, from coordinate 1,806,299 downwards.
GATGCCAAGCAAGTATGAACAGAGTGGGGTTTTGTAGTTTCTTGACCTGGCTTTACTTCAGACAACACAGCCTGACTGAGAGTGCCCTAAGTTAATGCAGTGAAGGTTCAAATTGAAATCGAGGCCATGTGCCTTTGCTATTATTTAATTAGTATGGCTTTGTGGCAGTTCCATGAGCTAATATAATCCTTCGGCGTGTGTATTGGGGTCCAGGGAGTAGCATTTAGGAATTGGGGCTGAGTAGGTGTATTTGGCTTCTGCTTAAGTGTTGGTAAAACCGATCCTGGAATGCTGCAGTTCTTGGCACGGGATTTGACTGTAGATTTGGTCATCAAAATTTAGGCTTGATGGGCTTTTAGATGCTTGCTTTGCTGTAGTCAGAGGGCATCAGGTAAATAAGTTAGTGGATTGTAGAGAAATATTCAACCACAGGGTCATTAGGTATACACTTAAAGGTTAGATGAAGTTACCATCCTTGGACATGTCTGAAAGGTGCATAGATCTCAGAGGTCTTTTCCAATCTAAACAATTCTGCTGTTCTATTCATCACTTTTTAACTAGGATAGGAGTTTCACTGTGGGCCACATCTAGACTCCAACAATCAGGTTTCCAAGTCTCAAATCTCATCCCTTGGGCTCCTCTCATTGATTAGAGATCCTACCAGGTCAGCAACTGCAAGTCTGGAATAGTGTGGTTCCTATGTTAGTAGGTACTGTACTGTGTTTTTCTGTTCTGTGGTTGTGGTACAGAAATACCTGTTATTCCTAGATCAAGACCTGTTTGAGATAGAAACTCCAGGATATCACTCTCAGCACCTGCAAGAATTATGGATATATAGGTCATCAGATGATGAAGAGAAAGCACATTTCACAAGTGAATGTGCTGATCAGAGCATTCATTTCCCCAGAGGGTTATAGCTGGGTATGCCTGCTGCAGTAAAAGAGGAGATTTTTAAGGAAAAAAAAACCACAGTAAATGGAGTGACTGACCAAAGCATGAGGGAAATCTCTTAGGATTCTTGTAAGCAAGAGGATAACTCCAACAGGAACAACATGTGCTTTTCTGTACTCTTGGGATTGCCTGTGGGCAGGCTGTGTGTGGGAGATTCATCTTTCTCCAGGGAAACGGAAGCAAGTTGGAAGGTGGACATTGGAAGCAATGGTCTTTCCCTGAAACTATCCAGGTCTTTTTGGTCTTGGTAGCCAGTGCATCTGTTGTCTTTTGTGCAGGTAGCCTTGTTTCAAATACTGTACATAGCTGTAAAATATAATTCATCAGCTCCTGTGTTTTGGCTGCTTTTCTCCTTTTTTTTAGTTTGACTGTTCTTTTCTACACAGTCATTACATTTTGAATGCTAAAATTAAGAAATACAGTGAAAGATGCTGGGTTTGTAGGCCATATTTCTTTTAGGTAGGGAAATCTTAGACTTTTGATGCACCTTTCCATTGTAAGCTGCTTCTGCCATGAGAAGTCCAGATACTCAGTCCTGAGCATTTCTTGCTGTTTGTCTCCAGAGAGGAGAGACACCAGACAACTCGTGTTATCATTATTGTCGGCCTGCTGATTATCTTGGGTCCTGCAGCTTGCATGCAGTGAATCTAGTAGAAGCTGGGGCAGTCTCCAGCTGCAAAGGTTGGTTGTCTCTTGTGAAATTCGGGAGCTAGAACCTTTGCCTTACCTCACGCAGTGACTACATGATTACAGTCTGCAAATGGTTGTGTCTGGCTTTCAGACACTTCATTAAGAGTTAATTTATATGCAAGTTTGGTTTTCAAAAAAAACAACACACATGACTGATCCACCCTATCATAAATTTTTATAATGATAAGGTGGTGCAGGCTCATCTAAAATTCCTTCCAAAGGCGGTGTCAGATTTTTACTTTAGTCATCCTAACCATCTTTTCCTTCCCTGTATTTCTGCCATAGCCAGGCTTTGTTTACATGAGCTGAATCTTAATAGTTTTACTCCCACTCCCACCCCCACCGGCAGTTTGCAACATACTGTAGATTATCATCACTAAAACTTCAGTTTGGCTTCTTTATTTTTATTAAGAAGCATTTGTTTTCCTCGGAATTTTTTTCCTTGAAGCAGCTGTCCTCAACATTTGACTTCAGATTTGTGGCTGATGTTATGAGGAGACTGTGTACTTCAGAAACAGCTTTTTTGTGGCTGTGTAGGAAGTGACAGAGGGAGAAGGCAGCAGGTGTATAAAGAGATTCAGGAGTGAGTTTGGAGGAGGAAGGAAGGAACGGACTTCAGTCTCTGCTGATAAGGATGGAGGTGAGGGAAACTTTAGCCCATTTATGCCAAGCTGGCAGGCTTGGCAGAGATAATGAGCATTACTGAGGAAAGTGGAGATCTAGACAGGAGAAAATTTGTAGAAGGTCAGGAATCTTTGTTTCCTTTCTCCTCATGCCACAATAAAAAGGAAGTATGTTTACAGGGTTCTAAAGAATGCCCGAGAAGTAGAAGGTAGAGGAGGGCTGATGGCAGTGCTGGTGAGGAGCCAGGGTGCTTTGTTTTGCTTTGTGCTGACATAGCCATGTGCATAATTGATCCAGGTGGAACACCATGCATTCTCATTGCCACCTTACCTCCTCCTGATGAAATCTAGGTAAAATGTTTGCCATCTGCTGTGTGTATCTAGAAGGTCAGACAACATGATGCTGTCAACACCTTAACCCACAGATGAGGAGTGTAGTGGTACTGCAACTTCCTCCAGAGCTCCTTTCCCATGCCTACCTTACAGCAATTTTCCTTAATAGAGTTATGAGACCCTAAAATGTGCTTTCAGGCTCTATGAGATGCAGGGCTATTACACTGATAAATCTTCTTCAAGAGCTAAGACCTCTAAGGCTAGAGCTGACTCATGCAGCGTAAGATGTGTGGGTTTGCTCTTTGGTCAGGTCAAATTAGGGTGAAGTCAGAGAAGCCTGAAGAAAAAAAAGCAAATTTAGGGGTAAAGGTTGTGCTTGGTTTTGGCCTTAGCGGGCTACCAGAAGTGCAACAGGAAATGCAGTGTTTCATAGATGATTCCACTGAAAGTGTTTGAAAACCCAGTTAGCTCTCTGGTATCTGCCTCAGCTGATGTGTTGCTTATGTGTGCACTGAGTTGGAAAAGTTCAAGGGACGGAAGCATTTTTGCTGCAAGACATGCATTTCTGGCACCCAGTGGTCACTAATGCATTTTTGGAATCTAGAAATTAGGCAGCCACAAAATTTAGGTGGAATCCACTTCTGTGTTGTATGTGATGATGAAGAAGGTGGCTGCTCTACAGTTCATAAAATGAAAAATTTTTAGAAAATGTTGTCATTTCTAAGGAATTTGTAAATGAGAATAATAGAGGAACTTAGTCTTGAGCTAGGATTTTAGTTGTCTGGTTTTGGTACAGTATGAGTTTATTTTTGTATGGGTTGGGGTTTTTCCCCCCTTTTTAAGGAACAAATGGGCACACCCTAATTACAGTATACCAGGGCTCCTACCATACTTTTGTGCACAGCTGGGTTCTGAAAGAAGTTTGTGTGCAGATGATGGTTTTGACTACGTATTCAAACTGAAAGTTTGATGAAAGATGTGTAGGGGTCTGAAGGAAATGGGGGATTTAATTCAGAAAGTTGGGCCAGGGTCCTCTGTCCTAAGCAACAGAGTTTTCCTCATTATATCTAGTTTTCTAACAGTAAAGTCAGGTTTACCTCAGCTGTTACATCAAACACTAGTAAACCTGGTAAAACCAGCCTTTTATTACACTTCTTGCTGCAGTATGTAACATTTTCTTCTTATTTGTAGCGTTCCACCATACAATCCTGAGAAGAGAAAGCCCACTTTTTCCTGTCCCAGGTTTTCTTTCTAAATGGGACAATGTTGTGTTTAGGAAAACATTGCAAACCTGTGTTGACAGTCTCTCTTCCAACTGTCAAGTCTTTCAGCTCAAATTGAAAGCCAGTTTTTCACCAGTTTCTTTTTAGCGGGAGTGAAAAAACATATCCTAGATTCATCAAATAACTAGGGTCCATTAAAGATTGGTTGTCTATTACATTGATCATCTATTACTTTGTTACAGCAGTCACAAAATAGTCTACAAACAAAGACACTAATGTTCAGTCAACCAGCTTTGTGGAGACATTTCTTAAAGAACAAATAATGTGGAAGAAAAACATAAACTGCAAAAATAGTCAGTTTAGGTATTACTGTAAATTTTCCAAGTTGCTTAAAAATAGATGTTGCTCATATGTTATACAATGCATCCGCTCTTAAATGTGGTAGTTATGTTTAAATATTTAAGTGTTTCAGTAGTGTTAAATAGTTTTATACTTGTTCTAAATTAAATTCTTCTGGCAAAGAGTTTTTTATTTTGTTTCTATTGTGCTCCAGACTCTCCTACAGATTTTTGGTGTGGTGGCTGTGGCTGTGGCAGTGATTCCTTGGATACTCATCCCCTTAATTCCACTATTTATTCTTTTCATTTTTCTTCGACGATATTTCTTAGACACTTCAAGAGATATTAAACGTCTAGAAGCCACAAGTATGTAGTTTGGCGGGACTTAATGTTAGTTTGAACCCTGCTTATTATTATGTGAAATGCTAGTATTTTATAGACAGTCCATCAAAGATTTTTTTTTCTTTTGCTATGCAAATAGCTTCCTTATTGCCCTGGTTCTCAACTAGTGAATTACATGCTTAACTCTTGTTTTGCATAATGATAAACCTAGGGTATGTCAGTTTAACTATCTGTAAATAAAGCTAGTTGAGAACATGCTAAGCTGCTGGTCTTTGGGACCTTGCATGCATATACTAATGGTATTTCTGACCTTATCTGACTCTTGTGCCTGACTTTAGCTTGACTATGATATGGAATGTTAAGCATTATGAATAACGAACATGGGTGCCTAATGTCATTAATAAAGCTCAAAGAATTTCTTCAGTGACAGCTATTGTTAAAAATGTAAGACATTTTTGTATAAATTAATCTGCCTGGCTGTCTGACTGTTTCTAATTGAGTAAGAGGACATTAGTTAAAGATATTGCATATTTATTCTAAAAAGATGCAGTAGAGTAGTTTGTATGGTTAAATAAATATAAAGTAGTAGGATTAAAGATTAGTGTGGTACAAGGAGAATTAAGTGTTGTCCTTCAGCTATTGTTAAGTTAACTCTCATTTCCCTTTGTAGCTCGAAGTCCAGTGTTCTCCCACTTGTCATCATCCCTCCAGGGGCTTTGGACTATTCGGGCTTTGAAAGCAGAGGAAAGATTTCAAAAATTATTTGATGCACACCAAGATCTCCACTCAGGTTTGTGATGAATTGATGTGAAAAATCGAATACTTCGCACTGTAGGAGGGAAATATCTTATGCCCTCAGCGACATGTATATAATGTGCATTAAAATCAGTAGGAGCTGTGCATTTGTCTCTTTAGGGTAAAATTTCTGTATTAGAACAAAAACATTATCTGTCTAGCTTTAGAGAGTTTACTTTGGGCTGTAATATAATTTAGAATACCTATGCATATGTTTTTACAATGTATAAGACAAACATTTGAAAGTATGCCTGATAAGAATACTTAAGAAGAACTTTTAACATTTCCCTGGATTCCATCTTCAAGAAAAGGAAGGGGGGGGAGAACAGAGGGAGGTGTGGAGGAGGCAAGCTATACTATGAAGCATTTGATACTAAGTTGTGTGCTAGGAATGGGCAGATATTACTAATATAAATAATCTTGGAAAGGTTTCGTAAATCTAACTTATTTTTTACTTGGAGCAGCTTTCAGGGCTTAAATCTGATATACGGAATTAACATCATTGGAAGGTGTAAAATACTGATATTCTGCAAGCATGAGTAATATAATTCAGGTTTGCACTGTGATTTTTTAACTTCTATTATTTAAATGTGCTCTATTACAATATTTTTCAAGATACAACAGAATGCAAGTTTTCAACTCTGTGTTTGTTTGGTAAGATTGTGAACTTCCTCTGTTGTAAGACATACAAGTACATTCGATGGCTGTTTTGTAATTTACGGATTTACAAGACCAGAGCAGTTGATCTTTCTGAAGTACAGTTAATCACAGGTTGTAGCATGGTGCACACTGACCTTGTTGAGCCCAATGACTTGTGACTGGTGTAATATATCTTCCAGGGAGGCACCTCTAGCTTTGAATTTCCCATTTCTTAATATTTTAGAGTTGCTAGTTATCTGACCAAATCAATGTTACAGTAGCTGATAGTGACGGAGGAGAAAGTTGTGTTTTAGCTTTATATTAAAAGACATCTTCAATCAATAAACTGTGTATAGAACTTTCACTATACAAAGAGAACTGTGACATTTAAAATAAATATTTTTCTATATTTTAAGGTCAGATCTAGGGAACATAAAAACACTTTCACTTTTCAGTCAGTTTTGTGCATCTATCAAAACTGTCAATAATACCCCTCCCCAGCAGATCAGGAACCTGTTTTTGAGGTCAGGCTTCAGTGCTTATAGTCACACCTACACACTTCATCTTGGTGTCTTTCCCACCAGAGTCTTTCGGGTATACCAGCTGGCTTCAAGTGTGTGTGGGTTTTGGTGCTCATAGGGAATATGTGCCTGGACAGCAAAGGAGGGCAACACCATCTGGGCTGTATTAACAGGAGCATAGCCAGGGGAAGGAGGGAAGTGATTGTCCCCCACTGCCCTTGTTAGCCCACACTGGGAGTACTTCCTCCAGTTTTGGACCCTCAGGTCTGGGAAACACTTAACAAACTGGAGCGAGCTCCCTGGAGGGGCCACTAAGATAGTCAGGGTATTATCAGGAGAGGTTTCCATGTGGGGGGAGGTTACTGGGCTTGTTCAGCTTACAGAAGAGGCAGCGTACAGAGGATTTAGTAGCTGCCTTCCAGTATCTGCAAGGATGTTGCCATAAATACGGGCTCCTCACCATGGTACATAGTGGTAGGAGCAACCACATGGGTATAAGTTGTAACAAGAGAGGTTTAACCTGAATTAAAGGAAAAACTATTTCACTGTGAGCACAGTCAAGCAGAGGCAAAGACTGCCCAAAGGTGAAGGCTTCATCTGTGTCAGTTTTCAGGACTCAAAACTGCATGAAGCATGGAGCAACGTGGTCTGACCTCCAAGCTGACTGTGCTTGAGCCGGAGGCTGAACTAGAGATTTCCTGAAGTTGTTTTCACCCTGGATAGTTCTTTGATAGTAAATGTGAGCAAGCAGTAGCTAATGTAAGAGAATACCTTTCATACCAGCTCATAAAGTTGGAGTCCTGGAATTTTAAGTCTCCTAAAGAGTTTTAAATTCTTTCCTGCATTTCAGAAGGCTCTCCCAACCAGCAGTGGTTTTGTCTAGCACTTTCGGCTGGAGTAGTACCTTCCTCTCTATTTAGGCCTGAGCCTAGGACTCAGGACACTTGCTTTGAACCCCTTTGAGGGATGCCTATGAATGGAGTATTAAATAAATTTTAGGTAAAAAACATGTAAAAGGCATGCTGAGATTTGACCAAACCCAAGTTTCCTTCCTGCCAGCGCCCATCTCTATAAGCAAGCCCATGAGTCATCAGACCATGATGAGTCTTCATTAGTTCCTGTGACTGTCAGATTCCTTACTTTATGCACAGTGACCCCTGTTACATAGGGAGGTTGCAAAATGACCCATCTCAAACTGGCAGTTCATGCACCTCCCTGGACAATTAGGATCAATGGAGCAAAAGCTTGGAGATGGAAAATCTACTTCCTGTCCCACTTCCTGATCTTACAAGTACACTGTTGCACCAAAAATTAGCTTTAATCTCACCAGGAAGCTGCCATAGAGTATTTCTAGGGCCACTTGGTTTCTGGATTTCAGAGAGGTAACTAAAGGTAACTAAATTATCATGATGAATTCAATGTCTGGAACTAGGTGTCTGAACTGTTGCAGCACTCCCTTCTGTGTATGTTGTTCCGTGTGTCCAGGTGTATGACCATATCAAATGTCTTGTTTAATGCAACCATTAATGCTGAATGTGTGGTCAGCCATATGCAGTTAGGGTTGATGTAAATGGTACTAAGAAATTACCAGCTCTGTACCTTACCTGGATGCCTCTTGTCATCCTCAATCTTACCATCTGCTACCCTCCAGAAGTTACGTGAAAGCTTATGTTAGCTGAATTGATTTATTTGATCACTCCGTAATCTGGCTATTGAAGATGATCAGGCTTAAAACCAGAGTTACCTCCTCTCTATCTTACAAAAGGGAGAATTTTTTTAGTCTGAATTTCCTCCAGCCCTGGGCTAGGAACACTGAACAGTTGAAACTGCACTGATCTTTAACAGGGAGTAATGGCAAGCAAGGCACAAGGGGTTGGAATGGTAACCTTCTGCTGTGACTTGGTAGCAGCTGGAGCAATTCCTCTGACTGCAGCCTAAGCAATAAATAATGCCATGCTTTGTTATGGTTCTGGTTTTGGCCCTGAATTCAAACACTTTGCCTTCTGCATTGCAATGCCTTTACCTGTTCTCTCTTGTATCTTATACTGTAGCATATCTATCTGGGATGGAACTTAGCACCAAATTGTCAACACCTGAATGTGAGTGGACATGTCCACCTGTGAGCTTCCCCAAAAGTAAATATGTGCATCTAATCATGTGAATAGCTCTGTATAGCTGCACTGGCTGTATTGAGTAGCTCTTACAGGAGCTTCACCAGCTGCAGCTGCCTTCTGAAGACTTGGCTCTGACGGTTATGTTGTGATATGTTCCAGCTAAAAGCGTGTAGACTCTAGTCCAGCTACCGTAAATGCAGTTTTTGTATAAGACTCTTGAGGCCACTAGAGTTGAGAAGAGGCTTCCATTTTAAATAAATGGACCATTCTTCAAGCCTTGACTGTTTTTCTTTCTCTTCCTGTTACTGTATGTTACACTAGCTGTGGTTGCTATTGTGGTTGCTATTGGTGTGGAAACTAAATTAGACAGTTTCAGGAAAACCAGTGTCCTGATCATCATCCGTCCATTCAGACTTGCACTTGAAGATGGCAGTGTTGGGTTTTTTTGACAACTTATATTATTAACATGAGTTAATTTAGTAATAAGTACACAGCGTAGTTTTCTAATAATCCACTGTTTTTATGTCTTTGTAAAATACACTTTAGAGGCCTGGTTTCTCTTTTTGACGACCTCAAGGTGGTTTGCTGTGCGTCTGGATGCCATCTGTGCCATTTTTGTTATAGTGGTTGCTTTTGGCTCCCTTCTTCTCGCCAAGAGTAAGTACAGATGTTAAAAAAAGTTCACCCAGTAATTACCATGTATAGTAATGTCTAATTCTTTTTCATATGTTACTGTTTCTAATTGTTTAAAGGCTGTAATTAAGTTAAATGTTTCTTTCTAGATCATGATCTCTTCCTTAGTCTAGGGCATTTGGGCTGTATCTGCTTTCCTGCAAATACTGGAGGCAGTTTAGACATCTTCTGGGCTGAGGCACGCATCTGTCGTCATCCACGAGTGTGCAAACAAACTTGCACTTCTGTAGTCTTCACTTTCGAGATTCTGGCTTTCAGAGCAATAACAAGAAATAAATCCTCTTTTTTTTCCTTACCTTTGTGTTTCTCTTTTGGGCCTACAGGGCTTTGCTTTTCATACTGAAACACCCACGGAGCTGCCTCTTAACAACTTTTTTCCTTTCTGCACATGGCACAGTAGGTTGAAAGGCAAGCTAAAGTTCCTAAGGATACTCTTGTCGTATCTTGGATTGGTGGGATAGGCCAGTTCCAGAAAGAAAATTGCCCTGTAATAATACATTTTATGTTCACTGTCACTCATGAACTGCCATTAGTGTATGCATCATCCAGGATGTAATTGGGTTAGATGTACTAGAATGAGATAGTCATCTAAAACATGAAGGAAGAAGTAATTATCTTGGACATGAAAATTAGTGCTAATTTGCTGGTTTTGTTTCTTTTCTTTTTTCTTTGGATAAGTTTTGTATGTGCACGTGTGTTTTAAAGTTTGAACACTCTGTGCTACACAACTCTGCAAATTTTGGGCTAGGTTTGATGTTAGTAGAATGCAAAAAGACAAGTCAAAACAATGGTCCTTTCGTCCCGAGTCTTTCCTTGCCTGTGGATAAGGAGTAGCTCTCTTGAAGTCAATGGGACTGTGTTAGGATAAAGTTCAATTAAGTCAGAGGACAATCATGCTTACTATTGAGGCAGACAGAATACATTTATTTTGTGAGAGTAGACCCACTGAACACAGTAAATGCTTTTATAAACAGGGGAAGAAATATTCTGTCCTGTTACTTTATCTGATTGCTTTTAAGAGTACAAAGTTGATGTGTTTGTAACTAATTTTGAAATAAATTTAAGGAATTTTTTTGTTTAGGTTTAGGGCCTTATGTAATTTCCTTAGGAAAAAAGTGAAGAGTTAACTAATGCTCAGCCAGATATGGATGACCCTAACAATCTATGGAAGTATGGTCTTGAGACTGAACCTCAGTTTTTAGATAATCACCAGGCCAAGGAGAATTGGGATTATCTTTTCAAAATGTTTCCAAAATGTACCCAAAAATTGCAGCAGGGAGCTGTTCTGCCTGGAGCTGCTCATTGCACAGATAGCAAGTAGCACGTAACCAAATAAAATTCTGGCTGTGATTCTTCCATCATGTAAGTAACGTCATGAAAGTAAACTTAACTGATATTTTGTGTAATTACAATGTACCTATTTGAGTCTCTTTTTCCTTTCTTCTGCAGCTCTGAGTGCGGGGCAGGTTGGTTTGGCGCTCTCCTATGCAATCACCCTCATGGGAACATTCCAGTGGGGTGTTAGACAAAGTGCTGAAGTTGAAAACCTGGTAATGTTTATTTCTTCCTTTTCCCCTCCTAGTTCCTTTCATGCTTGTGACATGAAGCCTTAAGGATGAGATTCTTCTTAATTCACTTAGGATATTAATACCTTAGCAAGCAATTGAGGCACCAGTCTGCAGTCATAAAGAAAAATAGCTTCTTTTAGGTTGTAATTTGTCTGACTGATTTTGAATATTTGTTGAGATGAATTGTGTCCAGGGACAGTCCTCCATTCATAGTAAGGGAGGTTTTACAATCTCCCTTTACAGCAGAAAGGAGACTGTCTAGTTATAGTGTAGACAATTGCATTGCAGCTTGCTAAAGTTGCAATAAATTAATCCCTTTATAAGGAAGATTTTAAATTATATTTTTATATTTGGTATTTATAATTTATTGTTATTTATTATTGCATTTTAAAATTTTATTTATATCCCTCATGGCATTTTTAGAGTCCTGTTATTCCATTGCAAAGGCTTATAACTTTTTAATTCATTCTAAGTTAACAGAAATGTGAAAGTATTTGTTTATATTCAGCTGAGAAGGTTGTTTTCCAAAATATATAATATAAAACGCCTTCAACCAATTCACAATATTTACTAGCATGTTCTAATTTGTCTGCTTACTTTCTTAAGATAATACATAAGAAAACTAGATTGTAAAAAAACCATGTTGAACATAAACCTGGGATTTTTTTTGTTATGTTGACAACTGAAGTTACAGTTTGCTGTACATAGGAAATACATGTAGTCCTTTTGTAGAAATTACAAAGCCATGCTTAATTAATAACATTAATAACAACAACATTAGAATTTTTTTTTTGCTACCACATTGCTTCTTCAGTGCATTTTTCACACACCAGTAAGCTGGTGGTGACAGATTTTGTGAGGAATGAGAAGAAAACTTTCAGGTTTTTTCATACCACTGGAGACATTTTGGAAGTCTGTGGGAGTGTCCCATATACTGAGTTGCTTCCTTGGAGGCTATGATTCTGTAGTTCATTTGGCAGTTTCATTTCTAGGTTTGTCTTTCCAACACACAATGGATTCATGTCATCTTAGTCAAGACTGACAGACAACTCTCTTAGCTTAATTTTCTTAATACTTATGCACGTATTTAGATTTGTATTTAATCCTACTGATGAAAAATGCTTATGTATGGTTTTATGTATCATGATAGATTTGGATCTGTAGTAGGACATGAGATGCATTCTTTCCACTTTTTTAGTTGTATAAAGAAAGCCTAGAATGGCACCAAACACACTTACCTGTGTTTAGAAGAAAAACCATGGAGTAATTTGCATTGAATCTCTATAGTAAAAATGCACACACATATTTATATGCATGCAGTATTTGCAGTGTATGCAATAGGATGAAGTTCATGTATTTATGCCTCCTTTCCTCTCCTTAGATGATATCAGTAGAAAGAGTAATGGAGTACACAGAACTTGAAAAAGAAGCTCCTTGGGAGACTAACAAACATCCACCACCAGAATGGCCTGACCAAGGAATGATAGCGTTTGAAAATGTTAACTTCACTTACAGTCTAGACGGACCGTTGGTTTTAAGACATCTGTCTGTTTTAATTAAACCAAAAGAAAAGGTATGTATATGGCTGTCTTTGAATATTCACAGAAATTAAGCAAAGACGATAAGTTGACAAGAAGCTGCATGCTAGAAATACATTACAAAATATGTGAATGTTAGGAAAATAGTAAGTGTTCTTTTAAAAAACAAGCTTTAGTTATATTTAATAACAGAAATTATAGCCTATTTATTTCCTGTAAGCCTAGCATAAATTCGTCTTGGAACATGATATTTCAGTTTGTCAAAATGAAGGATTGAACATATCCAGTAATTCCCTTAAAAAAATCTGAGATTCTTCAGAAAGTGGCAGACACTGAAAATACCGGCCAAGCCCAGAATGCTTGTTCAAATCCAAAGCAAGTGGAGCTGCATTAGGAAATTGGGGCTTCAATAGAGGGAACATAATTGGAATCAAGTATGTCAACAGACAAGGTGAGCAAAAACAATTGAAAATAAGGAATGTACATGCCCTTGCACCGAGCCCTGAATGGAAGATAGAAGAAAGAAATAGAAATCAGTTGCATAACTTTAGAACTTGGGATTTTATTTCAGTTCCTTTTGGCTACCGATCCAATTAACTCTTGTCATTAATTAGACTGGTAGCCAAAAGAAACATAGAAATAAAACTCTTCCTCTTCTGCAAATTTGGCTTCTCCTCCCCAATTTTGACGTTATCCCTGTTGAAAGAGTGCTGCAGGGAAGGTCTCCCCCACAGACAAAATTAAATTAGAGCCCTGCAGTGTTAATTTGTGCTTTGCTGCATTTCAAATGCAGGTGTACTTTTTTGATTAGGAGGTCTTCCCTAGGAGGCTGGTTCAACTCTACAATCATTGCCCTTGCCTCCTTTTTAACATGCTTTTCCATTCAGTTCCAAACCCGTTCCTTTCCTCAAGTGGACCTTTTTAATAACATTCGTATTACTAAAATTCAACTGGACTCCGCTACATTGAGGTGATCTCCTGGAATTAGCTATGAATGTGTTAAAAATGGTCTCTCGATTAGAAGAGCCATATGGGCCGTCTCCTTAGCTGTTTCATGTCTCTCCAATATAGACAAGAAGTTCTACATTTCTCAGTGAGAGACAGGAAAAAAATTAAAAGCGGAAGCAAGAGATACTAGCAATGCATGACTCAGTCATTGGTGGGGGCAGGAGAGGGAGGGATGACTGGGGGTATTTATTTTTACTGAGCGGTTACGCTGTGGTTCTGTCATCCTGAATTTGCCCAGCTTGAAACTATTGCCAAGAACTTTGTGTTTGCTTTCTGTGATGTTTTGCACAATACTGCAGTAGGCTGCCACTGTGTAAAATAAATCTCCTAAGCATCTCTTCTCCTTATATTGGTTTTAATTCTGGAGAAGCATCTTCTTCAGAACCAGGTTTCCAGATCTGTTGGGGATTCTGCCCATACTGCTGTCAGTGAGAGCTCTTACGCCTGTTCAAACCCCTGGTTTATAGAGACTTCTGGTGGCTGCAGTGCCACAGGCAGCAGGAATGAGTTCAACCTTCTGCTGCGCTTCTAGTTTTTCTTGTAGCCACCCCAGGGCCCAGTTCGGGAAGCTGTGGGTACAGTAAGAATGAAGGAGGTGGTTGCTAGCAAATCACTTACGGGTTAAGGTCTCTTTTGATCTGTTTGTCTTGGCATTCAGTATTTCCCTACAGCCAGAGCAGGCTAGGAAGGACCCTGTGTTTTAAACAACTTTGCTAATGTAGTGTGGTCTGACAGACCAGGGAGACACAAACTGCTGTGCCAGCAGCTGGCAGTGATTAGCCTCCTCTGCTACTATAGCTGCAGCAGAGGAAGGTTAGCATGTGTAGCATTGGGGTTTAAACATCACTATCTTTGTTTCAGGGAGATCATGAATGCTTTTTGGCTAACATATTGTTAAATGCACCTTTTCCTGACAGCTCCTGGATCTGCAGGCTACATGAAAAAGTTAGGAAGGTGCGGATGTAGATTTACAGCATGGCAGCTGTGCTCTCACAACGTACCACGAAAGGGAGGTTGCCTGAGGGATAACAAAGACATTGGCCGTTTCAGTGGAGTAGCTGACACGCTGTAAATCTCACATTTTTTGTGCAGCTCTGCCGTGAAGTACAAGTGACACTTGAGTAATGATGAGCCCAGCGTGGCAGGTGTACTCCTGTGTGTGCACATTGCTTCTATCAGGCAGCACAATCCTGGCCGTGTGATTCCTGATAGGTGGCTGGCACTTCCATTTGCAGACTGGCGCTGTATTTGCACTGGCTGTCAGTGTGGGCCTCTGAAGAATAAAATCTGTTAAACAAATAGATAATGTACATACTGAGAGCTGTTTCAAATTCCTGTCAATTTTCAGCAGCCTATAGTCAGTTGGACCAAAGATGCAAATAGATTCTTCTAAATGTTGAAGAGCATAGTCCTTTCATTTGATGCCAAACTGAAAGTGGGATTTTGACAATATGCAGAGCAGCTGCATTTTTATTTTAAGTATCAGTGTATTTTTTATGTTTTTTTTCTTTATATCCTTGATACAATACTTAATATTGACATTTGCAGAGGAACAATTGAACTTTTGTTTTCACAGCTCTGGTTGTCTGTGTTCTCTATTCGGCATTTTCTTTCTGAGCTGTCGTTTATCTGTTCAGAACTATTTTTCCATTGTTTCACTGATATAATTTAGAGTACTAGACATTTTATCATTTATTGTAACAGATTTGCTTAAATTAGTCTGTTTAATAATAAGCACTGTAGAAATGTTAATTAGTTTATATACAATAGTACAATAATGAATGGTTGGATGAAATTGTTAAATCAGAATGTAGAAGTAGAAGATACCTTGTAGATTATGCAGTATAAGTTGCTCCTTGAAGTGTACTTTTTTAGTGTGTTGTATTTTTTATCAAATGTGGGCACTGCTGTTTTGTCTGAACTTAGTGTCTCTGACTGAAAGTTTCTCCTTGCTTTTTGGTGCAGTTTTCTGTGTTTAATTTCATTTCCACAGTCATTGCTGCGTACATGTGAGTCTCAGGCAGTGGGTAATTGCCCTCTGGTGTCTGTATGTATACTCATGAAGGTTTTCATCTTTCTTCGTCCTTTCCGCACCCCAATCACTTTGCCAAGCTATATTATACATGTTTAATCCTCATAAATCCTTCCCCATCAAATCAGTATCTCCAACCCATACTAATTTTGTGTTGCACTGCTCTGAACTTTTTCCAATGTGCTTTTTTTTTTTGGAAATGCAGGGATTAGAACAGAATGTAGGAAATAAGAAATTCTGACAGATCAGATCTGTGTAGAGGGTTACACCCATTATCTTCTCTGATGCAACTGATTACTGTACATTGTTTTTCTCTAAGAATCCTTTACCCAAATACAATATTTTAAAAAAAATCAAGAAAGAAAACATATTTGTAGGTCTTAGCCCCTTGTCATTAAAGTTATCAATCCCATATTCTGCATAGTCTCTTTTTTCTGAAAGCTTTTTTTTTTTCACACTGCATATGTCTTCTGATTTTTCTTTGGGAACAAAGAGAAGCCTGAATCTCACTGATTTTATTATTCACTGTTTCTTCTGTTTGAAAAGGAATTTCAGCTTGCTGTCATGGCTTTGTAGTTTCAATACTTGCTGAAGATGTCTGAAGTATGGATGCAGTTTATAATCCTGCTACTTTAAAGTACTTCACCTTAACTATACTAACCAAAGTCAGTCTCAATTATTTAAATTGGGACTACATTGTTCCCAGAGAGCTTTATGGGAATCCTTTTTTGGGTTGAGAAGTAGGTGCATGCCTGAAATGATTTGCGTAACATCACCCAGCAAACCAGGTTTAGTATAAAAATGAGCAGCCTTGAATCACATTACTGTGTGCATTGAGCCACTTTATCTTGTTTACACAATAAGACACCACACATTAAAGGGAAATCTTTCACCTTTGAATATGATCCAAGAAATTCTCGTGTATACAAATGTCACCTGAATCCAAACTGATTTAAGAGGAGAGGATTTTTCCTCTTGAAAGAATGTTAATTATAAAGAAGTTTTATTTGGTGCATGTTCTACTGTAAATCCTGTGATACTGTAAAAATGTTGCTTGACATATTAATTTATCCTGAAAAGCACACAGTTTAATTGCACAGGCTTGGCTTGCTCTGTAGGTCGGAATAGTGGGAAGAACCGGAGCTGGGAAAAGCTCTCTGATAGCAGCCCTCTTTCGCTTGGCGGAACCTGAAGGAAGGATTTGGATTGATAAGTACTTGACATCAGAGCTGGGACTCCATGACTTGCGGAAGAAAATTTCAATTATACCTCAGGTAAGAGAGTGACTTGGTTTGCCATGGGTATTTTGAATGTAACACTGTAGCGTTTAAAGTGCTTTGCTGGGATATGTTCCCCTGCACCTCTGGAACTATAGCAAGACTCTTACTTGAGTAAGGTCTTGATTATTTTAAGATAAACAGAATCAATTTTGGGGATGGGAGCATTTTCTCTTCCTAGTTTTGTACGCTGTCTGTTCCTCTGGAATATCTTTGTGTTAGCTGTGTGCTGTCTTCCCATAGTCTGGGGAAGAGCAGAGAAAATCTGGTATGTGTATACCAATCTTCAGCAGTCCTCTGAAGTCACTTGATCTTTTGGCAGCAATTCCTACCTGATGCATTGCCTGAAGCTTCCTTAGTAAGGGACTTGGAAGGACGACTTTCACTTCTCTAGTCACCTCTGTACAAACAGACTGGTGCTAGATTTAGGAAGAGCAAATGTGCCACGTAGAAGTGAGCTATCAGTTTTTGCACTATTTGGAGAAGGTTGGACAGGAGAAGACCAGGGGAACAGACAAAAGAGTAGGTCATTATGGCCCATAATAAATAAAACTCGATGAATTTTAGAAGCTGAATGCAAGAAAGGCTGCAGTACAGGAAAAAGCCCCAACTAAGAGTGTTGGAAATAGCCTCATCTCTCATGCTGGAGTAGAAGAAAAGCTGTTCAAAGAGTGGGTCCCAGGTCTTTTCTCTTAGAGTCTTACTCTCATGAGACATTGAATCAGGGAAGGGTTACGTATAACCTCAAAACTTAGAAGGCAAAGTCTGTGCATGTTACGGTTTCGTGAGAGCTCTGGTCTCTTCTGTGGGCATTTGCTCTCCACTGAAGAGGGAGGAAGAGTGGAAAGCTCATATGCAAATGTGGTCGTATTTTGGGAAGTAGTTCATCTGCACTGTTCTAGCAGGTAGAGTAGACTGTACACCAGAGGAATTTTTTTGCCATGTTCAGCATTATTTCTCAGATCTCTATTTTATTAGAGAATCTGTGTTTAGAGTTGTATTTAAATGTGTGCTAGTCTGTTGGCAGGATGGCAGAGTGTATTACTTTCTTTCAGTTGAGAATCTGATACAAATGGTAATGAGCCTTTTTTCCCCCAAGAATAGGAGTCAAAGAAAAGAAACAGGTATGCTATTGAAAAAAAAATTTAAATAGGTACTTCCCCAACAATTGGCTTGTTGCCTAATGCAGGATGCCTTTTGTTTCTGCATGCTGCAGGCTTTGTTATTGCAGTACTCACTGGAACTAGTCATCTTTTGTATGTAAAGAGGACTTTATATGGATTTAAATTCAATTTTTTTGTGTGCAGCGTTCCTTTCTTGTGAAAGCAGATGATCAGCAGTTCATTCAAGGTCTACAGCTTTTTGAAAGCCTTGCCTGTAGCTATTGTGGGTGATTTTTACATTTTGAAGAATTCGACCCAGTTGAACAAAATAGGATACTGAGACAGGAATACTGCAGGTCAAATACAGTTTCTACATGCTGAATGATACAGATGCTCAAAGTTCGCTGCATTCAGTTGTACATGTGAGGTTTTTTTTGTACATAAGTCTGTTGACAGAGTTTTTTAAACTGTTTTAATCCAGTGGAACTCTGTGATTTTTGTCAAGTTTATATAAGGTTTTCGTTATAGTCCCAAAAGTTTTGAGTGTCCAAAGGCCAGCAGGTAGCATTTTTTTTTTATGTAAGGGAAGACGGTTTCTACTAAAAATATGCAAAACTTACCAAGTGGTGGTATGAAGAAGAGGAGGACGGAGGGTTTGGAATCAGGTTTCTGCTATGGTAAACTGTATGATAGGCATTGTCTTGTACTGTGCTAATAGTAGGGTCAATAATAGGAATAGCAGTGTAACATCAGGTAGTTATTTTGCAGCAAATATCTTCATAATTATGTGGGCAGCTGAAAAACGAGAGAGGGAGATGCTTATTAGAATTGCAACATAAAACATGCTAAACAGAACCATTCCTAGAGAGTGATGAGGCAAGACTGAAGTTTTCTTGTGTGTAAGTTTAAATACCTACCTGGAGAAATAAAAATGTGCTTAGGCTTCTAATTGCTTGCTTGGATGGAGCTGTGTAAAGGTGGTGTTTGTAAATCTTTTCTATGCAAATGTTGTCTGCCTCTCTTGACTGCAAGCATTTTTACAACAATTATTTACAGGTTAGTCTTATTACTTTCCTCTCATAAACCAGACTGTTTTAAATAATAATCTGTGTCAGAAATGGTAATTAAAAAAATATCCTTATCTTCTGTTGCAGTGCATGTCTGTTGTTAGGACTTTTATAATAGTTATGAACACTTTATAGGTTCAGCCTCTTCTTTTGCCATCATGTAAAAATGGATTGAAAAGGAAAATAAATGTAACAATGCCTTCGAAATATGCCAAATGGTGCATTAAAATGTGTATTGTTAAACAAATTACTTTCTAGGTGTTTCTGAAGAAAACTGTTTTTCGGCCTGGAAATGTTTTACGTTAAACCCTTTTGCTCATTCAACAGGTTTTTAATGACATTGCTATTGCAGCAGATACTTTCAGATAATTGGCATGTTACATCAAGAAGTGTGTATCATCTTTTATATTGCTTATGGCATGTTCTGTCTTTTTTAATTCTTTTATGGCACTCAGATGGTTTAGAAATGAAAAGACAATAAAAGGGTTAAGGTCTGAATTCTGTTCTGATTTGCTGCAGCCCTTTGGATCTGGGCATCACTAGGGTTAGATGGGGAGCAAGTCATGACAGGTTAATGTCAGAGTAAGCTGAAGTTACCCAGTGTAAGTTAGATTTTATTTCCTAGGTGGGAAAGAAAAAAAAAAAAAAGAATGCATTTTGCTAAAATTTCCCCAATTTAAAGAAGACTGACAACATGATGAATGGTCTCCATTTATGATTAGCACTGTTACAGCTTTTGACTTGTTTTTGTCCTTATGTGTGGTATTAAAATGAGTTTAGCCATGAAGTCATGTCAGTGCATGACTCTCAGGTCTGGCAACTCACATTGGGTACTCATCTGCTGTTTAAGGAGTTCTGAACCAAGAGTCCTCTTCCCACTTCTTAAATATTACATTTTTCAGTGTGATTTGATTTATGCCAGTTTGATTAATTGTCTGTTATTGCTCTAACTGGGAACTGAAGTAGAACAAAACTTGCTTCGACCACAGGTAAACCCACATTTGGTACCTGAATGGGAGAAGGTACTGATTTGACTCCCTGGTGTATTTTGAGTGGGAGCTCTGCTCAGCAGTGCTTCAGTTCTAAGTTTGCTGTGGTGCTGTCGCAGTATAGATTAACTTAGATGTGTTTAGGTTTTAAATGGTGCGAGATGTTCCTGCTTAGCCCTGATGGTAAAATGGAAGGGCTTTTATGGCATGAAGTGAAAAAAACAAACGCACAGCCAGACACAGAAGGAAAACCAGAAAGGCATTTGTGAGCTCTTTGATTCCTCTCCGGTTTATGTACTTCAAAAACAGGTTTTCAAAACTGCCCAAAAGGAATTTAGGAGTGTGAGCTCATTGACAGTGCTGGTTGTTGGTTTTCATTAACAAGACCATGAGGATAGCAATGATTTCATATAAGTATATATATATAGCTTGTGGCATCAGAACAGTGGCATGTAAATGCCTGTTTAAGTACCGACATAACTGTGTACAGCAATTTGCAAACAGACCTGTCCTGTTTGGTAAATTATCTTCATACAGAGTAGTTGAACATTTGCCCACCCCCCCCACATCCCCCTTAAGCATGCAATTGTAATATACACCTTTGCATTTCAAAAATGATAGCTTGTTGTTGGATATTTCTGTGCTATTGTTGATATAGGTTAGCTGTGATTATCATTAAATTACCTATTGCATTATAAAACAGGTATTTATAATGGAATGCTGATTTTACTGGATTTCAGGAGCCTGTTTTATTCACTGGAACTATGAGGAAAAACTTAGATCCTTTCAATGAATACACCGATGAAGAGCTGTGGAATGCCTTGGAAGAGGTGACTTACTAAGTCTAATAATGTACATCTAGTATTTAAAATCCATGTAACAATAACATTACAGTGCTTGTGTGTGTTAGGTTTTAGGTGTTTTCATCAGGTTTGATAAAGGTATAGCTGTTGATGGAAAAGGTATACTATCATATGTGCATTTGTGTGTGTGTGCATGTGTGTGCAGACATGTATATTGTTATGTAAGTCATTTATGAAAAAATTATCCTTTGGGATGATGCCTTGGTTATAGTTTGATTCATATCTGGGTTTTAATGAACATTAATAGATTCTTAACAACGTGCTTTAATGTTTTTAGAATTCTAATAACTGACACACTGTGTAATCCAACTTGGCACTTACTCATTTTGTGTCAGAATATAAAAGGCAAACCTTGCATACTTATTGTTGTGTCATCAGACACACAATAGCTGATTTAAAAGAGAGTTACTCATCCTACAGTATGTTGACATGTCAACAGGTGCAACTGAAGGAGGTTGTGGAAGATCTACCCAACAAAATGGAGACGCAGCTGGCAGAATCTGGATCTAATTTTAGTGTTGGTCAGAGACAGCTGGTGTGTCTTGCCAGAGCAGTTCTAAAAAAAAATCGTATTCTTATCATTGATGAAGCAACAGCAAATGTGGACCCAAGGTAACAGCAAAATCTGTCATATTAAAATGAGCTGGTTTCTCTTCTAATATGTTCATCTCTGCTGTAGAGATGAACTTAAACGCTTTATATTTCATGTAGTTTGTACTGCTGTTTTATGTTTTTGATGATACCATCATATATGTCTATTCAAAATGGATCAATTGAGCTTTGGCTATGGAGCAGATGATATAAACTAAACGCTCAAAATATCCCTAATTTCAGTGCATTCCATAGAGTAGGGAAATTAATTTTCAGAGTTTATTTGTGCTGCAGCCATAGATTAGAAGACAAGAATGTTCTTGAAAATGCATCTCTGTAACATCAGAATAGCCATGAAACAAGTTGAATTCTGTTGACTTCTGGAAGAAATGTCTGTTGCAAATAAATAAATACAAAAGATTTAATTCATCTCACTCCCAAAACCCCCTAAAACTAGAAAGGTGAAAAATGGCTGTAAGCAAAACCAGATACTTCTGGTTATGAGATGCTGTCCTTTCAGATGCTGGTGTGGTAAGTTAGAGGTAAAGTAGGGGCAGGGGCAGAAGGTAAGCTGCCCTAAACACCGCAGGATTTGCGAAACAGATTTGGAGATGTTTAAATCTACAGGATGGACTCACTTATTCATTATTTTGTCTTGTATAACTCAGGCCAGCAGAACTTTCCTGAATTCATTCCTGTTTGAACTAGAGTGTACTTCTAGAAGAGCATCCAACCTCAATAGCAAAAAAGATTCAATGACAACCCTCGTTAAATTGTTCCAATAGCTAAGTACCCCCACTGTTAATTTTTGAAACATTTGAAGCGCTGGTGGAAATATTTTGGAAACAATACTGCAAACGTACTGCATCAATTAGTCTGAGCTGAATATATAGTTCCAACAAACTATGGCTTGAGGGAGAACTCAAAGTCCAAAGAGGACAATAACACAGCAAGTCCCTCAAAGAGATGCATTAAGGATTTTGTATGTCATCTGGGCGTGACTCATTTTTCTAACATCTTCTTGGGGGAGAACTGGTGCCACTGGGGTAGCTTTACAGTTCAGCTGACTGTGTATTTCTAAAACCTTTATAGAGAAGTGTATTCCCTTCCCAGAGGTTCTCTTTTTTTCTCTTTTTTTTCTTTTTTTACTCTTAGTTTATTTTTAGCTGAGCTCTGATAGATTAGCTATGATTAATCATAGGTGTGGAAATTTAATACCATCTTACTTATCCTCCCTATTTTGGCATCTCACATGTGTGTTCTCAACTTGCACTATCCATTTAATTGATCTTGATTAATGTGTGCTGCAATATATATTATAATAAGGTAAATGTTTGTTTGTATCAACTCTAGGCATAACAATACAAATAATAACTTGAAACTTCTTCTTTGAATTCAGTTTGCATTACAGTCATTATTACCTTTTCCTTAATGTGTTGGTATAACTAGAGCCAAGTATTTTTTAGCTGTGCAATCTGATAGGATGATCATCAGGAAATGCTGATGTGGGTTGCTTAACTGAGAAGTTAGGGAGGCATTTTTGGCGTGTAAGGAAAACCTCCTTCTCTTCTGATGCACAGCCCCATACCTGGCACCCTTGTCTCTCACCTGGCAGCAAGCACACATCATTTCGAGCACCTGAGATGGGAGACCATGGCAAGCTGCCGCCAGCTCTGGAGATACTTTTCTTTTTTTTGTTTGCTTGTCTGGCTCTTGATCTCTCTCCCTCAGCAGCCTCAGCTGCTGCTGCCACCATGTCCCTTCTGCAGTTCAACCTGGAAGCAGGTGTGAGAAGGCAGGGTTAGAGGGTGGCAGGAAGAGAAGGAAGGGTGAGGTGATGTGAGGCAGTGGATGCAGGGTGCGAGATGGGCGCTGTACCTTCCCTAGGGCTGAGGGGACTCCCCACCACATTTCTTCAGCTCACCTAGGCCATTCTTATCTGCTGCTGGGAGTGAAGGGAAGGAATTTGTAGTTCATCCTCCTCCCTCCTTCTCTTATATTCTGGCTCCCATATGTACCCTTATTTTCCCCCTTTGCTCCTCGTAGCTGCCACCTGCTCTGCAGGCGGCAGGGGTGTGAGTGCTTTTGTGGGGGGAAGGAGGAGCTTGCCATAAAGAAGGTTGCCCTAAGTCAGACTACCTGCATGATTTATGTGATGGCTGACAGACATTTAATTTGATTTTATCTTCTTGGTCCATTCTCACCTTGAAGAATAGAGTCTGGTTTTAAAGCAGTTGAACTGTTCTGGAAAGTTGTGTGAAATCTGGAGCAGAAGAGCCGAGAATCTTCATGTAGTTGCTTTGGTGATATACTGAAACAAAATCATTAGTAACTGAGACTTTTTAAAAATACTGACTTTGTTTTCGTTTACTAAGCTTTCTGCTCACTGGCTACAGTATTGTGTGTTAACTTGTATTTTTGCTTATAGAAGACAGAACTTTTGGCGAGCAAACCACTGCCACATTTTTACGTTGGTTGTTCATTGAGTCTGGTAAAAACAGCCATTGCACATAGTTCAGTTCATTAGCCATCTTAACCTTGTAAGGTTTAACCTTTTATTACATCCAACTGCTATCTGTAACTCTTTCTCTTTTGGAGAAATTACCTATGCCTCTCAGGAATTGTGTAGTGTGAGATACGCTTTCAGGACAATCCCAGGAGGACATTAGACAGAAGATAATGACTTTTCCAGTTTTCCTTTCAGCAGCTTGCTTGCTTCTCATTCAGATCGTATGTATTCTTCCTCTTTAGATAGTTTTCTTTTTGCACAGTCAACTAATTCAGGTTACACCAGATCTTGGGTTTCTGGGAAACTTGGTGCTAGATCCTCAACCTGTGGTGTCTGTGGGACAGCTATACCACCATTTTGTGCTTTCATTGTCTTGTTCCTTGCACTAGGGAATATTGTGGCTCCCATTTTTATATAATCAGATTAGGATTGATCTTTTGTCATCCAGCAGCCCTGGTTTTGGTATTCAGGTTGCATCTTTGGTTTTTAATGTGTCTGAAAGATGATGGGGTTTGATCTACTGAAATGGATGATGAAATCTCTTGGCATTTGCCTAGACATTTGCTCAGTGTGGGTAGACACCACTAAGAGTCCATTTATGCCCTGAAAAAGGGAGAGAAATGATGCATCCGTTGGTACTTTTCTAGCTCTAACTGGTATGTGATACAGTCTCTACACTCTGTCAGCACATAATTCTGTATACAGATACTTTTCTTGGTCTTTTTAGATTTTCTTGCGTTCGATACCTTCTTCCCAAGATTCTCTTGGAGGTTACTGATGGTGCTTCTGCTTGTTGTCCCAAAAACTATGCTCCAAGATGTACCATGAACCTTGGAGAGGATCTAGCCAAGTGTCATTCAGCGGACATGTCTGCATGAGATCTTGTACTGTGATATTTGAAGATGGAGTCTGTTCCTGATTACTCTGTAGTCTCATTTTAGACTATTTGTCACACCCACAATATGGACAGCAGTTTCTTGTTAGTGATAAGCTTGTGTTCAAGAAATACCTGTTTAAGATAATAGTTTGATAGTATCTCTTAAGAATGAGAAGTTTTTTTCCTGTAAATGTAGGAAGAGGTAGTGCTATAAAGAATACATGTGATAAAAGAAGATACAATAAATTAATGCAGAGGACAGGGATGTTCAGGGCTGAGGCATTCTCAGAAAACAGTAGGACTAACCTGAGTTACCAATAATTTTGAGCCCCTTGTAAAGTTGTTCTCAAAGTTCCTGAGCAAGCCATGATTCTCGTGTTCTGTAGTAGCTCTGCAGGAAACTTCACCTTGAGCTTGACTGTAAGGAAAGAAAAAGGCTTTCTTTACACAATTCTAGGGAGTAGTGAATATTTTGTTTCTATTTTGCTATTTCAGCCATTACAGAGACCACATCCTGCTGTCTCTATAAGGCTCTTCTGTAGTGAGTGTTTTCCTAGATGTCCCTGATTTTATTTTCCTTTTGGAGGTAAGAGTAATCAGGTTATTGAGGTGTTGCTGAGAAGAGAGCAAAAAAATATACATGCATTTACATGGGGGTGAAAGGACTGGTATTGCTGTGATGTGGAACATGATGAACAACTTCCTTTTCTTAAGGAGATAACAGAACTAAAGAGCCTGGCCCTGTCCTGACGTTTCCTCCTGTCTCTTTCCCTGATTGCATTTGGCCTTTGTTCAAAAGGAGTTGAGGTACACCTGCTTCCCACCCTGTTCTTGAGCTGCTTTTAGGAAGTAGGAGCAGAAGGACCAAGCCTCTCAGACTGTGGTCCAGAACCCAGTTCTCTTAAGCTCATGGCAGAACTTAAATATTTCTGTCCCCAGATGAAGGTAACAGTTAGAATGGGTGGAATTCTTACTTAACTGTTTGTGTCTTCCTTCTCTTTGATGATTCTTCCTGTCATCAGCAAGGATCTGTCTTCTCCTTTGTCATGCTGATTGCTTCAACTTAGCTTGTAACAGAAGCTATGTTCCTCCTTCAGAGCATGAGCTGGTACTTTGTACTGTGGAAACTTAATGGTTACTTCATTCCTCTAAGTCATCCTGTTCTTCCAAAGTTGTCTGTCCACTTTTTATTGCTGGTGCCTCCTGATATGGTGGCATCAGAACAATTCTCTTTGCCTAATTCATGAAATGATACCAGGTATTTATCATGTGCAGATAGATTCAGTGTAGAGTACTACTTCTGTCTGAAAAAATACTACTTAAACAGAGGAAGATGTGTTTTATAAATCTTTTATGTATTTTATTTTATTTTATTTTCCCATTAGTTTTAAAAATTTGAAGAATTAAGGCTTTGCAAGCAACTGATTGCAGCCAGCGTGTCTGCCTAAATATTCTAGTTTATTCAGATACCTCCTTTGTCTTTTTTTTTAACCTAAGCTGCAGCATTTTATTATTTCCCAGTCATCATATGTATAAAGAACAAATTCATGTTTTAATAGAAATCCTGGAAATGAGGCCCATGCCTTCAAGTGCCTGAGTTCTAGGCTGGAACTTCCATGGTTCAGCTAACCCCAGTATATTTTGAGTTCTTTGTGTCATCCTTCTATCTTGGATAAGAGTTTTGGTTTCTGTTGCTTTTTCTTCATTGTTGCCATTTGTCTTTGTTTTTTTTTTTTTTTTTGAAGGCTGGTGGGCAGTATGTGAGTATTCACAAGGCCTGGCTTTGTGCCCAGGATGGGAGCCAAGGCTACCTGTGCAATGTGGGCTGTCAGGTGCCTCTAGAGGACATTCATCACTGCATGACTGCCTAATCCAGGTTCTCGGATTCACCTTCCAGCCATGCCTTTCCGCTTTCACTGACTAAAGAGAGGACTGTAGAGATCTCTGCATATAAGCCTGACTGGTATCCTCTAAGTTAGGTGGTGTCAATGCTTCTCTTGTACAGTCAGTTACTTCGATAAGCTCCAGTTCTATGAGTATTGCCCATCTTTTGCCTTAAGGCTTGTTTATATGGCTAAAGAACATTCTAGTGTCTTTACTACCTTTCAGTATAATTTTATTTCCTTTTCACAGTTCTCAGCTTTATTTGTGATAGTTTTCCATTCAGCCCTGTACTTCAGTGTCTGTGCTCTAGCTTAGTTTTCATTCTTTGCAAGTCTTATGTTTCCTTCTGCTGTCCTTTACTTAAGGTGGTTAATTCATACAGTAGGCTCACTCTTAACTTGAAATCTCTCTCTTTTCTTGGGTTGTGCGTTCCAGTTAATGGTTTTGATTTACAGAATATCCCAAGTTTTGGGTTTTTTCAGTATACAAGTTCTTGAGCTATTCCAGTACTATTTTAGTTTACCAGCCATCTCCTTTAATTAATCTTCTTTTGCATTTGAAATCAAGAACCTTAGTTGTAGGCTGTCTTGTGTTTGTTCTTCAGATGATTTGCAATGAAGGATGTTTACTTTCACCAACTTCACTTCACTGCTTGCACAAACTAAATCTTGAAAGAGAATAACAATGATTTTTTTTTGGTGTAGGAATCAGTAGGACTGTCTGATTCTACAGAATTTTCCCTTTCCTGCAATCAAAGTCTGGGAAATTAGTCTCCTGAAAAGAAGCCTGTTGCTCTACTTATAAGAAGAAACTCTTTCCTGATCAGCTGTTGAAGGGTAGATTTTGGAGTATGTTTCATGATAATGCCTCCAAGTCCAAGTCATCTGGTATAACAAGAGGAAGAACTGCTGTTATAACTTTATAAGCATATTTCCTTCTATCCACTCATGTTTGATGAAGTCGTAAAACCTGTCTGCCATTCAGTTATCAATGCAAACATCTTATTTTTGTATTCATTGCTCTTGCTGTGTTTCAGAACAGATGAGTTCATTCAAAAGACGATCCGTCAAACCTTTGCTCACTGCACAGTGCTGACCATTGCACACCGCTTGAACACCATTATTGACAGTGATAGGATTATGGTAAGACAGTTAACTGCTTCTTTTTTTGGTTTGTTTCTTTCCTGAAGAAGAATAATGTTATTGACAGTTCTTAATTTTGATCCAAAAGTGGGTAGGAGTGTAAGTCCTATGTTAGGCTTATCCATGTTAACCTCATTATCCTGTGACTCGCAACTCATAAAACTGTAGATGTAATGACCTGGAAAGAATTCTTGCTTTCTCTGGGCCTGTGCTTTCCATCCCACAAGGCATGAACCCACTGCAGGTGAGATGCACCAGGAGACCTGAGCAAATAAATTCTGCCAGTGCTGGGAGCCTGTGAAGTCACACCCGTGAGGTTCTGGACAGAGTCAGCTGGGTTCAGTCGAGTGTATTAATGCAGTCTCGGTGGGCTGAGGGAGGCAGTGACAATAGTTGGTGTGGGATGTGTGAGGAGGAAGTGGTGGAGGTTGTGAGGCAGGAGACATGGAGGTAAAAAGACAGCAGCTACCATGCGGCAAAGGTAGTGATGGGAGAAGTGGAACTAGACTGGTAAGGTAATGAACATGGCCAGCTTTCTAATGCAAGGTCCAAACAGAGAAGATGAAGCACTACCCGTGCAGCAGCCTCTGCCATCTTTGCTCCCAATAGAGGGGTGTTATACCCTCTCTGCCATCTTGTCCACCCCACAGTGCATTGCACATACATAGAAATTAGGAAATACTTGCTGATAATTTTCCTAAAGGCAGTGGTGTTCCTTGGGCTCTCAGGAAATCCACCTAGTTTGTGTCCTTGACATGATGTGCAGCCTGCAGTTTTACAATTTTCTGCAATAAGAACACGAGCCCTTTGCAAACATTTTCTTCACAGCCAGTTAATGAAGTAACTGGCATAGAGGGGAAACCATGTTCGTAAGTGGAACTCAGATTTAACTGGGCTTCAGGCAGAAATTATCCTTCACCTCTTGGTGGTAACCTTAAAAAATACCTCTCAACTTTTGTTTTATGGAAGTGAAGCATGATAATTCTTTCAGTTTTTTTTTACTGGATGCTCAAAACATTTTAAAATCTTTGATTGAGTTACAGTGGTTGCCTGAAGTACACAAAATGAAACAATTCCATCTGCTGAGGTGAGTGGTGTTCTGCGAAGTAGAATAGATTGTGAGCTCAGTGATTATAGTTTACTTAAAAAGAGAGAAACCAGAAGAACTGCCATAAGTAGTCATGTAATTGCAAGCATTTAACATATAATAAATAAATATTTTCTTCTCTGGTGAATACTTCCCCACAGGTCTAATGGATATGTTGGTGTTTTCTTTGACTGAAATGAACAAAAGATTTGTGAGGAAACAACTGTGACCTAATTAATAGCTGTGTGTGTTTGTTAGCTGTCCAAAGGGATTTCTGTGGGTTTTGGTTCATTAACTACCATTAGCGTGTTAGGCACGTTAGGAAAGAATGCTGTTTCCACAAAGATGTTTTCTTAGTTTTACCTTTAATGTAATGAAGTTGCAATGAAAACTAAATGTTTTATTTACTTTTTTTTGCCAAAAATTGTTGGAGCAAAGCATAAAAATCACCCTTTTCCCCAAACTACTCAGGCTAATTGCCAATTACATAGCTACTCTATTGCATTTTAAGTGTCTATACATTATTCCTACCCTTATGTTGTTTCAGTTTAGTCACTATTAAGATTTCTAGTTTCCTAATTTCCTGGTAGTCTTTAATGCTTTTTAGCATTAAGTATTAAGAAAGAGATTTGCAAGAAGATATGTCTTTGAGTCTGCAGTCAGTAGCAACTTCTAAATATTTTTCATCTTTGCATTGCTCCATTTTGATCTTACAGATTTCTATAAACTGGGGGAGAGAGGAGGGCAAGAAGCGTGATAGAAAAAAGGAGAAAACTGACATGTAACTTCATAACAATCCTTTTTTCTTGACATCCTTAGTTATTGGTTCTGTTTATGGGCAGATCAGAATTACCGTCTCATATTTAGAATGATCAGTTATGGCAGGTGTGCTTCTGTTACACTTTAATTACTCTGTTTACTCAAGCATGTAACTCTTAGTGGGAGTAAAGCAGAATTTTGGAAGAAAAACGTGTTAAAAATTCCAAGAAAAAGAATATTCCTCTAGAAGACTAACTAGTAATTAATGAGGTCTATTAACAATAAAATCAGCATTCATGGAAAATTAATCGTTTCCTTCGCTATCACAAAAATTGAGAAGACAGCTAAATAAAGCTTTTAGTGTGTTGTATGTATAATTTGGTTAGTCAGTGGTATGTTTTAGTAATGCACAAATTCAACTTGATGCAGATTCTTTTTGTAGAGTCAGAAATGCACAAACAAAGTGCATGGTTATTGCTTTACCCAGTATTATTAAAAATCCTGGTTTTGTTTCTCCTTATACTGAGACCTCTAGGTGCAATAATGCCTTATCTGTAAGCCATCCCAAATCTCTGTTGTTTGTTATTGTGCTTAAGTTTTTTAGAAAATTAGGAAAGAAGAACAAAGATAGAACCTGGCAGTCAAAATATTAACAATTGTCTTTGACAAATAATGAGTAAGTTACTTTTCAAACAAATTTTGGGCATACTTGTTCAGCTCTCTTAAATCAATCACTAGTGTTCAAGCCCATTCCTGAACAAGTGGACATCACCTAGGGCTTTCCTCCTTTCCTACTGAATCAGACTGAAAGGAACCTCCTGCTCAAAGCAGGATCAGCACTAATTTCACATCAGGTTGCTCAGGAATTTTTCCATTTGGGTGTTGAAAACTTTGAGAAATGGAGATTCCACAGTCTCTGGGCTACCTGCTCCAGCGCTTAATTATTTGCCATGAAATCTTTCTTTTCCTTATATCCAGTGAAAGCCTCCCTTCCATTTATGGCAATGGTTTCTTGTTTTCCCACTGTATCTCACTGAAGAGCCTTCTGTCTTCCCAGTAGCTTCTTTGTAGATATGGGAAGGTTGCTGTTAAGTCCCCTGAAGCCATCAGTTCTCCAGGGTGAACATACCCTGCTCCATCAGCCTCTCCTCATAGGTGGTCCAGTTCACTGACCACCCTGGTAACCCTATTTCAAGCTTGTTCAAATTTACCTTCCTTTTTCTTGTACTGAGGGGTCAAAAGTGGTCATCCTATCTTGGGTGTGTTGGCTGCAGTCTCCAGCTTGGCATTGTCCGTGAGTTTTTGATTTAATTCAGTTTAATTACTTGTTGAAGCAGAAGTTTCCAAAAAGAATCTGTTCGCCTTTAGGGTTAATCCAAACATTAAAAAAAAAAATTAGAACAGAAAATAATTTTGAGAAAGTCATGAGAAAATGTCAAGTTGGATGAGTATGGAAATAGGAACTGAACGTGAACTGTTGCATGTCTGCTCACACCCGTCGTAATAACCGGTTCTATTTTAGAAGAGAAGAAAAGCCTACTCAAGGAGGGAAAAAAGGAAGAGCAGAATATATTTTATACAACTGTAGACAAATCTGGCCTCAGGAGCTGTTTTAATTCTCGTTTGTTCCATTCCCAAAACCATACCTCTGCTTTCATAATCCAGGTCACGCCTTAAGAGTATTTCCATTATATCTGTCTTAGTGATAAACACATTTTATCAGAACTTCAAACGCTTAAAATCATTGAGGGAAGAGCTGTATTGTGTAACGTGATACTCTCTAACCCAATCGCCTCAATGAGTAATACTACATTGCACTTGCATGGGACCTTTCATCTGGAAATTGTAATGCTCTTTATAAACATTAATTAATTAAACTTCAAACACCTGGGTGAGATAGGGAAGTATCCATACAATCTTTGGAACCAAAGTTGGAAAGACTTGTTAAGTCAGCCCATCAAATAACACTACCATAAAATTATAATCCAGCGGTTTTCAAGCTCCTTTTTTTTTCTTCCCTCTGTGCTGCTCCAGCATCTAATAGGACACTTTCTCATTCCTTTTCCTTCATGGCTTTGAGAAGCCAAGTTGTAACTCTTCCCATCAGGTGCTAGCAGTACTCGTTTTAGCTCTTTGGCACAGGCAGGCACTCTGCTGCCTGGCAGTAGGGGAGGGTAGGATGAAAGCTGCAGTTACATCTTCTGTCATGGCAAATCCTGGCAGAAGCTCAGCTCAGGCTTGCTTCACTGGCCCCTCATTCCCCGTAGCTTCCCCACCACCTCAACAGCTGCTTCCCTGTCCTGTTGTGTCCTGTCCTCACCGTAGAGGGCAAAGGCCTTTTAAGTAGACTGCATCTGCAGCTTGTGGCAGCCAATGGGCACCACTCCCAAGACTTCCAGGAGCATCTTATAAAATTCCCATCACCCGTTCCTCCCCTGCCTCTCTGCTTCCTTCTCCAGGTTGAGAAATACTTTTTAGAAACTCTGTTTTTACAGAGGGGAAACAGAAGCATACAGAAATTAATCTCACCCAAGGACATAGTGGTTCAGTAGCAAATAAAGTGTATGCATCTGGCAGGAACCTGATGGAGTTGTTTGCTGTATATACTATGCCGTGGCCTCTCCAGAGGAAAGCCACAGAGTCAAAACTTGTGCATTTTCCAATGACAAGGATGTTTCTCCAGAGAGTTTTCATATCAGTGCAATACTTCTTTGAAATGGAAACTCTTTATGCAAGCAGAACTTGATCTAGTAATTAAAAACTGTCATTCAAATAGGAAGTTTTTGATGAGAGAATCATGGGAAGAGATTTGATTTATTTATGGGAAAACCTGTTGTGGTTACATTCTGAAATGACTAATATTGAAGGTAACAATACAATGCACTTCACAGCCAGACCTGAGTTGGTTTTTTTTGGTCAATAGAAGATGACTTCCCACATCATTCCGATAAACCTCCCTACTTCCCACGTCTTTCCGGTACACCTCCCTCATTCAGTTATTCTCATTTTTCTGACGTTGTGTTTGCCATGGTGGAACATCTGGGCCTCATAAATCAGGCACTGTGTTTCCTGCACTGTAGATGTCTGCCTTCAGCAGAGCAACCAGTCCACCAAGAGTAAGTATAAATATCTTGGAGTCAAAGAGAGAGAGATCTGGGCAGTCTGTGTGGTGGAAAGGGAGTAACCTACAGCTAGATAGAAAATGCTACACAGCAGACAAGATCTGAGCGTTTGTTCCTCTCTGGAGTTGCTATATCTGACCCAGTCTTGCACATTAATATCCTTCATCCATCTGGATGGAGATGAGACAATGGTGACGGGCATCTAAGTGAAGATGATAGTGATGGCCATACTGCCCTTCCTTACCATGGGGATGACAGCATTCTTACAGGAAGTCCAGAAATCTGTGCTCTGTCTGAAGAGGTCGGGATTCAATGCTCCCCATTCCCACAAGAATGTTATTCCTCTGTGTACCCAGGGTAGTCAGGTTAAGCCCTTCCTTTTGAAGCATTGCATTGCCAGAAATGCAAGAGTCATCAGAGAATAACATGAGTCTGAATCTGCAACCCAGTGAGAGGCAGAGGTCTTGTAGCAGTGGGGAAGCCCCGTCTGTCCTACTGATAACTTTATGTGAGCTTTCACTGCAGTGGCCCAGCTTTGGATGGAGATGTGGAGAATGTAGGAAGGTAGTAGTGGTACACTTAAATTAGTAATACTGAATTAAAGTCAGAAGTGCTGTGGCCTGTTGACTGTTCTTTTGGTGGCTTTCTTTTCCACTTATTTAAATACCACTGCTGGAAAATGAATGTGTTTCACAGTAAATCTCAACATTCTGTTTAAGGGGGAATTATGTTAAGTCACAAGACACAGAACATGCACTCCTGGTTGTAGAACAGTTCTTTGGGACAACTGTGTCCCACCACTGGTGTTGACTTTCTGGTCTTCAGTATGTCCGTGTCGGAGTGTTTCCTTGGGGGAGGCCTGCCTGCTGTCAGACACAGCCCTCAAGTGCTTGGGATGTCTAAGAGAGGTCATTTGATAAGACCATAAATATTCCTGGAGCCTGGGATGATAGAATATGAAAATTTATAAAAATAACAGTTGAGTAGGACTACATTCAAAACTATTGTTCAGTCCTTTAAAATTCTAAAGCAGGACAGCTGCATGGGTTTAAAATGGGTAATTTTTTTTTTTTTTGTTCTGTAACAGAAAGCTAAAAGAGGGTTTGACCTTTTATTTGCCCAGTATCTGGAGTGTGGTAAAATATTATTGGATATTATGCTTGTGCTATTGAAGTCTCTTCTGTTAAAGAATGTAAAAGCAGCTTAATGGATTATAGTAGCTAGAATGAATGCCGAATTTTTGCAACTAAGCATCTAATTCTTCATAAAAACCTTAAAGTACCTTGTGGGTCTGAATCCAGTAATGCGCAGGAAAATTGCTACATTCATACTGGTGCACCTGCTGTCATTATTCAAAAGGAACAAACACTAATAAAACTCCTTTTTTTGACTCAGCCTCTCTCTTGAAATTATGGACAAAGGAATATTGGAACTAAATTTATTCTTGTTTTTATTCAGCCTAAGAAAGATCCCTGCTGAGTTCTGGGACCAAAGTCTTTTGAGTAAAGAAATGTGAAGATAAGAATACGAAGGATACTCATAGAAGGAGATCTGCATGGAGAGCAGAGGGCCTGGAAACCCTTGGGTTTCTCCTTTCTTTTGTTAACTCAAGACTTCCAGAGTTTCTGCAAGAGCTGAGCATCTAGCAAATGTTGTTTCAGAAATGGTCAGTTTTGTTTTGATTCTGAACAAAGGCAGTTTCCACTGTTCCCAGATCTTCTGAACTGGGTTGATGTTTATCAAACCCAAAGAGAAAACAAAATCCTTCCGTTTTCTCTCTTGGAATTTAATTGAATTCCACAAATATCAACAGTGAAGGCAATTGCTTTCAAAGCTGAGTAATATATGCATCTTTTCCATTAAGAGAAGATTCAGTATTGGTGTTTAGACCAGCTTTTGCATAAGATACTGAGCTACGTGCCATGGTCATGTATCAGAGTGAGTCTTGTCAGCTGAAACAGTGTCTGTGACAGTTGTAAATGTCACACCTGGCCTATCTGCCTCTAAAATCAAGTCAAAATCCAAAAGAGCTTGAAAATACATTAGAGTTCTTGATTCTCTGCCAGTTTTAAGCCACACTTCTCTGAAACATTGGCATCTTTGAGTTCTTAAAAGCTGCCAAAGCAGCTTAAAAGCTGCTCCCATTTCAAGAGGGCTGCCCAACAAAATTCTTCTTTTGCCTAAATACAACAACTAATCATTGAAGCAGTACTTCAGCTGGAAGCAGTCAGACAAAGAATTTGAATTTGAATTTCTGCAGGAAGTGAAGCCAATGTTTGATGAACCTTGATCTCTAATTCTGTCAGGTGTTTGTGTGTGAATGTGTTTCCATCACTGTAAGAACAGGATGGTCATAGCATATTTCTTTAAAGACAATGGTATGGAATCTAGACTGTACTAGAAATGCTAACACATCTTTAGAGAATGATTTTTGCTTGCTCAGAAATACTGTGTTACTGTTTAAAAGCAAATTAGCACAGGTCATGCTGGTGGCTGATGCTCTGAGCAGAGAGTTTCTGATAAGGTGAAACTGCATGGCAGCTGAGCCACAAGTTCATTGTCATCAGAAACTGATAAAACCAGGAGACATGCTCAGTCATCTGCAACGATATTCCTTAACCTCTTGAAAAGTATAATATCCTTGTAGCTTATCTACCTTTCTAAGACCCTCAAAAGCCTTATTAAAGAGTGGGATTTCTTAAACTGGAGTATATCTCATATCACTTCATGGCCACATTTGAGCCATTCTGCAGTCCCAGTTGAGAAATGTGGCTTTACAGTGATGGAAACGGTCATTACTGATTGACCAAGGGAGAGTTTTTTCAGCATGTACACGTTTTTGTCAGCTGTTGTTAAGCGCTGGCATGAGGCCCCTTCTTACCCTTTGAGGCAAGGGTTGGACTTAGACTGGTGTATCAGAAGTTTGGAGGTGAGGAAAGTGTACAGTATAAGAGACATTTGCAGTGTGTGGTTAAACAGACTTCTTCAACAAGACACAGAGGGAGTTCATATCGAGTGATTATCAGTAGAATAAGTCTCGTTACTACATATGTAATTGGTATTTTTTCCCCACAACATTCCATCCAGCTTACAGTGGCATGCCATCAGTTGGAGGAAAAGAAGTTTGATTTCTAAATCTCTGCAAGAAGCTTAAAGAAGACCGGCATGAAACAGTTTACCAGGCAGTGCTGCATGCTCAATTTCCCTTAAGTTACAGCTAAAGAATAATTTTAGTTTAAAGGAATCCACTATTTCTGATTACAAAACAAGAGGTCTAAAGTTGCCTGTTCTGTGAAGCAGGGGATAAGGGGGTACATGTCAAATCCCAGTGACTAGTGGCAAGTTTGGCATTGTTAGAGCAAAGTTAAGCTCTGCTGAGGTGAACAATTTGGAAAATCTGAAAATAATAATTCAGATTATAAGATGGTAAATTCCCAGGTGTGCTCTGCTCTATTTGTATACATGATACATGAAATACCCATTATTTGACACCAAATTTGTCTGCAGTTACTGGTAGAATAATTTGTATAGGAATCCTGAAGGAGCATGGGGAATGCTTTGAATAAACCTGAAGGCTTAAGAAAAATCAAAACAAGAAAACAAAAAAGAAGCAAACAAAACTCCACCACCAAAAATAAAATAAGAGAGAGAACTTTCAAAAGAAAAGAAAAGAAACCCTTAAAATGGTTTTTGAGTTCTATTTGCAGCCTTCTCAATGTGCTTCGATGTTTGCAAACATATTTAGATAGGTTGATATTTATAAATGATTCTTCAGAGAAGTATGTGCATGTTTCTGATCTGTTTTGACAAACCACGATGAGACAGAAGAGACAGAACATGCTTGCATCAGAACTTAGTGCCAGCTGGAGTACAGACTATTCACTCTTTCCCACAAAGCTATGTATTGTCTTGGGTAAGTATATTTCTTATAATATGATGTAACCAGAAGCATCTCCTGAATATTCTCCTCTTCCCAAGACTTTATTGAAGATCATCTTGATGTATGCTCTCTGAGGAAAACATTGTTCGAAGTTGTACTCCTAGCAGAATTTTGAACTTTAATAATGATTTTGTTGTTTGGCGGTGTCTTCTCCAAGTCTAAATTAAATCAGATGTATTCCCAAGGAGATAATTTCCTTGAATTATTTTCCTTTTGAATAGGAAATAAAAACATTTATGATCAACTCTTAAATGTCCCATTTCCCCTCTGGCTTTATGGTGAATATGAACGTGAATAAGAATACTAGTCATTCCTCAATAATAATTGAAATAAATTCCCATGCCTCCCTCCTCTGTTGCTGAACACTTCCAACCTTGGATTGTTTTTTTTCTCAGAATGTTTTATAACTATTGTTCTCTTGGTTTGTCTGCTTTTGTTGCTGAAAGTTAGAAAACACAGGATTTAGAACTTTCTTTTTTGTGTCTATGCATAGCTGTAAGTACATGGTGTTTGTTAGAGCATTTTAAAAGGCCCTTGTTTTTTCTCTGTGGCTAATGACACTTCTTTTACATATATTAATCCACAAAGAAGATTGTAAAGTTCACTTACTAAGTGAGCGTTGGCTTCTACAAAGTCCTGTGCAACAGAACAATATGGATTACTTGAGGAATCACCAAGGAGAAAAGGTGTTCTCCTGGCTCTGCTGCCTAGGTCTCTGCTGGAAACTCAACTATCTTGATGTAGTATCTTCATTCGTTGTGTTGTTTCTCTCTTTTCATGGTGAAATGGATTTCCTGATTTCTTTTTCACCGTTTTATGTTTTCATTTTTGTCTTCCTTCCCCTGCTTTTTTGTCTTGGTTAATACATTAAATTATGAGGCTATGGAATGGAAATACTGCAAAGCTTGGGGGTTTTGAGGGGGACATAGGCAAAGTGGGGATAGATAGCCTGGTAGGTTATAGCTAGGCAAAATGTAGTTCTCAAATCTTACCCAAATTTAGTTCAGCAGCATTTTTGTAGCATAGGCAAATATTCCTGTGCTAGTTAGAGTTAACATAAACAACACATTTAAATGGCTAATAATCTTTTCATGTTTGATATTGCAGGTCAAGATCAAATACTTCTTGTGTGCTTGTCTGTCCTTCCCTGCCATATTTTAACTGTACTCTTTCTGTGTTATTCTGTGCCTCAAATATCGAGCAATATGCTGTTCAAAACTATGTTGTCTTCTACCCAACATGGTTCTTAACCTTATGGAAAAAACACAACTCAGATCACAACTCAGTCACTGCCCCAGATTATTCAACCAGGATGAAACATTAGATGGAGTAGAGTTAGGTGGCATGTGAGGATTTTACTCAAGAAGAATACATCATTTGAGCCTTGTTTGAACTTAAGATTTCTCTGTATTGCTGCTTGAGTAATGCTAATTTGGGTAGCTGTAAGTAAAGATGTTTTCACCATACTCGGGGAGGTGAGCAAATTCCACTGAACAGCAATTTTCCTGCATGCTTTCTTTTGTATGATTGCCAGCAGCCAGTTTTGTAAATTTTGTACTGTTGGAATTACTCTTTCATATGAGAAAATCCTGTTGAAGTCATAAAGGTGGTACTACAAAGGCAGAAACAGTGCAGGCAAGGTAAAAGAAGCTGCCAGTGCAAGAGGGTGGAGAATCTGGCCCTGTTTTACATATGACCACTTTGGGTTTATATAACTCTTTTGTGTTTGTTTTTATTTTACTCTGGGCTGTCTTTAAGTATTTCACAGGCAGTTAGCTCCCACAGAATGATCGAGCCTTTATTTTGTGTATTTTACGAAGAGTCAGAGTGAGGAGCTGAAAAGTTTAGTGATTTGTGCAAAACCTTTCTCTCTCAGTATCTGCACTGAAGTCTGTGATGAAATTCCAGTCTGATTCAGAGTCAAGTGCTCCTGTGTGTGTCCTCCATAATCTCCCTGCCGATCTGATTTCGCCAGCTTCAAGCTTCTCTGGCTCTTCTGTATCAAGTTCCACTGGTACAACTGCCTTGGAACACATCTGGGTTCGATTCTCTTGTATTGTGCAGTGATAAGCGTTGCAAGTTGATCGGAAAATATGTGGCTGGTAAACACCAGATTCCACCTTTCCTGAATGATTAGCTGGCTTTTTGAAGTCTTAATGATTTTAATTTGGCTTGGAGTCAGTGAGTAAGAGTATGCAAAGCCTTAGCCAAAGTACCTATTTATTTATGTAAATCTTATCAGCACACATTTCTTCAAAGAAGAGTACCTATCTCTTTGTCTAAGCGCTTTTTAATAAATACATAAATATATAAATGTATAACTACCAAGTAAATCAGCTTAAATGTTCTCCATTGTCTCATAGATGACAGCAGTTAGTAGAAAGGGTTTTTCCTTGGTGAACAGGGTTTGTAGTGTTCCTGGCTTGTAGAAATGGTATTGTCTGTTCAGTTTCATTCTTTACTTTCATTTCAGATTTTTTAAGCAAGTAACACAGCTTGTTTTTCCTATGGTGGTTCTGTCTATCTTCATAAGATAAGTTTGGGTTTTATTCCCAAAGAAAGGCTATGAATAGGTTAATGATTTGTTTAAAACGTGGATGGAGTTTCTCCAGACAGAAATTGCTCACTCTATGCGTTCATCTTCTGGACTTGACTGTCTAAAACTTGTCAAGGAAGAATAATTTTTTCCCTTTCCCCAGGTTCTGTGGAGGGGAAAGATTGTCTGTGTTTGTGGTTGTTTCAGATATTTGCAAAATGAATTTTAAAATTGCAATACTGCAGTAATATAATTTTTTTTTAAACTCTCTACTTGTCTATTGCAGTTCTTTACTAGTAAGGGACACATTTAATGAAGATGCTTTTTGTTTCCTTTCTTAAGGAGTGCTTGCATAATCTAGTGCTGTGCTGAAAAAGCTTTACTTAAAGGCAACAGAGATGTTCTACTGTGGCACCCTGATATAAATGTTGAATTGTATATGATAATTTATTGCATTTTTAAGGAGGCTGTCCTTAACTGTGATGTACTGTGGCTTAAAAAAGATTGTGATAAAAATTATAATTAACCAATAAATATTCAGAGTAAATGGGATAGGACTAAGTACACTGAAAAGTCAGCATGTGTGCAAGTATACTTCTGCAGGTGAAATACTGCATCTATTAAATAACTCTATGTTGTGCTGTGTGGTATTACTAATATTTAAGATTTTTCCATGAGCACTTTCTTCAGCTGCAATTCCAGACAATACTGGAAATCACTTGTGAAGGAAATTCATAGTATAGGCTGGGTTCTCTAAGTTAAGAGCTTTTGAAAATAGCAAATGTCTTCTTGTAGGTTTCTGTGCATACAGTTCATGAAATTAGATGTAATTATGCTGCTGTTTGTTGTCAGAGTTATTTTCCATTCAAATGGCATGTACTTGAATGAACCAGAAGGGAAGGAGTGGGTCCCTTCTCCCCGGTGCTGGGCCTCTGGTGTCAGACAAGTCAACAGCGATCTTGGCAGTGCAGTATTTTCACACTGGTGCAGGCAAAGGGGTCAGCTCAGCTGTGCCCCTTCCCTGTGGGTTTTGCTGTTTACAGCAGCTGTTACAGGGTCCAGGCTGCTTGGAGATCTGCTGAGCCCTTGGCCATCAGGATGTTTGGTTTCATAGAGCTGCACAGGCAAAGGACACGCTTGAAAGTTTCCTCACAGGACTCTGAATTTTTCTCCTAACTTGCTGGAGGTTCTTCTTTCAAACAGAAGTTTGCACACTATTTTTGTTATTTTGGAAGTTGTCCTCACAATACCTTTTATTCATTTCTTTCCTGAAATCAACAGCTTCATTTTTTTAGATCTTTCTTTTTTTCTCACAAGTATGTGCACCACAATTAAGGCTTGAGTTATGAGTCCTTGAAGTCCTTTTGTTGTGGCAATATCTTTGTCAATAGCATGCCATGTGTATTCAGTTTTTTATTTATATAAGAACAAAAATATTTTCTGAATTGTTTTGTCACATAAATTCTTTCCCTTTTTTTTAAACTCCATTACTCCTACTCATGGCATAAAGTACTGAACTTGTAGACTAATACCCAAATCTCTTTCTTGAGTCAATACCATTAATTTATAAGCCAGTTAAGTATTTGAGTGCATTGCATTTGTCAATATTGACTTTTCCCTGCTATTGTGTTTCTCATTCTCTTAGGTTAGTTAGGTGTATCTGAACCTCTGGTCTGGACTTACCTGCACATTTTTGTGTCATTCCCAGGTTTGTCACTTCTCTGATCCCTCCTTTTTCTGATGACTAACATAAGTAGCTACCACCTATGCCAGAACAATGTGGTTCACACCAGTTCCTACCTGTTCAGCTTTCTACAAAACCTGCGCTGTTTAACCCAAATATCTTGTTTTCTGTCCAGTTTTTTGAAAAGCTTTGTTCTTTGTAGCACAGTTATTTAGTTACACCAGATACCTTTCTGGAAATCCATATAAACCATTTTTTCCTTTCATTTTCTTCTGGTGCATTAAAAATTGTATCAGATTTGTGATTGCTAAGACTGTAGAGAACAAATTCTACCTGTGATCTGTGTGTCTTCTTTTGTTTTAATGACGGTTTCAATTAAATTGCTGTCTTATCTCAAAATATATATACTAGTCTAAAATTTTCTTGAATTAATCCTGTAAAGGCTTTTAAAAATGTAAGTTCAAGATTTGCTGCCATGCAGTACTTAAATGAAGTCACTAGTCTGAGAATATTTTCTTAGAGGTTCAATCAGCTTATTCTTAATTTTTTTTCTTATATTTTTGACTGTGTATATCCTCTGTGACTTACTGACTTACTACTTTACTATTAAATTTCTCTGTTGTTCTGTCCTTCTCCCTTCCTCTCTTTTTGGGTACCTGTGTCCACGGTGGCATCTCATCTTTTCTTTACGTGGAAAGAATAGGGTCAGGTTTAAATATCTTTCTAATACATAGTTGGCAAAAACTGATGCAAGAAATTGTTTATCTTTTCAGCAACACCCTAATTTTCTTTAATTACATCTTCACCTCTAATTCAAAAGACCTACTTATTCTCCCTTAACTGTCTTGGTGGTTATTGCGTGGTTTTTACGCACAGCTGTTTACTTCAGAGCCCATTTTGGACCTCTTTGTTTCCTTCTTACACAATGAATCTTACAATCTGCTTTGTTGGCTGCACAAACATTGTATTTCCATATTCTGCATAACTTTACATTGGATTCCTATAGGTGGAATAGCTGTAGGGCACTCTAAAATTGTACAACAGGTCTGTAAACTGAGAAAGTGCTATGCTAGTTTGAAGAGGACAGAATTCATTTTCAGGGTTCAAAATTCATCTTAGCACTAAAAGTGCATATATTTCCCCTTGGCTGTAGTCGCCTACATTTGGTTTCTGGTGTGTAACATTTAGTTTTAAATTTTCTTATGTTAATACATTGGTTTCTGCTGATTTAACAGGTTTTAGATGCGGGAAGACTGAAAGAATATGGTGAACCTTACATTTTGCTGCAAGAACAAGACAGCTTGTTTTACAAAATGGTGCAACAAGTGGGCAAGACTGAAGCAGCTTCTCTGATTGAAACAGCAAAACGGGTAATTTTAGAAGAAGCGTTAATTAAGTTTGTCTTTGCAGTTTGTTTATCTCAAGTTAGCATATTCAGTGTTACAGTAAGCTTTCCACTAAAGGATCTGTCAGTTTTGCAAGGCAAAGCCATAATTTTCAGTGGGATATACACAGACTTCCAAATGATATGCGTATTTATATACCCCAAGTTGAAAGACTGGATTTCTTGCATCCTTTTGTGTGTACACAAAACAGAAAGTGTAAATAATATAGGACATACTCACTTGTGCTGGGCATTGATCTTAACTTGCTGTAGAAAACATGTTAGGGCTGCAGAATCAAGCATTTATCTGTTATGTCTATATTTTTTAAAGGGTCCATCAGCTTTTAGTTGGGGTTCATTGCCTGTGACCATACTGTGGTCCCTTGAGAGTTTGATCACA
Source organism: Eulacestoma nigropectus (assembly GCA_013397775.1). Taxonomy (NCBI): domain Eukaryota; kingdom Metazoa; phylum Chordata; class Aves; order Passeriformes; genus Eulacestoma; species Eulacestoma nigropectus. Next base: position 1,763,677 of record VZTE01005077.1, on the reverse strand, counting down.
TTCCTTCTGTTGTGCATTCCCTTACGTCGTTCTTGTACCCTGGCTCTCTGTTCTGCACACAAGATGAGCGGGGCTCAGTTAAAGAAAGAGCTGTTGAATGTTTTGTCGCCTCCTTGTTCCCTACAAGGCTCTGTGCCTGATTTACTGCTTACTATTCAAGTCCTACTCGGAGTACAGAATTATTAATGTAATTGTGGGCATTCCTCTGGCAATCGTAGTGTTTAAGAGACATCAATGAATTCATTTTCATAATATGCCTGTGAGGTGAGGTTATATCATCTCCAGTTTTCAGATGGAAAGCTGAAGCAGAGATAAGAAGATAAAAAAGAATGACCTGTAACTGAGGAACTCTTTGACTAGCTTTGGCTTGCTTTCTTTTTTCTTGATCATTTACCACACAGGATGTCCAGAGCAAGATTTTAATTCTCTCAGTGCCAACAAAGTTTCATCATTGCTTCAGCTGAGACTGGCAGTGCCCAGTTTGGCAGCATCTTGCTTGGAGCTCATGTAACTGTGCTTTCAGCATGGGAGTAAGGCACTGGTATTAAGCAGGTAACAACCTAAGAGAGCCTTTTACAGGCAAGAGGCAAAACTCTTCAGCCTTCATGCTTTCCTTTCCTCAACTTGCTGGATGTGTGGAGCAGAGCTAGGGGAACACAATGTCTGAACTGTTACCTGGGGAAGCAAAAGACTGGTAGACAGGGGAAGAACACATAAAGACAGGAAATAAATGGCAGGTGCCTGACTGTTTTCCAGTGAAAAAATAGACACATTTCCAGCAAGCTGGAAAGAAATGAAAAATTGTGCTGTCATGGAGGCTGTGTGCTCTTGTCTGGATGCTATTTTCTTGGACTTTCTGAAGATTAGAGGTTTCTGTGTCTGTTCATATTCTCAGATTTTATTTTTTAAAGAGTTTTTCAAGTAAAGCATTGTAGCTAAGAGCGTAACAATGTAAATTCTTGTGTGGCACAAATTGCAGAACTGAGGGAACAGCTTTGTCTTAAACTAAGCTGTGTTATGAGTTCTGCTGTCCTCTTCCATTGCTGCAGTGCAGCTTCATTTATTTTCTTATTAGAAAAGAATGTGTTAGCCATGTTTTCTGTGGTATATGCATGACAATCTGGAGGTCATATAAGTGGTGTTTAAAAGGGTAGCTTCAAATTCGTATGACCACTGTTTGTCTCTAAAGTGAAGGCCAACTTCCTAAGGCTTGATCCTAGGAAAGGCAAGAGGTGAGGCTGTCCAGCTGTCATCTGTAGAAATTTAGCTATGTCATGCTGTCACTCCTTCCTTCCCCAGAGCCCTCCTCAGTTGCACAATTGCATTCAAAGATGATTCAAAATGTATAAAAATAATTGCCTGATGTTACTTGCCCGTATAGTCATCTGCAGTTACCACATCAATGTTATGTGATTTTGTACAGGAAGGGAAGAGATCCAGGAACCAGTCTCTGCTGAAATGTGGTTTGATGAAAAAGTTTGCTAACTCCCAGGCTAGAAGGCAGATACAAGCTTTAGCATCTGCCAAGAATGCAAAGCACGGTGCTTATCCACACTCGGCCCAAAAATATGGGAATCAAGAGACTGTATCTCCAGTCAGCAGCTACCCAGAAGCAGAGTTATAGTTCTTTCTGACTGAAGGACTTGGACGATTTAGGGGTTTTGTTATTGCTGTCCCTTGTGCTTCACGCATACTTTCAGAGAAGTTGCTTAGTCAGAAGAGCTGATTCCAATGACTTTTCTTTTTACACTACTCAGCCTGTTGCATGTATTGCTGTTGGTTTCCCACATTCCTACTGTGGTTACTAAGAACTGTTTTTATGAAGAACAGCTTGCTTTCTGTTTTTGGAAAACAGCATGCTGCACATAAAAAGAAATGGTAATATGACATATATACATACTTTTCAAAAAGCATTACAGTGGTTTGCTAACTAAAATGGTTTGGAATGTGGCTATGCTTTGGCAATGGTTATTTGATTTATTGCATTTTGGACCTGAATCTTGATTTATTTCAGTTTGGACCTGCACAACACAAACTTGTATCAAGAACTTCTTTCAGTAAGCTGAAACTTAAAATGCATTTTCTGGAAAAGTATTGATTCTGCATATATCCTTTAAGTGCAAATTAAGAGGTTTTTTCCCTATATTTTTAAAAAATCTTTGTTCTTTGTAGCAAGGTTATTTAGTTACACCAGATACACATCTTAAATTGGGAAGACTGACTTGAACATATTTATGAAACGTAATTTAAAAAAAAAAAAATCTCATGGGCCTCTTAGCGAAGCATTGCAAGACTGAGCTATTGCTGGAACATTAGCTCAGGCTTCCAAATTGATCCATGTTGCTATTGTATGGCTCACTTGGTCGCTCAGTATCCCCATTTTTCGTGCAAATGTCAAAGAAAACACAGGCACAACTCAAATTGGAGACCGCTGAGTATGTATTAAACAGCCCTTGAGCCTGATGGCAACTGAGTTATGCTTGACATCATGAGACTATTTTTATCTTTGCTCAGTTTACAAGAAGCTTCTAGGAGAAAATTTTATGGGAAAGTGAGAAATAGTCATCAAGCAGTGAAAAAAGAAAAAAATAAAAGTGCTCAATTATTCAGATAAACAGAAGTTAGTGTGTTCTCCCTGCTCTTGGCAGCATTGAGAGGGGCTTTTCTGCAGGCTTTGGTGGCATCAGGATAGGGCTGGGTTTCTGTCAGTCAGGTTTTGAGTACTTTGAGGGAAAAATAAGGGTTGTGTTACTTTACTTTAAAGCTGTGACAGATGTGTAAATATTAAAATACTAGGTGTTATCTCACCTCAGTGATTACTTTTAAAAAGGTTGCAGCTCTGTTGGCAGTGGAAGAAACTTGTATAAAGACTTGGGCATTTAATATCTTGAGGGATTGGGCTCAGGGGAAGAATTGCAATGAGACAGTTGAAAAGCAGCTGCCATTTCATTACATCTCTAGTAATGTGCCAAGGTTTTCTATTAGCTTTCCATTAAAAAAAAATCACATTCAAAAGCTGCATTAAAAGTATGCCAAAGTTCTGTGTTTTAAACCAGAAACAGGATGGGAATACTGAGGCTGCCGTCTGCAGCGTGTGTGCAGTCACCAGCCTCATTAACTTTCCTCTGTTGCATCTGATTGTGACTGGTTACTGAGGAATGTCTCTTAACAGGACTCCCAATTCTTCTGTTGATTCAAATCAGACTTTAATATTCTTTGAAACTTGGAAAGATGCATATACCCTGCGTTAGCGAGTGTGCACAAAAGATGACAGTGGTACTTACAGGCTATTTTTGTAGAATGACTATTTCTTTTTTATCCCATGTGTCTTATACATGTATTCATGTATATGAAAAGGACATTATTATCAAACAAACCGAACTTTGTTGACAACACTCTTAAATATAAATTGCAGAAATGTTTCATAAGCCGTACTCAAAGCAGTCTGACTATGAGACCTAACTCGTGACGTGTCAGCTTCAGTAAGATAGTGTATTTTCTGTTTTTAAAGACTCAAACAAAACTTTTCACATTCTTCTTTGAAAAAAAATTGCATTTGAAGTCCTTTTTCACCCAAACACATTTTTTAGATAAGAGCACACAAGTCTTGACATTATTTCATTTTGTTATGCGCATCTGTCAAGGAACAGAGATATGATACAGCTGCTAAAAACTGATGATTGTGGAACAGTGAAACTTGACAGCATTTCATTTCCTTTATGTTCTGATTATACATTTATCAGGAAACCTGTATCTCTTCTAGTTGAGCTAGAAATTGGTAGAATTCAGGAACTCAAAGGCTTGGCAAAGAACTGTCCTATTATTTGGTATCATCTTACATTTTAGAGAAGTTGCTTGGTTGAGTCATTGTTAAAGCTTTTGCCTCTTCTTTCATTATTGTGGTTCACTATCCAGAGATCACATTTCTATAGGCCCTATAACTGCTCTGCAGCACAAATTAAACGCTGGGGTATTTCATACATATACTTCGAAGTTTCAATGGTTGTCAATCATAGTTTGTAAAATATAGGGATTACAACCTGATTTTAACATCCAAATCCATTGTGTTCATTTTATGTGTGAAAATGAGAAACCCTTGTGCAGACGCAAGATTTCACAGCTTCTTTGTCATCCTGTTTTTAATTTATCTCCATGTTTTGAGCTAGTAAAATGATTTTACTTATCAGTTTAATGTAAAGCGATAAAACATATCTATTCATCTGAATTAAGAACATTTGAGGGAAACTACAGGTCCCGTGGGATTTTTCTCACATTTTGTTACAATGTAAGTTCATATAGTAATTTTACTAATTTTTCAGTGACATACATTTACTGAATGCCACTAACCTGAAGTTCCCGTTGGGATTCCTTAAGGATATGTATTTGTCTCTGCTATATTTATCTCCAGAAATATTGATTGAAGCTAAATGGACTTTGGTGCATAATTACTCACAGAATCCAATATTCTTCCTAGGTATACTTCAGGAAGAATTACCCAGAAGTTGTTCAGAATGGTCATCTTGCCACAGACTCGTCCTTGGATCCTTCCTCAGGATTATGCATAACGGAAACTGCACTGTGATTCCTCATTGCCTTTAACTGTTTTCTGTAGAATGTAAACCTGAGATCATCTAAACTCAGTGACAACATTTGCAAATGTTAATGGGAGAGGAAAGGGAGGGGGCGATTCTTTGCACTGGACATCCTTCCTATTTAATACTGAGAAGAAAATTTTTACTGTCCCTGTTTCTTTAAATTCAGTGCAATATGTTTTTCTTTCCAACTAATTATGTTTGTACTGCTAAGGAAATTAGGCAGATTCAGTTTTTATTTGAAAGTTATGTGGTAGAGATCTCTTTTATTTAAACAGGTGCAGGACACCTAACAGATCTAGTGTGCATATTTGGAGCTTAGTAAAATAATTGGAATGTGTCCTTTTTTTTTCTTTTAGAAATATTTGAGAACAAGCAAAACCAAATTTTTTTCACTGTCACTTTAGCATGACAGCTCTGTCTGAACAGCAGATTCAATAGTGTGCAACTTACTTGTCTAGAGCAACTTTCTACCTGTCACAAGTACCTATGCAGATTGGTAGGAAAAAAACTTGAAGAAGCCAAAACCACTTTTTTTTTTTTATAGAAAAGTACTATATACTTATTTTTTTGATAAGCAGTTCAAATAATGCTGTTCAAGATGAATGTAAATATTAGTTTTATTTTGCTAAAATCCAAATGCTGAAAAATCAATCTCAATCTTCTGTACTTTAGAAGAAAATTACCATATTTGCACTGAAGAAATATTTAAATAATTTAACATACATTCCTCTTTTTACCCAGGTTATCAAAGAAAAAAAGGTATTAAAATAACTTGAGGAAATGTTTGAATGACATGTCATTACACCTAAATACTGTGTAGTACAAAGTTATCTTCAACACAACACATTGAAATGTATACATTATTTGCATTTTTTGTGCCTTAATATTTGTGCCTTCAAGCCAAAGCTGTAACTGCAGGGTACACAACAAATTCATTAGATATATGTTAAAAATATGTAACTTTAGTGTGTTTAAAGTTTTGCATCAGGGGTTCTGTTGAACTTCAGCTATTTGAAGTTACCATCCTGCCAGAATAGGTAGGAAAATACAACCTGTAGTTTCGAATGGCTGCTGCTGATAGAGGGGAATGCAGTGAGAGAGGGGTTCAATATTCATAAGTTATGTCCTGATTCAGCAAAGCACTTTCACACAAAGGCACTATTCCCATGTTTAAAAAACAAATCAACCAAGTGCTGCGCTGCTTCAGATTTTTTCAAATTTAGTGAGCTATTCTTTGAGGTCCAGTAGAAAATACATCTATTCATCTCGCTTTTTAAAGGGCACAGAAGAGAATAAAAGGCAACAGATTTCTTCAGGATACGGAAAATATTGTGCTTTTTAAAAAATACTGAAGATGCTTCCTATTACCTTTCCAATGCCAAACAAGTGCTATTTACCCAGTGTTCATCCAGTATTCTAAAAGTAGGCAAACACGAATGTTTCTAATTTCAGGCAGTTCTACCAGAATATAATTGAGTCAAATACAAAGTTACTTCTTACTGAGAAGTAAATTGAGTCCAAAGCCGGTGCCACAGCACAATCACTCGTCTTGGACATTTTCCTGCTCGGAGCCAGCCCAACGGTGAGAGGCAGAATCCTTGTTCCCCTGTTGCAGCATCCTCCCTGCACTGGGGCTTGCTGTCCTGCCGTGAGATCCCAGGAGAGAGGGGATTGTGTCTGCAGTGCCACCAGCCAGCTTTCTGAGGGACAGGGGCACTTCGGAGTTTGTGCAACAATCATCAGACATCTGTGCTTGCTGGTAACATCCTCTTACATGGTTAGAAATCGTTAGGGGGGAGTTACAAAATGAGATGCTCTTGTCCCTAGCCTTTTCTTGGCAAGTCCTAACACTTCTCCTGCAGTGTGTAGCACCTTACACTGTAACAAGTTCCACTGAGATCAGTGGAACTGAACTTCACACAGTGGTGTGCGGCAGGAGGCTTGTGCTACATCTGGTGATAAATATCAGCCAGCCAGGGGCAGCTAGCAGCCACCAAGCCACGTGGCACAGATGAGCTCTTGTAGGCAATGCTTATGGCAGATCCTTCTGAGAACACACCAGCCACATCCACTTTTTGTATTGCTTGGCCATTCTCTGAGCTCCTGCAGTCCACTACACAATGTCCTAGCACAGTTACCATCCTGTGCGTTCTGTGGCTGTTTTCTTTTCCGTTAAAGTTGTCTGAAATAAGGATAGGGCTGTTCCGCAGCTGAGTGAGAGTAGTGGTTGCATTGCACGCTAACGTGCACAAAGCCAGGTAGAGAAGGCCCGGAGGTCTGGCTGCTGCGTCTTCAATAAGGCGGCACACACAAAAGCAGTCGAGGACGAGCTCCTCACCCGAGGGAGCTTCCCCTGTGCTATCAGTTCAGCGCGGAAGTGGAGGAGGGGACTCCTCGTATGGTAATCCACGTAGAGGTTTATTCTCGCAGAGGGGCAGGGACGAAGAGTCAGATTTTTGGTGAGGGTCCAGGATTTTATAATGGGAGTGGTAAAGGCGGGGATAAGAGATACAGCCAATGGGATAAGGGAAGGAAGGCAGGGTTGACAGTGAATGTACCAATGACGAATAGGAGGGACTTAGGGAGGGAACCAATGGGGTGTCGAGTAAAACAGAACTTTCTAGAACTTACGCGAATTTAACTTACGGCAATAAATATACATAAACTTCATACATAAAACAGGGAGGGGAAAACGTGAACCAACCACAACAAAGTATGTAAAATGCAGAACTGGGGGATTGTGGTCTCTCACCCTAACTAGGAGTGAGAAGTCAGGCTTAAGCCCTGAACCACCACTGCTTGGGGTTGGTACTATCCTTGGGGATCTGGGAGGCCTCAGCCACCTGCAGCACCACAGGACACATATGTGAAGGTGTAAGGTTTAAATGTGTAAAGTCATGTTGGATAATGCTGGGGGACTATGTAGCATAAAGGAAGTTCCACCTTATGGCCTTGGCCCTAACTGCCTTTTTGGCAAGGATCCATGGATCCATGTCCAAAGTCTGCTCAAGCTTTGCCATGGAAAGGCTGGGTTGGAGTAGTGCAAAGCAGAGCTAGGGTGAGCTGACCAGTAAGGCAGTGCACTTCATGGAGTTGGAGTTTGAGCTCCTTTGTTCATCTTCTTTTTTTGAGCAGTGTGAATATATTCAGGGTCTGTGTTTTACATTATGGAATTATTCTTCGTCCTAAACAGCTAGTTCTTATAAAAGAGGAAGTGTGATGTATAATACAGAGACTTTTAAATTCTCTTAAGAGAATAGTAAGTTCTCCTGGCCATACATACCTTGAGTTTATATTTTTTTTATCAGGCCCAAGGAGATCTGCACACGTAAACCAAGGGTATAATTACAGTTTTAGTTCATTTCAGCTCTGAAATGAATCTATGGTAAGTTATATTTCAGAGCAGAACTCCAAAACGCTGGCTGCTGCAGACTCACTGGTATGAGACCCTGACAGATCTAGCTATCAGTCTATAAGCTAGAATTAATTTGATCCTGTAGCTTTTTGAATGTGCACAAAAATGTTAGGTATCTCTGAAAATGCTGATTCTGCTTCTTCACGTGTTTTGGCAGGACACTACTCGCTGTAGGTATCAAATGTCAGTATAAGACAACAAATTTTTTACAAAATCACACTTGAAATCCATAAATTGGTGAGTAGAACAACTGATAGCTAGTCATTCATGTCTGTCATTGGCATTATTTCATCTTTTTGGTTTAAAGCAACAAAAATATTTTATTCAGGAAATTGGTTTTTAGTCTTTTGTTGATATTGTTCATAGCTGCTTTGTTCAGATGTTGATTAGGACTGACTGACCCATTTCATTTCAGTGGGGTAAAAAGGTGCAGTTTACCTGAATGGCAGAATTCAGATCAGGGGAAGAAAAAGGCCTTCACGTGGTGAAAGTCTTTGTCTATTAAATGAATACATTATCTTTCCAGCAAGGTGTTCTATGTTTCCTAATAAAGAAAAGTTTAAATAGTTCTAAACTTCCACTTTGAAAAATGTTGTGCTTTATTTGGAAATAGCAAAGCAGGTTGCTATTCCTTACTGGGAAAGTTGCATTCCTTACTGGGGATCTTGGAAAAAGAACTCAGTCTCCTGAGTTATTCAAGCTTTTAAAATATTCTTTGCCATGAGGTGCCTTAAAGTATTCCAGAGTCTTATTTCTAATAAATACATTTTTATACAGTAATACTGAAAGGCATCAGTTACAGAACTTTTGTTTCTTTGGTGTAAAAATCTAGGAACAGCCTCTACTTCTGATCTCAAGAATTATTTCTCACACATTTGTTTTGGTATGTCTTTGCTCCTTCTCAGAAGACCACTGTGAGCCAACAAAGCATGTTGGCATTTTCAAAGCCACAGTTCACCAGGATAGGCTATTTCATGTTTTGCTAATTTGCTTGTTTTAAGGACAAAAATTACCTTTAGTGAACTGCACTATTTGCCAGATGGGCATAATCTTCTGTGATACCATTTGTGCTGCCCTTTGGAAAAGGGAGGACCTTCTGACCAGCCTCAGTAATTGTGGTTGCTTCAGTAATGTTGATAGTTTCTTCTAGCCTTCCCAATACATGTGTGAGATAAGATTGCAAAAAGAATCAGAAGAAATGCTGCATTTTTTGTTAATATGACCCTTTGAAATATCTCACTTCAAAGTTTGCCTCTTTTTTTTGGAGTGGGGAAGAAAGACTTGAAATCACTTCTTCCCTGTGATGGTGATGAGCATGACAGTTTTGCAGAAGATGTGGCTTTCTGTGTATGTTTTACATTGTGTAACAGCGCTCTGCTTTTTCATCATTTTAACTCTGGTTTTGTTTTGGTTTGATTCTTGCATTTGTTGTAATAATTTGATTTTGGTATTGCTACAGAATTATGTCTTTCGTGGACGTTCATGTGACAACTGCTGTCATACAATAAAAAGCATTTCTCAGAAGCCTGCCTAAGTCTGTTGTCATTGCAAACGTGTGGCTGAAGGCAGAAGTTATGGGCTGAGCTAAGTCAGGACATGTCTGACATCTCCAAACACCTCTCGGTGGCATCGGTAGCCCCAAGAGCTGAAAAACCTCCCCTTGGAGGTACAAAACACAGTAGTACATGCCAGCTTGGTTTTACCAGTTGTCTCCAGTCTGAGATCTCTCAGATCACATTACCAAGATTTTTGCTTTAATTGCTAAAAAGTATTGCAAATACATTTTTTAAAATGTGGTGGAAGAACCACTGAAGTTGCACCAGTGCAGACAGGGTATGGTCTCTGCCCGAAGCAGCTGGCAGGCTCACTGGCCTGGATAGTGGAAATGTGGAAGGTCAGTGGACAGAAGTGAGGTGGGTTAGCAGCATAACTCCAAAATATGGTGTTATCTCTCAGTCCTGTTCTTTTGTCTGATGAGTTTGTTGCTTAATTTAGCAAGACACTTGAAAACTGCTTTTTTCTGAAAACCATGCAAAATTCCTCCCTATGTCTTCCAACTGTCTCAAGTACTTCACTCTGCTATTTCAATGCAGGTTTTTTAGTACAGGATGAATTGTGCGTTTGTCAGTAATCCCCCAGTACAGCAAAGTTGCAGGACCAGTGCAGTATGAATTGTCATCTGTCCTTTTATACCATGGAATATGCGTTAAGAATTTCTCATGTTTCTATCAAAAGTCTACCTCACAACCACTATGCAGCTGTCTTGGTTGCCTGTAAGTGAATTTGGCTTGGGTTGTCACAGCACAACTCGCCTATGGGGATGTGCAGTATCCACTTGGAGCTATATCCTCCCAGAGCAAGCACTTGCCAAATTCATGTGCTCCCGTGTTAATACAGCAGTTCTCTTTTAGAAGTGGAAGAGGGAGATTTGTTCCCTTGCCTGAAGGAGAGCTGCTGATAAGTAGCAAAGCCAAAGATGCTTTTTAGGAATCTGCTCACAAAACAAGCATGAATTTCACAAACGGTGTTTAAAGCTGGTTCATGTATTTGGAGCAATATTAATGTACAGAAAATCATTTCTGATGTATGAAATCAGGTTTCCACTGTCTGTACCTTGGCACCACTTAACTCCCAAATTGCCCTGGAATCAATAGCTTCATCTGTTTTGAGATACAAAATTCCCTATGGATCTTAGCCACGGATGCAGCACATGCTGAAAAGTACAATAACCTTGAGGAGAAACTGGAGGTAGTCCCACTGCCATTCAGGAGCCAGGGCACATCCTACGTTTAAGTTGCTGGGCTCAGCAGAGTGCTGGGATCATATGTGCTTTCCTGAAACACATGAGTTAAAAGCTGCACCAGAGCTCTTGCCCCTCTCCTGCATGGGATACCCTGGGTTTTTAGAGCATATTTTGGGGTGTTGGAGGCTTTCCTTAGGCTGAGCTGCTTGGATCTTCCCATCTAGTGCATGACCGTAACATAATATTGAGGATCTTTTTGATGGGAATGTTCACAGTGAGTGAATGGCGTGGGGGATAGTTTCCACCAGGACAAAGGAAAATCCTAGATTCAAGTCCAAGTTGCAGGGAGTATTTATGCCTTTTATTCAATGATCATCTGTAGAAACACCAGGAGGAGCTGGGGCTTATATTCCATTCTGTCAACATAGCTGGGATGCTGTTGGGCAGCAGGATCCATTTGCTTGTGTTCACCTGCTCTATGGCCCCAGTGGGGCGGTGGTGACCCAGGCTGCAGCTGCTGCCACACAGACCTGACAGGTCTGCTCTTTGCAGTCAGTGCTTCAGCTGTTGGGCAGCTCTACCAAAGCAAACACTTCTCCTGCCTCCCCAAGGACGCTGCTGCCCTGAGCGCCATCGCTACCATGTGGAGCTTTGCTCCGGATGGGATGCTCTCTGTGCCCAGCTGTTCCTACTGCAGCTGCTCCTCCTCCAATATATGGACAGTGAGTCTCCCTTTAGACCAAGCTGTTCTTAGAATTAATAAAGCTCCTAACAGAGGGGCTCTGGAATACTAGCTGAAGTTTCCGCATTCACTATACCCAGAGAAAAGCTCCCAGTTTATGCAGTTTAAATCACTGTGTTACAGCCAAGAGGGTGTGTATCACCTGCTCACACCAACATCTGAATATGGTGCCTGAAGTATGGCTAGTGGATTGTGTCAGGCACATTAGACTTAAAAAGAGCTATGGTGCGCTTTTTTTTTCTCTCTTTCTATTTTTCAGTTTTGGATATTTGCTATGGGGAATTAAAGTGAGGTGGAACAGTGAAGAATAGTTCCCTTTGTTTAATTCCAGTAAGCTTTGTACCTCACAGTTCAAGCACAGATAGCAAATAAAGGGAGGAGTTATTTATCCTGAGTATTCTGAAGAAAGCAAATCTTGCTAGTGTTCATGCCAGCTGATCTTCTTCATGGAACTCTCTATTTTCCAGGAAAGTACCATAGTTATCTTATGGCATTAAATTGAGTTGAGTGGGAAATGCAGCCTCAGATTTATTAGTCAAAGTTTCACTGTCAACAAGAGCTCGTTCTTGAATATTACAGGCCTGGATTTTCTTTTCAATGTAAGTGCCAAGCATGAATAGGACAAGTGAGTGCTGTTGAACTGTCTCTTGAAAACATTGCCAGGATACCAAAAAAGAGGATTTCTCCCCCTTCCTGCCCAGCTGCGAGGATTTTTCCTCATTCTGTACCATCAGGAAGGCAGCATCGTACCAAGAATATGGACCGCTCTGTGTTTTGGTTGATTTAACATGTATGCACTTTTGCAGAGTAGTGATTTCCTTGAGTGGAGTTATGCAAGTAATTCACCGTGAGTCATTCATGCAGTGAATTAAGTGCCTCTTCCCACAACCAGGTCTTCTCCTGACAATCTTTTTTTTTTTTTTTTCCTAGAATTACTCAACAAATCCTTTTGCAATTACTTTTAAGCGTTCTGTGTAGATCACACGTTTATGTATGTGGTTAATGTTTGTTGATTTTTTCCGAGTCATATTCATAATACATCAGAGAAAATACATAGTGTTTTCTCTGTATCGGTTGGTATAAATGTCCGTACCTGCAAATAAAAATTTTGTTTTCATCTGGTTTCAGGTGAGCATGTGCCTGTTCATTTCTGTGTGTATCCCTGTCAATAAAACTAGATTTACTGGAATGGTGTGTCACATTATGCATACACATCAACACAGAAAGGAAGGCAATCTGCATTTTTCAAGTAGTTTTATGGAAAAGTCTCTGCTGCTTTTTCCGGCAGTAAGTGATAGAGACCACCACGGGCTTGGGGGAACAGGAAGATGCCTCTGCACATGCCAAAAGAACGTAGAGCAGCAAGATGCCTGCAGTCTGCTGGGATGGAGCAGGGCTGGCAGGAGCGTCCCTGCACAGGTTTTACCTCCCTAGGTTCTTTGTGCGTTTCTGTGTGTGTAAGAATTTGCAACAGACTCTGTGCAGAACCAGTTCAAGTTGCTGAAAGCAGAAAGTGAAAGGCCGAGTGCTGCTGGTAAGCAAGAGAAGGTGTTTATCCTGTGCCAGGCATGGCCGAAGCCTGGTCCCCACAGGTGTTGTCCTTAAAAGTGCACTGGTTGACCATGCCTCTGCTCCATTTGAGTAATCTGGCTTATTTTGGAGGAGGAGAAGCCCTCTAGAAAGGAGAAATTTTTAGGGAGAGCTTCCTGGAACATAAAGGAAGCAACAGTGAGGTTTCCCTCAGAGGTCTCTGTCTCGCAGAATAAAAATTGTTCTTTTCTTCTTTTCAGGACATGTGCTGGACCCTGCAGAGCTCATGGATTCTTTGCAAGGAAGGTGTAACAGCCCGCAGTGCTTAGGAGGACCTCTTAATGGGCTCGGTAACTGGCTAATGGAGATGCCTTTGCTGCAGCCAAATGGAATACTTAATAGAGACATGTAGATCTTTGGGAGATGACTGGGCTGCCAAAAGGAACGTGCAACAAACCAGTTGGAGCTGCTGATGCTGTTGTCACAGATTTACCAGAAAATCTGCTTTTCCTTCCAGCTGCTTGCCTTTTTTTTTTTTTCCCTAAAGAAGTGATTATCAGTTCAACTTTTCCCTGGAACTGATGCTGAGGCAAACTTCTATCAGATATTGCTAAGTGTAATGTGCCTTTTCATGACTTCTTGGCTCATGATGGCTGCCAAGCTCACAGGATATATTGGCCCTGTTACTGAAACTGTGGCTACTGTTGTTAGTAGCTGTTCAGGATTTCCATTTGCCCATCTTGAGGGAACTGTAAGAAAGACTGGCCCCTGCTGTTAAATTGTTTGCACAATTCGTTTTTTCTTTTTTCTTTTTTTTTAACTGGGAAAGTTGATCTTAGACTGGAAGAAGTATCAGCAATGCTAGAGTTTTAACATGAAATCATCATATCTGAGTGATTCAAGATGAGTGTGTCCCTCTTCTCTCATCCATCGCCTTGAAGTTGAGGAAAGTGCTTGATTTCCCACTTTGATTTCTCTGGATGACTCTTAATCCCAAATTTTAGTGAGAAGCTGATTTATTGTCTAGCATCAGGGAGGGGACATTAATTCCGTCTGCCACCCAGTGTGCCCATCTGCTTGGAAAGAAAGAAACCTCTGCTGTAGGTAAGATCAAAACCAAAGGTTATAAACTGGGTGAAATCCATGTGTTCAGGCAACTTGTCTGGAAAACGCAGCTCTTGTGCTACTTAACCCTGTAGTTGCCAGGAAACCCCTTGAAACACCTGACTCTTTACCTTGAAGCTCACCCAGGTGCCCAGAACCACACTCCTTGGGGTCTCCAGAGCTGCCAAAACTGGCAGCCTGCCAGAGCCTCCCTGGCATGGAGAAAACAAGGATTTTACCTGTGTAGGGGCTTGGTGGGCCCTGGTAGCTGCGCCAGGCACCTCCCCACGCAATGCTGTGGCAGCTCCAGCTCCAAACGACTGCTCCGAAAGATGTGTGAGAACCCTCAGAGCAAGTGGGAGAGGGGCAAAGGAGGCCCCTGCCTGCTGCCTCCCAGAAAGTGCCCTCAGGGGGAAGGATACAGTGCCCTCTTGCTGAAAGCCTCTCCTAGAGTCACGATGCCAAGGAGAAAGGAGGAATTTGGATGCCAGAACCCCGAGTCAGCATGTGAACCTCCCAGGATAACAACTGCCAGGGCAGTGAGGAGGCAGCCCAGGGCTCCCCACTCCCTGGTGACGGCCTCAGAGTGAGGTTTCGGCATTAGGCACACGCTCCCTTCTTGCTCTCCCTCGCAGCCCCCTCCGCCCTCCCGAGTCTGAAATTCCTGGCTGCAGAGTGTGGCAGTTTCAAAGCAGGGGTGGAGGAGGCTCCTCCGCCCAAGGTAGCCTCCAGCCTGGTTGCTGGGGCACTCTCATGGGATGTGGGAGATGTGGGTTTGGGCCCCTCGGGCTGAGGCGGGAGAGGAACCCGGGCCTCCCACTTCCTCAGCATATACTTTGAATACCAAGGCATTATATAATAAAAGCTATCACCACCTTTTCTTCTTCCTGCTTTGTTTTTAAAAGACTGATCTGTGTGGAGTCTTTTGAAAGAAAGGGCGTAGGTACCAATCTCCAGGAGAAGATTCCAGACAATGGATCCCAGGCAGACAGGATTGCCTCACTCCAGCCTCAAGGGGCTTTTAGTGCAAGAGAGAATTGCAGATACACCCTTGTCCTCCACTTTTCCTGTTGCTTCAATGTAAGCAGCTGCATGCTCCTTTCAAGAAGATACCACTGTATCCTGCCAGCTCTGTCGTGTTCAAGTCTTGAAGCACCCAAATTCCACCATCAACCACACAGGGATTCTGAGTGCAGCTCATGAGATGCTGGAGGCCAGATCACCTAAAAGTCAGTGCCCAAACCTCTCCTGAATTTAGCTTTAAATTCTCTACTTAAATCAGCTTGTCAAATCCAGATGAAATTACTTGCCTCTTTGAAAAAACAGTGGGGATAGAGGCTAGACCAAGAGGGACATGCTTATGTAATTGCATAAGCAGGTAAGACTATTTTTGTTGCTTTGAAAACCTTAGAAGACTTTAGACTAGAAATAAATGTCCACAAGTAGCCTTAATCATTGCACTCTGAATACTCATTTGAAATAGTCTTGGCAATCAATTCTGATGCAGCTCTTTGGCTGGAAAAGCCCAGACAGTCCCAGATGTCTCTTTGATGCAGGATCACACAAAGATTCAAGTTTCCATTGATGAAGCAAGATGTCCCTTGCCCTAACTGAGGGTGAAGAAGTCCCTGTGTCCCAAAATATAAATGTGTTGCACATGGTGCCTATTAATCAACGGAGTCGAGTCTGCAGCAGCATCAACTCTTGTAACTTGTATTCAGTGGTGCAATTATACAAATCCATATATCTCTTAATATATCCATATATCTTTCCATGATATTTGAAAAATCATGGTAGCTGGGTGAAGTCCCTGGGGACTGGAAGAAGGGAAACACTGCACTTGTTTTTAAAAAGGGTAGAAAGGAGCACCCTGGGAAGTACCAGGCTGTCAGCCTCACCTCTGTGCCTGGGAAAGTCATGGGAGAGATTCTCCTAGCTGTGCTAAGGCACATGGAGGACAGGGAGATGATTTGAGACAGCAGCCCCCAGGATAAATACAGTCTGGGAGATGAAGAGATGTCGCACACAGACACGAAAAAACCACGCAGACCTCGCCAGGTGGGAAGCAAGAAAAAGAGCGCGGGGCAAAACCCCGAACTTTATTTTATATGTTCTTAAGAACCACCGTGGATTGGAGGGAGAAATTACCACCCCTCAATCACACTGGTCAAAGGAAAAATCCATCAATTGTCTCCACCTAGGAGAATGGAATGAAAACAATAAAGTACAGTTAACAAAACATGACCATGTTTACAGAAAGTGCGTGAGAACTTCTACTACAAAAGTAAAAACACAGAACAGCAGAAAAACCAGGGCGACAAAGAGAGAGAGAGCAGCCCTGCCAAGAAGGACTTGGGGGTGCTGGTGGATGAGAGGCTGGACATGTCCTGGCAATGTGTGCTCACAGCCATGAAGGCCAACCATATCCTGGGCTGCGTCCAAAGGAGCATGGACAGTAGGGTGAGGGAGGAGATTCTCCCCGTCTACTCCTCTTTGGTGAGACCCCACCTGGAGTACTGTGTCCAGCTCTGGGGCTTCCAACATAAGAAGGTCATGGACCTACTGAATTCAGTCCAGAGGAAGGCCACGAA
Organism: Eulacestoma nigropectus; assembly: GCA_013397775.1. Classification (NCBI taxonomy): domain Eukaryota; kingdom Metazoa; phylum Chordata; class Aves; order Passeriformes; genus Eulacestoma; species Eulacestoma nigropectus. The sequence goes on along the minus strand of VZTE01005077.1, from coordinate 1,746,957 downwards.
GATGATCAGACGTCTGGAGCACTTCTTCTATGAAGAAGTTTAGGTTTTTCCACTTGGAGAAGAGAAGGCCCCAGGGAGAACTTACTGTGATCTTTTGATACTTCAGTGAGGTTTATAAGAGAGATGGGGACAAACATTTTGGTAGGGTCTGTTGCGATAGACATGATGTAATGGTTTTAAACTGAAAGAGGGTAGATTTACACTAGACAGAAGGAAGAATTTTTTTACGATGAGAGTGGTGAAACACTGGAACAGGTTGCCCAGAGAGGGCAGTGATGGATGCTGCATCCATGGAAACATTCAAGGCCGGGTTGGATGGGGCTCTGAGTAACCTGATGTGTTTGAAGATGTCCCTACTTCTTGCAGGCATGTTGAACTACATAAGCTTTAATGGTCACTTTTGACTCAAACTGTTCTGGTTTTGAAGTAGCCTTTGGTGTAGCCTCGTTTTGAAGCACTCCATCTATGGAACTCCCCTCTTTTTCTAGGCAGAAACCTCACTCCAGGGGGAAGGAAGCCAGCTCATCAGTAGGATCTTCATGAAAGATGAAAATCTTTCGCTTATTGTGGTACATACTACAAATCAAAGGAGATCAGCAACCAAAATGAAGAAAGGATGTCACTGTCCTTGCCACACTTTTATCAAGAGAATTCCCCAAAGGATGGCAAAGGCTCTCTGCAGCCCCTTCATTCACATCTTCATTATCATAAATTGCCAGTGGAGCAATCATTGCAAGGGACACCAGCTCTGGGGGAGGGGATTGAGGCTTTGTCTGCTCCTTGAGGCAGTCAAGAAAGCTGAAAGGCATGAAATAGAAACCTTCCCCAGGATATCCTGGATGTCTAAGTGTACATTTGAGGAAATCCAACCACAGGAGAAATGGCTGGTTAACCTGGGCCTGGACTGACTGGCCAGATATGATGCTTCTTGGACCCTCAGGTAGTTTTTACCAGGTGCTGTGATGAGATGCTGCTCAGATACCATCAGGAGATTCTCATGGCAGAGAAATAAAAGAAAGAAGGTACTATAGAGGATCATTTCAATACCTGACACTCTTACACTTGGCTAATTGTATTTGTTCATTAAGATAAGGATCAGCATTCAGCTTCTTCTACATTTAGGTCAGCCTTCCAGTACATTTGCACTTGTAAGAGAGAGCTGCTTTAATGAGGGATAATGAAACTTGCTACATATTGCATCATAACTTCTGTGTTAATATTATTTACACATGATAAAATGCAAATAGTATTGACTGTCAATGCACAATCATGCTTAATCCTCTAAGCCCACACACACGCATGTGCTAAAACTAATATCCCTAACACTAAACAAAATATACATCTGTGCGTCTTTCTGTCCTCCTGAGAACATTTGTTTTCCCTAAACTACAAGGTGCATCAGCTCTACCCATGCAGCCAAATAGACTGCCATTGGCTCCTGTAGGTACCCTTGTTCCCTGTTTGCACTTCACAAAACCATGACAATGCAGTGAGACCTCACTGTAAACAACCCTGCCTTAAACAGAAGGACATTCTGCATTGCAGGCATTCAAAGGGCATTTCTAATGCTTAACTCCAGTTGATTCTCTCAATGCATTTTGGGTGTCCAAGGCCTGCTTGTCCATCTTCTGTAGGCACCCTGAATTTTGAAATAGACATCTCAGCTAAATGATAGCCAGTAGAGATGCTCAAACTCTTTTTCATTTGGGATTTGTGCTGGTAGAGGGGTACCAGCATACACTTTTACATCTGAGTTTTGGAGTTGGAAGGTAGTACAAAAGGCAAGGTATTAAGTTGAAGTGGGATCAGTTAGTGAGTAGCCATCTCCAGTGAATAAATGTTCCCTGAAGGTTAAAGGGGTCCACATGAACTTCAAGAAATACAGCTTAAGCACAGAGTGAAAGTTAAATGTATTTCATTATAATTCTGTTGTGAGAAGTTCAGCTCATGGTGTCAGAATCACTAAACCACTTTCAGGTACCTTAAAACCACATAGGTGTTCATATTTTGGAGAGAAAACCCTCTGCATGTTGCACTACTGGTTGAGAGTGCTACCTCTGAACTGTGTGATTGTAGGGGCATTCTGTATCTCTGGTTCCCTGAGAGCTGCAAAACTTTTTTGATCAGCTTTTCTTACTCTTTGAATGTAAAAACTCACATTAGTTCAGGACTGGTGAAGAATTTTCTTTGGAAATTTCTCACCCCCCTTATGAAACACAGCATTGCAGCAACAGTTTGCTGTTTCTATTTCTCAGTGCTATCAGCAAAGTGTTGCCTTAGGTTTTAATGATCCAGAAAAATGTAACAGACAGCAGTTGTCTAGAGAAACCATAGATTTGTGTAGGACATGATCCTTGGGGAGGCGTCCCACTGGTGAGGAAACTCTGAGGAGCAGCTGAACAAGCTCAGTGCCTTTGAAAGGCACTATTCTCTGATTGCACGGGCTCTTACTTCAAGAGGGCTGCTTCATGAAGCTAGTAAAATTTAGTTCCATGATGCCTACTGGCTAAGTCTTGCCATGGACAATCAAAGACTGAGCAAATGAAGTCTGCTCTCCAGAGAAGGGAAGTGTCCCACCCTTTGTCACCAGCTAAGCCTGAATTCACAGAGCTGGTCAGAGAGTGATCAGTGTTGAATTCAGATGTGCCCTTAAGACACTTCTTGGCCCATTCAAAGCTTGGCACTAGATTTCTGTGCCTACCTGAAATCACATTGTATTCCCTCAGCAGCCATAAAGTCAAAATTTTTTATTTAATACTGGTGAAGCAGATGTTATTCAGCATTTACTATGTTTTCAGCACCTTAGCAGCTGGAAAGACAAGTGTGTGCTAGCAGTGTTAGAAAGCATGGACTGTACTTCCAAAGTACAAAAGAGTGCAAGTGCGGGGGCAGCATCTCCTTCAGGCAGACCAGGCAGCCCACGGCCCCTGTGTCAGTCGAGGACCTCGAGACACAAGCTCCTCAGAGCAGCTGAATGCAGACTCCTCTCAACCGGACGTGCACTCAGTTTGAGGATTATGTAAAGTTAGATCCTTGCTTTGATACCTTCACTTACGCAAAGCCTTGGCTCTATCAGTTCCAGCATAGTCAAACTTGGGTGAATCAGCCTCCCTCAGACCATGCAGCCTGATTCACAGGCTAGGAATCCAGCCTCTCCTTGCTGCAGAGTAACTAGTGGAAGCTCCTGCAGTGGAGCTGCATTTAGTATCAGCTCTGTGAGCATTTCTGTATGCAAACCTCAGGGGTTTTTTTGAAGCCTGGCTGTTGTGAGTGTGCCCTGGATTGTTCCAGCTGACTGGATTTGTAAAAGAAAGGCTGTGTGCACAGAGGGTGAGCTTGTGCTCCTAAGGAAAAGAAGTGGAGGTCTTGTCTGTACCAGTAAGTTAGAGGGTGTGAGCTCTGTGCTGCAACCAGCCACACTTTTTGGTGCCTGTGCTCCCCGGCATGGCTTTGGCCCATGAGGGCTAGCAGCCTCCTAAGTACTGCAGGGTGTGGCACACATCAGGCTGATCTTCAGGGACCTTATGGATGAGGCCAAGCATTTTGGAGGGGAAAGAGTGTTTACTCATGCATCTGCAAGTTGTGCATGACATAAAAAGGATTTGCCATGTGGGTACTAGAGAGCTCTTTCATAGCTGGTGGTGTGTGTGCAAACATACACTAGACTGTGAGGTATGGACATGGGAGATGTGCATGTATATACGTAGACCTGTATTTATATACGTGCACACACATACACTGCACTTTTATGCAATAACCAAGTTTAATGCTATAATTACCTATACTGCAGACTAAGAATCATTTCCTCTTGTTCTGTTTCCTTTTTGGAGAAGGTCAACCCATGCTAATTTTAGCAGGTCTCCCTTTCTGAGCATCAGTGGGCTTCAATGCCCCCAGCACAACACTGTGGTGAGCTGGTTTTTGTCCCTGAAGGATGACGGAACTGGGTTGAATAATCATAGTGCTACAGCCCCTCTGCATTTTCTACCCAGAGCGATGTTGCTGAAGTCTAGCTTCGACTTCCCTCCCATTATTGTACCATTATGTCCGAGGCACCTGATTTTGTTACCTGCCTTTTGTGCAATTCTCTGGACTCCTCTACAGCAAAGATTCACTTACAGGCAAAGAATGATAACATACTATTTGCCGAAATTCTCATGGATGGGAAAATTAACATTCCCCCCACCCTCCTTTTTGTTGTTGCCATGGTCACGGGAAAGGAATTAAAGCATCAAAGCCTTCCATTTCCCCATGATGGATTAAGGAAATTATTAATTTGTCTTATAAAAAGGCAGGTTGTGTCTCTGCAATTAATGTTAGAAGGCTCTTCATGAGGGGAATTTCAGCCTCCTGGGCGGAGAAAGCTAAAGCATCTGCATGTTCACTAGCTCAGATAGATGGGACAGCTATGGGGGTCTGTGCCATAATTCCTGCCTTTATTAGTCACTCCAGATACTATTTGGCTGCCTAGGCAGTGGTTTCTTTGGGGCACAGTATTAAAAATTCAAGCCACCCTACAAATTAAGTCCTCTCCTTTACCCATTTTTTTGTGTTCCATCCATGATCTCTCAGGATTTTTTCCATTGCAGGTTGAGGAAGTGAAAACCCAGGGAAAAAACCTACTTGGACGTTAATTGTCTTTGATATGTTCCTACTCATCTCTTGCCCTGCTTTCCTGGCTCCCTGGTGCTCAGCATCTACCTGCTGGTGAGGCAGCTGTCTATATGGGAACACTTTAAAAAGACTGGCTTCATAGTGGAATGTGTTCTCCCAGGGAGCTGCAGGTTTGGCCATGGCCACTGTAATTGACCCAGCATGGGGCATAAAGACTCAGTCTCGTAAAGACTTTCTGATGGATCTGGGCCTCTTTTACCAGCTATATCTTGCAACGTTTCTTGGTGACCTGCCCTGGCTGGAGCTGCCTATGCTTGCAGGAAAAAATTGGGAGGAAAATATCTTACGCTGTCTGCTTCCGGTGTCAAAATTCTTTCTTTTGCTTCACCTTTTCTTCTCAATTTCCACTTTTTATTCGAAACTATCGCAGAAAATACAGTTTTTAATTGCAGCATTTGTCTTCAAAATCAGGGGAGAAAAAATACCAGCACCAAAATATGGTGATTTTGATCTTGATACTTATCAAAATTCTCTTGGCTCCACAGAGTCCCATTGTCCCAGGCTTTTTTTCAGCAGTCTCTCCAAGCTTAAAGGTGCTGCTTTGGCCTCCCACTGCCAGCAGCAGTGTTGTCTGATGACAGAACCCAGCACTCCATGCAGACTCTTTTAAATTTATCCTTTCATTTTTCTTCTTCTTGCATTCAGGTAATTTGGCCTCTTTATTTACTTGATCCCCTTTTCTTCTTCCTAAAAGAGAGTGCCTTAGTACTTCCCATTGAAACCCATGGAAGTAAATTGCTGGAAGATAATACTGGGTGAGCAAGTGCCGCTGGGGCAGAGGTGGCTGAGCAGTGCTTGTGGCACGGAGCAGTGCCTCATGCTAACCTCGTGGCTTGTCCCTTTGAAACGCTGTCTGTCAGGCACTGTGCTTTGCCTATCTGGCCGTGGGAAGTGGGAAATGAGGGAACTTGTTTGTCACTTTTTCCTATGCTGACAGGGCACAAAGCAGGAAAGGTTCTTTTCTCTGAGTGGTAAGCTCCCATTTCTCTTTGATCTGCTTTATGGGAGCACCTTTCCTCTATGAATGAAAAAAATGCCAGGACTACTTCTTGGAAAAGCTGAATGCAATTTGGAAACTCAACAGGAGTTTGCATACCTGCCATATTCCTATGAATAATACAGTGCTGTTCTCCCAGAGACCACATCCAGACCACACTCAGCTCAGATATCTTTCTTGAAGACACTGCTGCAGTCAGGGAGACTCCTTCAGCTGATTGAAAGATATGAAACCCTTGTTCCTCGGTCTGACAGGTCTGTAATTAAGAGCTTTAAAACCAATGTTGTAACACCATGAGGGACATTTCTTTGGTGTTAAACATGTCAAATGACCTACTGCTCTCAGATACTGAGCTGTAACCCTTAAGGTGTCAGTTCTTGGGAAGAAAATCCATATTTACCTCTCTGTGCGATAGTCATGGGGTTTGGTGACATTGGTGTTACAACAGCATTTTGACATGCAAATGGACTGATTTACAAACACAACATAAACCTAAAAAGTCTAAAAAAGTAAAATATTTCTCCATGTGTACCCCATATTTATATATCAGTTAAGCTCACTTTGAAGTGTTCCACAGTGTACCAACACCATTTATTTTTCCTCTGCTCAACAATGGGTATACAATGTGCAGTGTTTAAAGTAGGTCCCAAAAGAGTTTACTTTCTCCACAGATAGCCTTTGAGCACTCAAAATCACAGATGCCATCTTCTCTGCCATGCCTTTTCTCTCCAGCTGAGCTGAGTAATTGAGTTGGTAGCCCAGGTGGCACCTCAACACCTCCACAGCCCTTGATACTGAGCTTCTTCTGGCCAGCCTGGAGCAAGTGTGCATTGTGCTCTCCTGTTGATCCTTATTTTCTCCATATTCAACACCAGAAGGTCATAATGCTCACCGCAATCTCTCCTTATGCTGATGTGAGTGTCCAAATGCTGGTGGCCACATGCAGATACACATTGGTCTTCAACATCAGGGGTGTGGGGAAGAAGGAGATGCAGACATCATGCAAAAACCCTTCACCCATGCCACAGTTTAGATTCTGTTGAGAGAAGGAATTAAACTTACATGTAAATCCCTTTAAACTGAAACATCTACTGTCTAATTCAGAAAGAAAAAACTTATAAATCTCATCTGTCTTCCTATTTCTGTCCTTCCAGGCCCTACAAAGACCCACCATAGGTCCACAGGAGAAGTTTGTAAATGATTTCTGCTCTATGGCAGTCCTGCTGTTAACAACACATGCTTTCTACGGAACATGGAGAATGCTATGTGCCGGAAGGAAGGAAGGAAGGAAGGAAGGAAGGAAGGAAGGAAGGAAGGAAGGAAGGAAGGAAGGAAGGACAAAAGCTGAAACTAT
>VZTE01005077.1:1726289-1739854 GCA_013397775.1 Eulacestoma nigropectus | reverse complement strand
AGGAAGGAAGGAAGGGAGGAAGGGAGGAAGGGAGGAAAGTTTAGGTGCATGACTTTTCAATATAAATACTAGAAATTGGTTGGTTACGTCAAGAGAAAGACAGATTACATGGGAAAAACCAGCTGGTATATTGAGAAAGGATGATTTCTTAATTTTGTAGACACAACTGCTAGAAATTTTTTTAAAGCCCACAGAAAATACCATAAAAGTGTTGCAGCCTGATTAAATGGGTTAAATATATTGGAGGGCAAGAAGTGCAATTTCCTGCTCAATTTTCTACCAAGAAGCCAGCTGGCAAAATAATGGCAAAAAATACAAAACTCTTCAGAAAGACTTGTCATGGCACATGAGATGCCACTACTGAGGCACGCTAGGCTTTCAGCAACAGGAGGGTGAAACTACTTCCTGTCCTGCACCATGGCATTATCAGAAAGCTGCTGGTTTTGTGATGGCTTGAGCACATCGGGATGGAGGCAGAACTCATGTTTCATCAAGCCCCTGATGCTGCTGCTGTTGTGGAAAGGTGATGGGGCTGGTGGGAGGGTTTTGGCTCCGTGCGAAGGCAGAAGGTGGATGCATAAAATAATTGTGGCACCAAGAGGTGCACACAAGAGTGGTAAGCAAGCACCAGCTGGGAGGAGCTCCCCTTGTCCACCTGCACATAGATTTAAAGGTGAGTAATTGAGAAGGTGTAGTAGGGAAGGACACCTTCAGAGACGTTGCTGCTAAGGAGAAGGTAAAGAAAAGTCACTCCTGAAGGATGGGACATTAATAAAAAATATTCGTGCTGTGGACACAGATAGTGCTGCAGACTGTAAGACTGGGATAGCCAGTTTAGAAATATTCATCTTGCGCAAGATAGATAGAAATATAATCTTGTTAACACCCTGGGTAGTGGGGAGAGACAAGATGAAGCTGGATGTAGGATCACAACACAGTGGCCGTCATCCTGCTTTGGCAGTATTAAAAATCCTTCCATGGCACTGCACTAGTGGAGACACCAGTGTTGCTGAAGGTTTAAAACTCCAGATGGATCAGAAAAGCTAGGATAGGGGCGAGGTATCTGTATAGTACCAGGAGGAAGTTATCAAGCGCTGCAAGAGCAGAAAAAGGCAGTGAAATTCAGCTATATTGAAGCTGGAGTAGCACTGCTGTGCCTCTGCCCAGCACCTGAGTGTATGGCCCATTTCAGGTCAGGAACATTCCTACACTAGGACACCTCTTGAAGCAACCCGGGTGCCTTTGGTGGGGAGAGAGCCAGGCACCTCAAGTTAGGCAGGTTGACTAGGGATTCAACTATGTAAAATATTCAAGGAGAGGATCGCTGGATCCTGAGGATCGTGAGTCACCCTTTCATATTTGGCACTCTAGGTCCCACCACAAGAGCATGCTTCAGCACATAGCAGAGAAACTTTCATGTCTCGGGATGTGGCAGGGTGTTGCAAAAGACTGTCATGGATATTATCTCAATAGCAATTTCTAGCCACACCAAAGTGGTTGGTTTTTCAAAAATGGTTATGATAATAGTTTACCAGGTTACTAATTAGTCTATTAATTTTGAAATGGTTCAGAACAAGGTTGAAAAATGATGATTCATATGTATTGTTTATCAAGAATGATTTCAGAGAGGGCCAGTACTTATTACAATTATATCACATTGTGAAATCAATAGAAGAAGAAAAAATAAAAAACCCCCAGAAAGCAATAAAAAACCTGAGGAACACCATTTGCCTACCAGGATAAGACAAAACAGATCCTACTATATGCTCAGAAAATTAATGTGAGTGATATGAAAATAAACTACAGACACTACTAGTGAACTACATTCACTAAGTGTTGTAAGAAGAAATAAACTTACACCTCTCATCTTCTGCTCTTACTATCAATTACATTTCTTTTGTATCCTGGTGCATGAGTATACAAAATTGCCTTTTAAAAAGGGTTGTCTCCCTGATTTTTTAGTCTCTAATCCTAGTCCTATGTTCAGATGTGATGTCATTTCTCAGTCAGATTTCTCAGTAATTAGAATCCCTTCCCATAGACAAGTTCATTGACAAACTCCAGGAATTAGGGCAATGGGAAGACTTCCACTTTGGTCCCAGTAAGATATAGGAGTATTGCTGCTGGAAAGCTGAACTTGAGGCTCTTTTTACAGCTCCTGATGTACTTCTATGACAGAATCACAGCATGGGTCAGGTTGGAAGGGACCAGAGTGGGGTCATCTGGTTCAAACTTTCTGCTCAAGCAGGGTATTCTTAGAACACACTCCACAGGATTGCATCAAGACACAATCACATTCCCATTGCCCCTGTTGCTGGAAAATGCCTGCTTTGCTTGCCATGCAGAGCAGCAAGGGCGGACACCCTCCCCGGCTGGAGAACCTGACTCCCAGCCCAGGTTTCCCTGCCTGGTAAGTACACTCTAATTTACATTCCTCCCAAGTTAGTAAGCTCGAGCCTAGCCTTGAATCCTTCTTGAAAATCCTAGACTGATTCATTTTCCCCCTGAAGAAGCTCCTCATAAACTCTGGCTCACCCCACATACATACATTTCATTTTAATTAAAAAATACCTTGCTGGCATGACAAGCTATACAAGTTTTGCTAAAATATTAAATAATAAAAAAACCCCCTCTGAACCCTCAGGTCTCTGTCACAGAGAGATACAATACATCAAACATCTGTCCAGAACAGAACTGAGGATAGTCATAGTATTTGGAGGTTTAACTTCTTTCCATTTATCATTGTGACGTGTTTTGGATTTGGAGGTAAGTTCCTTTGCAGCGTGATCATAGGTCACGTTTTTCTTTTCCCCCATAGCTGTGTGAAAGTTTTCCTCAATATTTTTTTTTAATGGAAAGTCTTTTACTACTTTAAAATATAATTTTTTTAAAAAGAAAAACTCCTCCTCACATTTCCACCTGTTTTGGGCACAGAAATAGGATGCTTTTCTCCATTTCAATTCCTCTCCTATCACATTAGTTGTGCAATGATTTCTTTTTAGTTCTGCACTGTGCTTTGCCTCTTCCAATTTCAACTCCTCGTTTACAGTCATTGATTCTTCATATGCTGAGGATCTACTCCAGGCTGGCACATTTCAGCCTGTGAAGCTATCCATTAGTCTCAAAGCGCTGTTTAAAACTCTTCAGCAACTCCATCTTTGGGGCTTTAATATATCTGTGACAGTGACCTGTATATAGTTTTGCCGTAGGGTTTGGTCTGGAGATGGAGACATGCTCTTGCTCCACTTTCTCCAGAGTCCCAGGCTCCCTGTCCCAGTGCTGGGGGAGGAGATATAATCCACAGAAATCTACGTGATGTATTGAGAGCTATGTAAGCAAGTCCACAGAAATAGACAGCAATGAGGTGGGGTGTAGATACCACCTGTGGTATGTGGGCAGACACATCCAGCTGCTGGGGTTCTCAGCCAGCATCTTTTTGGGGTGGTGGGAGAGAGCAACTGAGAGCAAGCAGTCAGGGAAAGGCATACTGTAATGTAAACCAGCACAGGGATACTGTTGAATGAGCGCTACCGAGGTGTGTGGAGATGTTGCTCCAGCTGGACAACTAGCCTGATGTTATAAGCCCTCTCCAAAGATGTTACCAGGGCATCCTGGCATTGTGCTAAGTGAGCACTTCAGCTGCAGCCCATAGTCTGAGGGTTCAGACACCCAGCAGAGCCGTAAGGGACCTGGGTGGGAATTCCTAGGCAGCTATTTCTGCTGCCTAGAGAGTACTTAATCACAAGGTGCTGGGTGCACCTTGGGCTGGAGCACCTTCCTACCTTCTCAGGTAAGGTGAGTTACTGTGCAGAGAAGCTGTTTAGTTCTGTGAGACCAGGCAGGTGGTGGGCAAATGCTGAAGGGAGTTTATGCAGTGTGCAAGGCATTGGTTTTGTCAGGTGTTGGAGTCCTACTTTTGTCATCTGTGAATCTTCAGTTGTGATGGCTTTCTTCTGCTGGTCTCAGGGCTTGGCTTGGCTGCACCACGTGTTGCAGCTGCTGGTGTGCTGGACATTTAGGGCTGAAAACAGGAGCAGCACAGTTAAATCAGTGAGAATCTGTGCTTCAGCAACTCAGCTGCCCCTCTCAGCCCAGCCTTGCTGACAGAGCTATACCACTCTCAGTTCCACTACTACTTTATTTTCTGCTTACATAAAGATCTTCCCACTGTTCTTCAAAGTTTAGGCATTCCTAGAGGTGTCCTGAGGGAATTTATCTTTGTACCAGGGTGCACGTTGATACAACTTCTTATTATCCAAACTAATGTTTTAGTCTGTTTTTGAATGTCTCTTTCAGTGACAGTCCTCTGGAGTGCATTTCTTGGCCATATAATTTCCTTTCCTGTTCATCCATGCACTTAATTTCAAGAGCAAGCCACTTTCATGGCAGAGGCGTTCCACCTGCAAGCCATTTTGCTGAGGTTTCCAAAAGTGTGGTCTAGTAGATTTAATATTTATTGTTATTTGTAGGGCATTTAATACTTACTTATTGCCTGTATAGAAATAAATGTTTGAGGCTTCCAGTAGCTCAAGAAAACAAAGTCCAGCTAGACTTCACTAGAAGTACAAGAAGAGGAGGAGGAGGAAAAGCAGCAAAGAAATGTCACCAAACTGACATTTCTAATGTGTTTTTTATAGTGAAAAAAAAACAGAAAGAGCAACTGCAGGTAGTCTTACCCACTGTCTGAAATCCTGAGCAGCACTGTATATGGTGAAGTAGGTAAGAAATTGCATTGTGGAGAATTACAGTGTTAATTGCTAAGGGAAGTTTTCCTCTTAATCCTCATTGTTGAGTTAGAAAAATGATATGGGCTGTATGTGACTGACAGTGTGGCCATGACCTTCTTGGTTTCTCTCTTCTGCACCAAGACCTGAGTTCAGCATGCTGTGGTCCCTCAGCCTCCTTCAATGACCTTGATGATAAGTGCCCATCTGGAGACTTTTGGGTGCCTAGAGAGGAGGTGAGAGGGTAAGTTCTGGCAAAGCTGATGCCTTACAGCAGAGCAGGCAGCTGCCAATCAGCCATCCAGGGGCATGAATCCATGTGGATGTGCTTGGCCCATGCCTCTGTTGAGAACCTCTACACCAGCCTGCCTCACTAGGATGTTGCTGTTTGAGGCAGCAGCCCTGGCTCCTCCTCACAGGCTTCTGAGACCACAAGACATAGACATAATGTAAAAGTTTTAGAAAGTTTATTTGTGCAACTAGTCTCCTTGTGTTGGAACGTATCTTGGATTTTAGTCCAGCTAATGTATCGTATTTCTCAATATCCATATAATACTAGACCATTTTAAAATCCTCTTTCTAACCTCAGTAGTATCTGTGGCTTAAGGTCCCACACATTAATTATATGTTGTGTAATAAAGCATTTCCTTAGCAGCTCCTTAATTTATACAGCAGAAAATGTCTACTACATAGCACTTCATCTGCCTCGCCTGTGTTTCGTATTAATTTACTCTCAAAACTGGCATCCCAATTTACCCGTCAAGCATTTCACTCCCTGTCAAGTGCTCTCCCTTGTCCATTTTGAAGTCAGAGATCATCCCTCAGCATGACATTGCTTTCAGTGGGTTCTTCTAAGTCATAGTTTCAACATTATTTCCTAGATAGTTTTGAGACAAGCTAACCTTGGCTTGCTTCAGAGTTTCCTGGCCCTCTCAGGTCTGCCATGGACCTTTCTCTCCCCATCCCTCAGGGGTATCCTATGCCAATTATCGTGCCGAAAGTCTTGCATGTTTTGTCTTCTGAGGCTGCTCCAGTTACTTCACTAATGACAATTCTGTTTGAGACCCATAGTCTTGCCCATTTTTGGTGAAACTGACAGGAAAATCAGAGATCTCTCTGGAAAAGGGATGAAGAAAGCTTACCCTTCTCAAAGATTCGAAGGAGTTTATTGAGCAGTGGTTTCACCCCTCTTTCCAAGCTCTGGGATTTATGTAATGATGGAGAGTTTCAAATCTTCTGTTTCATTGCATTATTAGAAAAAACTTTTCAAAAAGACAGTGGTAAACACATGCTTGTTGCTTTTTTTATAGGAGAGGTGCAAGGAATTTGCCCCATTTCCCACTCTGCACTCCTGCTCAGAGACAGAAAACTTTACACTATTATCAATTAAGTGGTAAGCAATGAGGGATACTGATGAATTTTTTAGGCTCAGAAGAGTTTCTGTGCTGCACTCATGGCAACACTCTGCTCCACGCCACATGGGCTTGGCTGACAGTGTGGCAGACCCAGGAGTTTAGCTACCTGTATAAACCCCTGCAAAAAATACAGTCTGATGGTGTTTTCTTGTGTGGTATGATTTTCATTCTTTTGCCTTTAAATGTCTGTAGGTGTTTCCAATTAAATCAATTTTGCAAACAGTTAAGATAGCCATAAAAATGTCCTAAGTCTGCAGGTATTTCAAATGCGAGGTTCCCATCCAGATGGAATTTTTAAAAATGACATTTTGGGCGACTTTCAGTACAGGATTTTTTTTTCTGGGTTTTCTTAGTGTTGAGAAGTTTGACGCTGTGACTCTGTGTGTGTGTGTGTGTGTGTGTACACATGCATCTGTGGTCTCTGCTCTTTCAAAAACTATAGTATTGAGAAAGCATAGCCTTTTTATAGACCAAAGTTCACACAGAGTTTTTTTCTTTATGTCTCTTTATCCATTTTATTTATGTGTGTGATTTTAATAGCTTCACCCCTAGCTGTAAATAAACAGATACATAAACAAGCAAATGCTGGGGTTTAACGTGCTGGGAGGCGTGGACTGAAACTGGATTCGTGTGGCTGAGGATCTATGCACTGAGCTGAGTGTAATTGCCTCTAGTTCCTGTGCACAACATCTAATTTGTGGATTTAAAAGTCCATAAGTGCTCATTGCCATGATGGATCATAACAGCTTTTGAGGCAGTTTTTCAGCATCAACGTGGTAAAAGATATTAATTTAAAATTACTCTGCATACATGCATTTTTCTGCATCTGTGACAGACTATCAGTACTGACCACTGTAATGAAGAGGATTCATTATGGACTCTCCTGTGTTCCCGGAGGAGAAGTCATGAAGGACAAATAAAGGGGGCTGTATAGACACACAAACAAATTTTTCTACTGTGCTGATAGGCTTGAGCTGAAATAAGACAAGAATAAGGTAAGCTGGTACCTCTTTCAGGTGAAGAGGTTAAAGTATGGGAGCTTAAACCCAAACTGGTGCTGTCTGCCGTCTCCATCAGCCCCGTTTCAGGCTGTGAGAGGCAGAGGTGCAGAGGGTTTTTGTGAGCCTGCCCTTATTCACCACATCTGTGCCTAGGTACTGCAGGTAGTGGAAACTTCCATCAGGGGTCTCTGGCTAGCAGATGATCTTTACACATCACACCAGCAATACATGGAAATTCAGAGAAGCCTGAGGAAGGAGTTGAAGCTTTTTCACTCGGTTTCTATAAGGGACAAATCTGCCACATGGGGACAAAGGCCTTTGGCCATAGCGCAGGTGTGCCAGGACAGTGAGCCCTTGCACAGACATTCTGATGATGCCATAATGCTAAACTCCCTGGAATGATCCTGCATGTGTGTGCAGATCATGAAAGAACCACTTAAAAACAAACAAAAAAAACCCCATCACAATCTGGTGGCTGGGGCCACCCTTTTAGCCAAGCTGCTAAAAGTCATGGCTGCTGGATGCTGTGAAAATTACAGGACCACGACTGGAGAGGACACGTGAGAGGTGGCAGGTAGCCTCCTTCCCCGTGTCCCTTCTTACGGCAAGTGTGAGTGTAGGATTGAGAGGGTGACTGCATGTGTGTTGGTGGATGAGGGTGTTGGAGACCAAAAAGGCACATGTAAAACCACAGGCTGGTAGCAGCTCCTAGTTTAAAAGGGGCTTTGCTCAGAGGATCTCAGCTGCCTCTTGACTAGATAAGCTTTGGCAAGTCAGATGAGGAAGAGATACACCTGAAAAGCACAAATCTAATACTGTGGGTTTGGGTTTGTTTTTCAGATTATGAAATGTGGCAGCGGGAGAGGTGAGGAAAGGGGTCCTGAGGAGGCACAAAATCCAAGTGACAAAGAGCCAAGCCCTGCTTCAAGGAGGATTTGTCTTCTGCTGTGCACAAACACAAAGAATCTTGAAGAGACATGGTAGCTTGAGGGGACAGTTTAGCAACATGCTTCTTTCTGCCAGAAATCAGGTCCTCTCCTCAGCTGGCAAAAGCTGCAGACAGCCCCCTTCTTGTCTGCGTGGGGATCATTTCTGTATAATGTGAAATGAAGGGGAGGAAAACCAATTTTCCCTTCACAGGAATTATTTCAGCTTTTAATATATACCCAGGGTATGTGTACAAAATATGTTCAATATATGTAGCACCTGTGTAACGTATAATCATAAGTTATTGTGACACCTGTGAGAGAAAATAGGCACATACAGCATATTTGGAGTGTATGTTGCACAGCTCAATGTTTCTCTCTCATGGATACATATGGTATATTATCTGTACATTTACCGTGTGCATGCTTGCTCTCATACTTACATATTTATATTTTTCTGTAGAAAGAAGACTGATTTTCAAAACTCTGCAACATGGGTATGTTATAGAGTATGTACAGGTCAGATGACTGTTTTGATAATTTTACAGTTTTGGGGATTAAATTAGAAAAATGTAAATTGCCTAGAGCCTGAGGAGCCTAAGTCTCATATTCAGAAGTAATTCGGGAAGAAAGTCTTCATCATGTAAATGAACTTTGTACTGGCTTTGTGAACTGAACTTGATTTTATACATATAATTATTTAAGTATTGCAAAATGCTTATGTATGTTCTCCTTCTGTCTGAATGTAATGATTTGAATTTTTGAGACACACAGATAACAGCTCTAATGGGACCTTAGTCCCACTCTTAGAAAAATTTTTTTAAAAAACAC
Organism: Eulacestoma nigropectus; assembly: GCA_013397775.1. Lineage (NCBI taxonomy): Eukaryota > Metazoa > Chordata > Aves > Passeriformes > Eulacestoma > Eulacestoma nigropectus. The sequence continues at coordinate 1,730,957 of VZTE01005077.1, read as the reverse complement.
TCTTGGCAACCATAGTACAAAACTGCTCAGAATTAAGCTCAAATCTTAAGTGTCATGTGCCTATGATTTTGTGAAAGTGTTTGTGATGGGACAATAAAGCTGTTCAAGGTCTGTGTGTTGTCAGACAGACCTGCAGTGCGCACAGGCTTTCAGTATGGCTGTGTTTCCATGAAATACTTTCTGTGTGGTATCATTTTTTTCAATCATGCTTTGGGTCATAAGACATGGGTTAATGCATCCTTTCCCAAACAAGTGCCAGCAAAACCTTTATTCTCTGCCCCAACATGGACTATTCTGTAAATGCTACCTTTTATTAAAGAAATATTTTGGAACAATCGCAGAGGGTTTTTAATAACATTTTTGGCACTCCAGCCTTCTGCCTCTAAAGCCAGATGACTTGGGGCTCTGTAAACACTGGCAACACTTTCTTCATGTCAGTAGCCTTATTGACTTCAACTCTGTACAGTACCTGTAGCAAAACCGAGAGTGCACCTCAACCACATGAATGGGGCTTTTTTCCCCTTTAAAACTTTTCACCATACATCATGCTGTCATAATTTTATGCTATAGGGAAGCTCAGGAATTTCCAGGATGATGAGCAAGCATCCCACAGGAAAGCAAAAATTCTCCCCTCACTTGGTGGAAACCTCTCCACCCTCAATTTACCTCACAGAAAATCTTCAAGCTGGTCCCAAGCAAGCCCTACATTGAGCCTTGGCTATTGCAATCCTGCAGAATTCAGTAGGACTGAGGCAAGGATTGGGCAAGTTTCAGAGAAGTTTCAGTAGCTTTCTGTATGGGATTCCCAATCTAATGCCTGCTGCATTCAGGAGGTGGATGTAGTCTGGTGGCAGGAGACATGGTGGTGGTGCTGGTAGTGGTTGCCTTTTGGGCTAGCTGAGGGCTTAAACTACTGCAGCCCTATAACCACCTGCAGAATTAGGGATTTTGTGGGAAAGGAGGGAATTTTCACCTAGCGAGTTGAATTAAAAAAGAAAAATAAATAAATGGGAGCTGGTTTTAGCTGTTTTGTACTTGGGAATAAGGAGAGCAAAGCCAACAGAAGGGTTTGAGAAGGGACAGAAAATGCAGGTGACTATGTCTGGAAGGCATAAAAAGGTGATTTAGTATGCATCTTTGTGATTTATCACATACCAATCCCCATGCATGCGTTGTGGTGAGTGTGTGTACAGGCGGAGGATGCTGAGAGCGTGTGGATACACGCAAACCCATGAGCACACATCTGGGCCATGGGGAACCTGCTGTGGTACTCTGAGTGCCGCTGCTGTCACCACCCCCACCACCATCTCTTTGGGGCTGGACACGGCTGTTTGCTCCGGGAGATTTTACGCCAGCACAGTGACAGGAGCGGTGTCCTTTCCTGTCAGCTGGCTTTACTCTCCCAAGCAAAGGAGTGCAGTGGGTGCTGGCTTTTCCCACTCGCTGGGGTACAGGCGCTGCGGGAGCAAGGCACTCCCAGAACCTACCTCACTGCATCCAGCTCCCTCTGTGTGGCACTAAGGAGGTAGATCCTGTCCTTCCCCTTACTCAACATGCTGCTGCTGTATTGAAAAGAGATGTTGCCAATCTCTCCAACCTGGCACGGCTCCCTTGGCATCTCTGCAGCTCCATCTGAAAGCAGTGGGGCCATGCGGATTTGGGGGTGTATGTGGAGGGATGTCAGGGCTACTGGCACCTTCTGGTGGGTGACATGCAAGAAGTCCCTAGTCCCCACATGTTTTTGCCCAATCTATTTGGCAGAGCAAGGGCCAAGACCAGGAATGAAAATGGGGGCTGCCTTCAAGCTTGTTGTTGTGGCTGTCCACACATCTGTCTTAGTGGGAAATGCATTTTGGAGTGTGCTGCTTTGCCCCTCCCCTGGCTGCACCGTGAGGAGACCATCCTGCATCCCATGTCCTCTACCCCATGCCCCATATCCTGCACTCTGCATCCCACATTTCATGTGGGACCCAGTGGAGAGAGGACCGGGACCACTGCCTGTTAGTGCTGAGTGCACTCCCTTGGTGCTGGGAAAATTAAAGGGGTCCCAAAATGCTTTAATAACAGGCTGCCCTGCATGATCAGCAAAGTCACAACAAAAGGCATGGTCACCAGTGTCAAGGGAAGGACTCTGTGGTGGCAGCTGAGCTCCCAGTTCTGTGCCAGCTCCCAGAAAAAACCCTGAGTCTGTGGAGGGGCCAGCATCCACAGACACCATCCTGCCTGGCCTAGCAAGCCCAGGACTGGGACTGCCTCCTTCACAAGCTGGGCTGTAAACAAGCACCTGAGTGTGTGTCTGGCCTGAGTCAGCCCCTGGCTTCCCTCGCTGCCGCCAAGGCTGCGGGAAATCTGGGCGGCAAAGTCCCTCCCAGGACTGCCAGTCTCTTTGTTGGGAGCTGGGAAGAAAACCTGTCAAAGTTGAGGAGGAGGAAAGGTGTGCCAAAAACTGAATTGCAAAGTAGAAAGGCAATTTCGACTTAGCCAAAGAGTCTTGAATTTCTTAGTCGGGAAAATAAAAAGCAGAGTGCGAATCTGCAGCTTAAGAGCCTTCCTAAAAGTGTCAATAATTTCCATATACAAAGAATTTATTTTAGCCTGGGATTTCAATGTAAAGTGATTCAACTACGGAAAGTAGGACCACTTTATTGCTGTTCACAAATTCACATGCATTTATTCTGCTGAAAATTTGATATAGGGCATTTTTTGTATTCCCATTTATCGCTTGCCAAGAAATAATTAAGAATAGGAGCTAGAAGATTAATTTTAAATAAAAAATCTTCTCAAATGAAAATGTCAGGTCATAAAAATTCCTTTTAAATCATAACAGCATATAAATCTTTGAAATTAACCATGTAATTACAATGTCTATCAACTTTTACCTTGAGCTTTGAGCCTCTCTTTTTAATCTCCCATTCTTTTTTAATGAATAGCTATTTTGAAATTAAAAAGTACTGTTCATTACACATGCCCCACTATAATAGGGTTTTTATCATATTTGCTCTATTTAAAAATACTTGCTACTTTGTAATTATTCACACGCCGATCCCTTCCTATATTGAGTAGAAAATAAAAAATGAAATAGAAGTCAAAGGTGCTTTAGAGCTGAATGATTTACACAATTCATTAAGGACGGTGATTTTTCAGTTAGCATCAGATTAAATGGTTACTTACTCTCAAATAGCCCTTGGGGAGTTGAATTGCTGGGTAGCAAACAGATTAAAGTTTGCATTGAAAGAAAAATTGAATTCAGAGGTAATCAATAGCATAATAGGGGCAGTGAGTGGTGCCTGCTGCCTGAAATGAAATTACCATATTTTTAATCTTAATTTTCCACTCTGTTTATCTGACAGTGTGGATGTGCAATCCAAACAGATAATGAGAGAGTGGGATATTGACACTGCTGTCCTCTGGAGTGCTTGTTTTCAGTGATTAAATGCTGTGATCTGTGATTACTTTGTGCAAGGATGTCAGAGCTGCTGGCCAGGACTATGAGAGGGACACTAGCTCAGCAGCTGTAGCTCTCTGGTCTCTCAGGTCCTAATGTCTGAAATTCATTTTCTGCCGGCTATATGGGAAGGGGGGGAAATTGCCTCTTTATGTATATACTTCTGCTGCACAAATTACAATAATTAATCCCATTACTATTGTTGTCCTGATTCAGAAACGTTTAATTAGATCAATATGTAGTGCACCCTCTCTGTAAGTGCTATATTAACGAGCTGCCAAACTTGCGAGGAATACTAAGACATGAGTTATGATACAAAGCATGACTAGCAAAGTTTGGAGGTAAAGTGAATTATCTTTGTGGCAGAAGAAGACGGATAATGGAAAGCGTGATTGTACCAGAGATCCAGCAAAGCCAGTTGGTGCAGATATATGGAAATCTGAAATGTAAATAATACCCATTGTAAGTATAACATCCGCAGTCTTTTAAAATGCAAATGTAATGATAGAGATGTTTTTGTAAAAAACATAGAAGAACTTGGGAACAAAACATGATTTAAAAATTGTAATACATTAACATAGCTAACACAACTGGAATGCAGAAAAATATAATGATGCAACCCCTTTTTGACAAACAACCTCGAAGATTTCTCAATTTTATGAGTATGAAGTCTCAAAATATTCCTGGTGTTTGTTGCTTAACCCAAATGCAGTGCAAGCCATTTGCATTTTGATTAGAACCAGTGAGATAGTATGTTCAGTATCAGGGCCTGATCCTGCCTGATAATGGGATTACTGGCATGAAGCAAGGTTGTTTGTGGTGCTCAGTCCTTCAGGGATCAGGCCCTGGAAACAGAATTTAGGAAGGCTTGAAGTGTGTGCGTATGTGTGATGGATGGGTGGGTTACTTGAACCAGAGTATGTCAGGCCTCGGCAGTGTATTTATCGGCGACAGCTATCATGTTCTCTGGAGAATTAGCATCTCTCTAGAATACAGTTTCCATGTTTGATTACTGTCTGAATTGAACTTCTCACTTTTCTAACATCGCCACCAGGAGACTCTCCTTGTGCATCTTCCCAAACCTTTGTATCAAAGATTACTTTGGTCTAACCATGGTTTCAACCCATGACAGGAGGTTATTCTTTCAACCAGTCATTAGACAGCCACTTTCAGGTATTTTTAGGTTTTGTGTTCTTTTGGGTTTGTTTCTTTGGGTGGGTGGG
>VZTE01005077.1:1703418-1726260 GCA_013397775.1 Eulacestoma nigropectus | reverse complement strand
TTTATCTTTTACTACAATGCAACATAGAAGGCAAGGTTTTACTTTCGCAAGTGCTAGATTCTCGCAGCTACTGTTGCAGTCATTACTATCTGCAAGATTTCACTCCTCCTGAGAATGAAGTGCAGCACAAAGAGCTGAAGGACTCCTGAGTGCAGCTCCAAGTCATAAGCACAAGACCCTCGCTGTCTCTGAGTCTGCATCTTCATGAGGATCACATTTCTTGAGCTCTGCTTTGACAGAGGGCAAGGAGGATACACCTCACAGCAGGTAGTTCAGGAATGCCCAAAAGTCAGATCCATCTCTCCTTGCACGTATAGATGTAAACATGCATGTGCTAGATTGATTTCCATGGATGAAAGCTGTAGTCCACAAGCATCCTCAAACTTTGCTCCTCTATAGCAATTTCTACAGGCTGGAGAAGGAACATGGGGCATGAGCTAAGAGACAGCTGCTGCCTGGTCAGGTGTTCTTCACCAGACAAGGCTGTCTTTACCCTCTCCCTTACAACTGATTCCAAGAGGTGTCATAACGTGCTGAGTCATCCTTAATTTTACTTTCCCCTCTCTTTGAACACAGTTTGAATGCTCAGGTGGAAACAATGCAAAAGAGCTTCTTTACCTAGAGAAACTAAATCTCAGGAGCTCTGTAAGAGCAAATCCCTGAAGGCTCAGATAAAGCCCTGCATTACTTATAGGGAGCAAAAATAGTAAAGCAGCTGCTACTCCAAGAGTTAATATAGAAAGTGGAAATTGCCACAGAAATAGCACCCCATTATCAAAAACTGAAACATGGCAAAGTTGTAAAATTTCTTCCATTGCCTTCCTTAAAGAAGTGTTTTACTCCTTGGTAAACTTGTTCCCACTCTGGAGAAACCAGTAGTAAAAAGGACTTCAGAGGGAGATGAAAAAGGAAGGTAAGTAGGAAGGTAAGTCAGAAAAACACTTTGGCATATGCGTGTGTCCCTTGTATGGGGGCTGAATTACACCCTGTGCGATGCCCAAAGGTGCAGATCTGGACTATTCATATGTAGTTTCTGCATATGGTAAAAATTTAGAGGTTGATACAAAGAAATATAGTGTAGCAAAATGTAGCTCACTGAATTTTAACAGAGATATCTGCAGGTATTTGTTAATCCCTGTTAATATTTTTCTCTCAATAAATCATCACTGGCCATGTATTTTGCATGGTGCTGTTCCTTTTCCCTCACTTAATTTTTATGAAGATGAAGGTTCTGATACAGTGCTATTGAAATCTGTGAAAGTTTTATCACTGACTTCTGTGAGAGTGAGACCAGGATCAAAACACACATGGAGGTTTCCCCAGTCTTAATTCCCTGTTTGTGACTGACCCAAAGAGAATGGGATAGAACCATGAAACTGGTTGCTTTTTTAAGGGCACCCCTAATTTTTGTTTTTTTTTTTTTGTTTTTTTTTTTCCCAATTTCAAACCTTGTTGTTGACTCAAATGAAGTAATTATACAAGTATTTCTAGAACAAATTGTCCTGAATGCTAAATTATAGTGCCTTTTGAAAGGAATGCTTAAATATATGAGCTTGAAATTTACTGCTGATTTTTTTTTTAGCAAATACTTAAACCAGTAAAATTAAAATACACTGCCATGCTTGGAAAGCAAGTGTAAAATAGGTGTGAGTGAGGCAGAAGCAAATCCAGTTAAATGTCTGATCAAACATTCATGACAGTATTCACCCACCTTTAGTAAGAAGACAGTATCCAAAATATTCACATAATTACAACCCATGCCTTCAGCAGACATTCAAGATGACATTATTCTCATATTAATCTTTGAACAGTGCATTGAGGTGATGCTTTGTCACTTCCATATGGTCAATGACATGAGTTCCCCTCAGAATTGCCAATATCTCACTGAGTCACTTGCTTTACCATATTTCTTTGAAACTGTTTTCTCCTGAAATTACTATATCTGCTGTGTTTGTCACATCCATTAATATAAAATACAATGAATTTATATTAGCAATATTTTTTAAAATTGCTAAAAAATCCCAACATGAGAAACTCCTTTGATTCATGACGTGGGGTTCAGATTTGCTCTCCTTATTCCGCAAACTACTTTAGATAAAGATGACAGAAAGATAAGTGTTTTCCAGAGTTATTCAGAGTTTACAAACTCGCTGAAGTTGAGGAGTTTGCTTGGGCATAGTGAAGTAAGAAACTGTCTAGAAGAGGTATCAGTGGGAGAAGCAATAGGCTTGCTGTTTTTTCACGTATATTAACACCCAGCTACCATTTATGGAAGTTATAAACTCAGATGTGAGCAAGACTTAATCCTCCAGCTTTCTTTAAAACAGGGACATCCATAGTCATTACTGCTCTTTGCACTGTGTTATCTATGTGTGCATCAAACTCCTTATCGGCACTTCAAAATGCTGATCTCTGGGACTCAGTGATATTGCTAATAAACACCCATTGAAATGGAAAGTGGCTAAAAAACTGTTTGAACTTCTTTCCTGTTGTCTGACTATAGAGGTATAGTCCCAGAAAACGCTGGGGTTTATAAGAGCACAAAAGCTTTCTTCTGCCCATGTACCTGCAGTCACCACTCTAAGTATATTGAGCTTCAGAGCACACAAAAGAGAGGCAGAAAATCCAAACCAATCTCTTCCCTTTCACTCCTTAAATCCTGACATGCTCCATCACCTCTTCAAAATAGTGAGCTGCCCTTCCCCAAAATGGAGAAAAGAAACAAAATCAAATGCAAAACAATGAAGGAGGGATAATCTGATCTTTAAATAAGGAGACATGTTGCTTGGGGCTTAAGCAGGGTAAAGTTTCACAATGATGTCACCTTCTTCTGAGAACGTGACCCCCGTGAGAGGTGAAGGGTGAAATATAAATACCGTTAATCCATTGTGTTTGTATATCTCTTAAATATGTGCCAAGTTTGGCATGGCTGACTCCACCAACTGTCTGGCAAACTAGGAAGTCTTCACTACAGGCTTTGAAAGAGCAGTATTCATGGAAATCAAACGGCTGCTCTATTTTTTTTTCTGACTGAAGTACACCTCACTGATGTATTTTCTTTTAAAACAGACCTATTTTTCTGTCTTGTTTCTGACAAAACTGTCTGATTTGTTCAGACAAAAGCAGAGGAGCCATTGCTTTTCATGCAGACAGCAATATCCTCGACATATAAATGTTTCCACAATCCTAAGTTAAAAGTCACGTGTGTGAAATTCACTGTTTGTTTCCTGTTTGTTTGTTTGTTTGTTTTAAAATTCTACTCCAGTCCAAACAGGAATGCATTCAGGAAAGTCATGTCCAGTGGAGTGGGTGACTGACAACATATCTCTCCTTGCCTGATTGTCTATGTGTTAGTAAAGGTGGAAGGGAGCTACAATAGTAGAGATTTCTATTTTTAGGAGACATTCATTAAATACATTGAGAACAGAAAAGTTTAAGATTTTTAAAGATGTCAGCGATTAACATTTATTTGTTGTTGGGATACCTTTGGAGAAATCTCTGTGTCAGTGTAGTGGGAGCAGAAATGGAAGCTGATTGAGAAACCACTCTCCAAGTTCTTTTTATCATCCTTGTGGTACCTGTGTCTACTTTTAAGATCAGTAACATACGAAGCACAAATACAGATTGAATTTTAATCTTTTTATTTAAAAGCACAAATGTTTATAGGTGCGACATCTGGTAAGAGGACCAGAAGCTGCTGCCCCATCTCAGAGAACAGGAGCCAAACCAGTGCCCTACCAATTGGGCCAGGGAATTTGTTTGATCCAACATTTCTCTGCAGACAACTTTCCTGAGAGGCACACAGAGAGAAGGGGGTTGAGGAAAAAAGGAAAAATAGTTATTTATTTTTAAGAGAAAAGACAACCTTTGGCAAAAATGTTGTACCCCAGGAAGCACAGCGTTCCCAGGCAGATCCTGCAAAATGCTTTTCTATGAACTTGAGAAATGCTTTTTTGCCCTGCTCCTATCTAGCCAGGTCTGCAGGCGTTTTTGTTTCTCTCTGAGTCATTGTCCCTTCTTTTACTGCACAAAAAAGTGGTTACTGTTTTCACTGGTTGCTTTCACAACCTGTTGTCATCCAACCTTTCATCTTTATTTTAAGTAGCTCCCCACTGGTTTTGACCGGGCAAAACATTTGTCTTTTCCATGCTAAATCTGTACACAGGTACTCCTGGACTTTTTGCAGTGCCTTGAAGGTTGCGCATGATGATCTCAAGATTATCAACCAAGACTGATTCCTTTTATTTCTCTGAGTTCTGCCTTTTCCTTGGATCAAAGACATTGCTAGTGTCTGTGCTAGTCTGCACGGTACTGGTCATAACCATGTCCTAACCCAAGGCTGAGGCTCCTGGTTGGTCCCCATAGTACCAATTCAGTAATACCTAGAGCATGAAAGGCTGAATATTTGTGCACCACTTTGATCCTGTTGCCATGCTCATGCATGTACCATTCTTCACTGCTGAGACTCTGAAGTGTAGGAGCTGTCTTTTACCACCCCTGTGTGCAGGGAGATGGATAAAAGCCACCTAGTGACTCTACTCAGGTGAGTCTACAATGATTTTAGGTATCTTAAATTGTCAAAGACGTCCGTGTGGGCCAGGAGGTATGACACAGGACCTACAGGACCTGGCCACGAAGACCTGGCCACAGGACCTACAGAAGAGGCCATGGAGGCTGGGTAAGATACCCCAAAGCAGGTAACGTGGCCCAGTGCACCTGTCAGCTTGTGAACCCCACCAGAGCGACTGTCCGTGAGCTGTGCTAGACAGCCGTGTCAGGCTGGAGGTTGTCTATGCATGGGTACCCCTCCACACAGGCCAGAAAAGCTGCCAGCAAACAACGCAAGCACTCGAGGAACATTAAAGTTTCAGCCTAACTTTTATTTTGCTGTTAATTAAGCCACTGGCTGTGTCTAGACTGGAGGACCTGGGCCTGCTGCCAAGTGCCCGTGCGCGGCGCGTACCCACCCTGCTGCATCCTGGCTCCAGCCTGGGGCGTGATGCCCGTGTTTGCTGCCCACAGTGCCTGGCCCCCCACGAGCCCCGGCACATGCTCATCAGCCCTGAATTTGGGCGTCCGTGACCACCTCTGGGAGCCTCGCAACACATAGCCAAATTTAGTGAGGACATGGCCTCTGTCACCAAAATAGAAGATGACTTTTTATTTTCCAAATAAAGTCCCTTCAAATGCTAGGTTGAAAATGTTGAAAAACAGTCTTCTAGACATGCTAATGAAACGCTAATAAAATAATGCAGGCAAGTCCCACTAGCTTTGAGAAATTAAGCAGGCAGCTGAACTCAGCCTATGGTAAAATTAAGTGATATTTAGTGATTCTGGAAAGACACCAATTATCTGCATTAGCAGAAGGAAAAGCCAAAAGTCGTTACCCTGTATGCTGAACCAAAGAGATGGATCAAGCAATCAAATGCTTGGGCTTCTCATTAGGCAAAACAAAGAGGTTGGTTCACTACTCAAAAGTCAAAAGTTTTCATTTGTTCATTTAACTGCAGATCTAACTTGGTACAAAAATCATATTTTCAGTCTTGTTTTGGATCAATATATGTTTAAGGATATCTTCTGGGGTGGTATCAACATCTGAGGTACACTCTGGATAACTTCATGGCATAGTTCACTGTACGTGGACTAATACAAGAAAACTGTGAAGAAGAGAAAGGAAACCTTGTCTGGGAAGCAACAGGAAATACAAGAACTGGTACCAGGATTCAATGGCAGTTTAAGGACAAGGACAGAGCAAGTGGCAAAAAGCAAGAAACTTGTGCTGCTTGAGTAAATCAACTCATAACACAGCACTTTTGCCAGGCTGGTGTATAGGTCTCAGCTTAGAAGTGTGTGACAAAAACAGTGCATGTTCAGAAGGCCAGAGTCACTTTTCTCTCTGAAACTTACGTGCCAGCTAGAGGTGGCATTTACCCAGACGCCAATGAGAGACAGGAAGAATTTGTTTAAGAGGTTTATCTGATCACAGAACATACATCTAAATGAACATTTCTCTAAAAAGTGTGTATTTTTCTCCCTTGACTGAGGTGAAATTTCAGAGCAGTCATTTCATGTGCAGCCATCTACAGGTCAGGAAAGAGAAAGCTGGTGCAGATATTTGCTGCCAAGCAGAAGGAGGCTGTCCCTAATCTTCTCCATCTTCTCCTCGTGTTCAGGTCTATGCACTGTGCAGAAGTCATGTACTACACCAAGCTCTCTGCTTCCTGAGGACATCCAAACACTGCAGCTGACACCTTCATCTTAGCAGCCCGTCCAGACCCTGTGTTTGTTTTGAGGAACAGAGCCTGCCACATGGTCAGAAAACCACTGAGATAGCATAGACAAAAGGGTGTCCAGTCATTCTTTTGTGGTTAGCGGTGTGATAACATCAGCCTGGGGCTTTGCAGGGCAGCCTCCAGAGGATACCAAATCAGCCACCCCGTCTCAAGACACTCCAAGCACAACTCATCTGCTTCTGGTTTTGGGCAGGACAGAAAGTGTCTGTCTCTAAGAACTGCCACCTAATTTCCAGAACTGAGGAGCAGCTGTACTTCAGAGATGGACACATTTTAGAGATGAAATGAGAAAGCAAATTCCCTTGCTGTTCATACAACTGTTCTACCTAAACCTTGTATATATCTGAACTGTATAATACAGTATTTACTGGTAAGACAGAATTTTTATATCCTGGAGTAAAATATTGCTATCAATCTAAGAAAAACAATCTGAAACTGAGACACCTGCCATAATATTATTTTCATTTGATACTGTATTTCATTTGAGCTTGACTTTAAAAGGACATGTGTGCCTGGGTGTGTTAGAAAAACCATAGATTTAAATGTGGAAAGTGGAGTCAGCAGTCATGAAAACTTTTACCATGTGACAAATATATAATCTCCCTGTAACACCAGACCATAATATATAGCTGGGAACTGAGCAGAAAGGAGAAAATCAGTCATTTACAAGTAGTCCCTTGTGTCTTACCTTTATTACAGAAGGGCTTTGCATAAAGTCTGTCTTGCCAGCTATTAGTGTGCCACTCTGCAGATGAAAGGGAGGAGGATTGCCAGGCAGTGGGCTTGCTGGACACAGGTTATAATTTCTCTCCCTGTTAATGGTGAGTCTTGTGAAAAAGAAAATGATTCACCTTGTGTGGGGCATGTAACCTACTGCATGTATAGTTTAGCAGTGATATAGAGCCCTGATGATGATGGCAAATGAGGAGTTAGAACAACTAACCTGGACAGCTGCAGGTCCTACAGGTATCACTCACATTTGGATCAATACATAACAGAAATCCACATGTATTTGCTGGACCAGGATCTGTAACATTTTACTGGCTATGGCTACATAGATATAAGGGATAATTCTTCTAGGCACTAGCAGTGGTAGTAAATACTTATATTTATATTTATATTATGGTGGTGTCCAAAGAAACCAGTAGGGGACCATTATGCATACGACTATATGAAAAAGAAAAGATATAATCCCTTCCCTGTGGAGTTAACCATCTAGAGGACACAAATAAAAGGTAGAAGAATGGGAATAAAATGTACATGCAAATGAGTATAGCAGTGAATTGGGGCAGCTTTGTGAGTTGTATGACTTTTTAAATTATTCTTTTAAGGAAGAGAAAAACATGAACAATGGTTGCTATCAAGTCCCTGGGACATTCTAGGGGTCTGGAATTAATTTCTGTTTTAGAAAAGTGGGTTTATGAAAATTTTCTACATTTTTTTTGTTTAAATAGAGGAAGAGGAATAAGATAAATCATAGTAATCTCTGTTTCTTTGGATGTGTAAACACTGGACCAGGAATTTAACAATTATAATATGCCAAGAAATGAGCCATAATTTGCAAGTAATGTGCGTATACACTCAAGACATGTAAGAGATCCAATTGCTGATCGCTGTCACATCTGGTTTTAGTGTGGGTCTCACAGGAATAGCACAGCAGCAGCATCCACCCTTCTCCTCGTGGGGCTGAGTGGAAAGCAAACATCCCACAAGTGTACATACACACCTGATGAGCAATTCCTGCTCCCTTTAAGAAAAAAAAACCAAAAAATCAAGGCTAAGTTATGCCTCTCCCCTTTCCAAACGCTGGTGGAAGAGAGGGAGGAGGAGGGTCACCCCGGGGAGGCTGTAGGGCCGATTGACATTGTTCCTGGGCTGCCATCTCTGTGGCAGGGGGATCTGCCCCACTCCCAAACCTGTCCCTGCTGCCCGTGGGAGCAGCTCTGGTGGCAAGTGACTCTTAGTAGGAAAGCAGAGCATTCAGATTTGGTATTTAGCTCCTGAGTTTCTCTCCCTGAACTGTTGATTGTTTACCAGTTAAAGTGGAGTTCTTAGGGTGGATATTAGCAAAGAAGGAACTAATTAGGCAACTTCTGTAATCTTGTCAACACTGTTCTGGCTTGCTGGTACAGGCTGAGGCATTTTCATATTTTATTCTTCTTTTCTAAGCATTTCTCAGGTAACAAGGAATGTGAAGAAAATTATCACCTTTTAAAACTGCCTCCTTGTAACTTACCTTGACAGAGAAATGAAACTGCTTTTTCTCATGTTTTCCTGGCATAATTCCCTCTTTTATCCTTCATTTCATGGCAACCTCTAATCCTGGAACTGATCTAAAGAGGCCATGTTCTGTATGTATCTGTCTTATACAATGTTTTCTTCATCACTCTTCAGGAAAAACAGTTGTCCTAGGACACTGGGAGCAAAGCAGGGCTTCAAGCAACACAGTAACAGTTTCATTGTTTAACTTAAATAATGAAGGCTTTGGGGTTCTGGTTTTTATTTTTAAATGTTGGAAGTGAAATATGGTAGTGATGTTTGAGTTATGAACAATGTCACAGTCTTTTACTGCTTCAGAGTCAACATTATAGCAGTGTTCTGGGCTACAGTGCTCTTAGCTGTGGGCAATATTAGTTAGCTAGATTTGGGACATAAATAGGTAGAAAAGAAGGATGGCAAAGAACACTAATGCTGGATTGTGTGCTACTTTCTGGAAAACTTGATTCTTGTTTTTTGTAGTTTGTCCTTTTTCAACATAACAGGAGTAAGAGTTGATTAAAGAAACAAAGAACATGCACAAGCATAATATAAAGTTGGCAACTTAGATTTGCATAACTTAAATTCTTAGTTTAAGAGACATAAATAAGGAAAGAAATTCCCTCCAGGAATTCAAACAAAACTTCTTCGGATTTTGTATTTTCCACATTATAAACAAAATCCTCATTGCCCAAAAGCAGAAAAAACATGAAAGACTGTAGCTGCAGGAGAGGGAAGAAGGAGATTTAAGTTTCTGAGACATATTAGAAATTCATTCTGAGATCAGAAGGACAGACATTATTATCTGTTCTGACCCTAAATGGCTTTGTCTGATTGTTTATTTCTTTTGTGATGGTGCAGAGAGCTGCTCCTTTGGAGGAGGCTGTTTAGAAACTACCAGTGGCTCTTCGTAAATTACTGGCAAGGACAGTCTCCCTGTGATTGAGTCAGGTTAGAAATGGATCTCCTCATCATTCCCTCTCTGGATGTTCTTTTTCTTCTTCTGCTTTTACTGATGTTTCTGCTTATGGCATGAATCCCATCTCTCTCCTCTGCAAAAGATTGTCATAACATGTGAGTTTAGTATCATATTTTTTAAGTTCCTTTTTTTCTATCGCTGTTTCTTGTTCGGTCTGTGAACACAAACAGTAACACCTCACAGCTGAAAGTATACACTGAACCAAGGAGCTTTCTGTTTTCTAGCTCAGAAATAAAATACTACAGGTGTGTCTGCAAGTGTCAAGTGAAAAAAAAACCCAACACAACAAGACAACATGGAAATGGTAAAAACAGTAGCAGCATTAGAAGGGTTTGATTATTCATATGATAATGGGCAACTTTAATGTGAACTTTTTACATAGTCGAGCCAGTGAGATCAATTTAATCCGGGTGGGTTATTCTTCTCCTAATGTAAAAGACCATTGATTCCTTCTATTGGCTCAGTGAGGGAGCTCTTCAGCACAGTGGCACACTGAGGAAGCTGGTTGAAAGCCACTGAAATCAGCAGGAGCTTTTTAATTGACTCGGAATCAGGTCCCAACACTGTACATAACGGCTGTCCTTTCACAAAACGTTCTGTTTCTTGAATACAATTGGATTACCTGAATAAAACTTGGGTTTCCCTGTTAAATATTCTGTGTGAATCAATTCTTTGTGGAGAAAATATTTTGCCTGTGCTACATTTGCTGTGTGTTTAAAGTCTGAAAGTGTTGCCAGTTATAATTGCTTCATCATCTTTTGTTCAGGTGACTAATTATAATAAAATATATTTTATGCATAAACCAGTATGAGACTCGTTTTTATACATTTCATTTAATTACTTTTTACTGTGACAAATCACATTGTTAGAAATGTACTAACAGATGGGGTGGATTTTAAAGTCAGTATAAATTATGACTCCTTAATTTTTGCAAGTGTTGAAGAATTTAATTGTCTCCATTCAGATTTTTGGCTTAACTCCTGTGGTTTGACTTGTTAGGATTCCAGACATGCAACACAAGGAGCAGAGAATTTCTGGACTGTGCAGTGTCTTTTAGGGGGGAAAAAAAAAAAGAAAAAAAATGTCCTAAGAAGGAAAGGAAGCTAGGACAAAAGGAAGATCTGAACAGAAGTGCTCAAAATGGCCTGTCCCAGAGCAAGGGTTAGGATGTCGAAGGGCTCTCATTGAATAGCCCTGCTTGTTAGGGGCAGCAGAAGCAACACTCTCTTGTGTTGCCCACATACCAGCTGCAATGAAATAAAGGCTCTGAGTGTGACCCCAGCCCAGGAGTGGGGGAAATTCTTATCCGAGTATAAAATCAGAGCAGGGGTAGCTGCAGGTAGCTGTAAAACATAGTTAGCAGTGAAACACTGTTTCAGGAAGCCTTTGCTTTGCTTTTCTCTTCCCTTCCCTTTCCTTTTTTTGGGATCTAGAAATTCTTTCAGCTTCAGTAATTTCAAATTCAGATGTTCCTGTTGAGACTTCTCTGGTATTAGCTGCTTTCTCCCCTGTCCTTTAGTCTGCTCCACAGCTATGTTACTCCTGACACTTCACTCTCCCTCCCTTCCTCTTATAGAGCAGATTTTCCTCCTGCAAGCCTGAGCAGGTGGGCCACCATGGACAAAGCCATATTTCTCACCCACTGCTCCAAACCTGTCACTGCTCTTGTTAAACCCTCCCACACTCATCCTTTGATATATCACTCATCTGCAGCTCTTTGTGGTGCTCATCATGATCTTCAGCCTAAACTGCCTGAGTAGTTCACTTCATCAGGCAACATCGCGACTTGTTGAGAAAGGTCTCCTTGACCAGGTGATGATTATAAACTGTGTCAATGGGAGACAGAGAAACAGCAAGGTTTCCCAGAGGACCAAAGTGAGCATGATGGACCCATCTGCCTCCATGTGTCCCATCAGCCCCTCAAGTGATGCCCTGCAACATTTTCTTTCCTGATAGATCTGTGCTTGGCATGCTCATTCCCCTTTTGGATCCAAAATTCCCTTGTAGTGCTCTCTAGATGCCTCCTCAGGCTCTCATCTGAAGAAAGGCTTGTGCTCATATTCTCCAGTGGGTAGAGGACTTACACCTGTGCCCAAAATGAGGTAGAGATACTATTTACATTGACACTTGCTGTTTACAGTGCCGCTAATGTCTGCCCGTGAGGCTTCATTCATACATGGAGAACACACAATACAGGTGTGTGGAATAAATTCCACTAAGCGTGCCATCCTACTTCTGAAGATAAAAACCACATTAAATTAATGAGGAATGTCATCAAGTCCTAGCAAGTGATTAAGCTCAGAGATCTGTGGCTATAAGGCTGTGGTGTTGACTAGCAGGGTGTTGTTTCTCCATGCCTGCCAGTTTTGAACTGGTATGCATTTGGAAACCCTGGATTTAGAGTTTGGCTTTGAAAGTTCAGCTCATTCAGAGATTAGGAAGCACTAGTACAGCATCTGTACCCATTATCTCATGATTTAAATGTTCTCTGTTTTACATTAGCTAATGATTTAAGTGCCATTAGATATCTTTGTATGACATCCAATATGAAATAATCAACTAGCTTAGTGTAACATTGGTCCCATCAATCAAACTCCCTGTTCCTCCCACAGCATTGTTAATGAAATGTTGGTAAGAAAACCAACAGACCCAACTATGGCATTAGAATTAAGGGGTGAAAGGTGACATTTCATCACTCAATTTTATTTTTTGTCTTGGGGTCCCATTTAATTTCAACAAGGAGTCCGGGAAGGGACATTGGCTCAGAAAATGTTTTGTAACTCCTAAGATATCTGTCCTAACTACTATTTGTGTTTAAGCTGATTATATAATATAGCAACATTAAATGGAGAAAAAAAGTCATCATATCTTTTAAAACATACCTGATGCTGGATCTTGACATGGTTTCTTTGAGAAAGAATCCTGGTAGGTCTTTGTATTCTTGTGTTCCTCATGGTGAGACAGATGTCAGCTCAAAAATAGTAGTTTTAATGGAGACAAATGAGAACGTTGTTCCTTGTGGGTTTGCCTGACTGATCTGTAGGTGAGGGTGAAAATGTGTGGATATAAAGATAAAACACTATCACATGCAGGACCACAGAGCTGCTCCCAGGTCTTTCAGTAGAGTCCTCATTAAAAGATAACATACCAGTAAATTAAAAACAAACCCAGCATCGTTGCACACTGTCATAATAGGGGGCTGAACAAGGAGGAAGTGAGAGGAATGGCAGAGACCTGGACCGTTTTGTCGCCTTCTTCTCCATCAGCTGAAGCCTCCAGATGGACACAGAGTTCTTCTGCCTACATGGGAACTGACCAGGCAATAAAGAGAGGCCTTTGGAGGGGGAAAGAAAGAGGTGGAGGAAGGCCCACAGCAACCCAGGGAACAGTCAGTCAAGAAGGGGCTGGTGATTGTTGTGTGGACTTGTTTTGTGAAGTTAATAATAAAGACAAACCCCAGGAAAGATGGAAAGCAAGCCTGTCTGCATCGCTTCTTCTGTTCAAAGCAGAGCAGGGACTCCAACTGCTTGAAGAGTCACCTTTCTTTGAAGCAATTTTGAGGTGAAAATTTCAGGCCTTTGTGCAAACAATTAAAGCTTTTCTAATTCCCCTTTAGTTTGTGAGTACTCAGAAGCTCTCAGCACTTCTGCAGGTAGCTGGAAAGCTCTTTGCCATTCTTTAACAAGCTTTTTTTTTTTTTTTGCTGAGACACCAGGATTGAATTATTGTAATATACATGGAAGAGAGATTTTAATTAATTCCAAGGAAAAGATGATTTTCAGCCTGTTCTTATAATTATCACCTAAAGTACATAAACCCTCATCTGGGACTGGGTTCTTTTAGGGCTATTTCAGATCATCATGAAGTCTTTTTCAATCAGGCACAAACTCTATTCTGTGAAAAAAAGCCAATGTCTCTGCTCTACTGCCTTGTCCCAATACTGTACTAGGGCACAGCCAGCTGTAATGGAAAGGATTGAGATTGCTGGTTTTCTCCTCTTTGAAGATTTATATGGTATTAAACAGGAAAAAAATGTGTCCTTCTGCTTGTGAAAAGAAGGACACTTTAATAGGTTCAGACTTTTGTTTTTTGTGGAGGAGTAAAAATGTGACACTGAATTCTGAAAAGTGTTTAATTAACAGCTTGGTTTTGCCAGACTTTTCTAGTGAAGAACTAACTTAGCTTATGGACTATAACTCCAAAAAAGAACTATTGATATGTTAATTGTATATGATTATGAATGGTTATTTATGGCATTGGATCCTTCTGCTAAACCAATTATGCTCTATTTGTGAGATTTGCATTATACTGCATCCATGGCATTTAATTAAACTTCTATTTCTCTTCTTTCTTTCTTTCTTTTTGTTTTGCTTTTCCAGCCTAAATATATTATAAACTACACTAAGTCATGCAGTGGTTAAAGCTAAATCAGCTATTCATTCGATCACCCTCACTCACATCCTACTCTGTTTGTTCTGCCTAGAAAATCTTAGCTGTGCCCCCTTAAACATTAACTACCCAACTCACCAGCTCAAGCTCAATGCATTTTTATAATTGTGTTTTATGTACTTCTAGAACTAGATACAGCAGTCACTCAAACTCTATTGGTGAAAACTGTCTTCTCTATTTTAATGTATATTTAAATATATTTATATAAACATAAAGGAGATGTTTAAAAACAGTGTAATGTCACAGCGTGCTATAATCTGAGTGTTTCTTTTGGTCTCCTTCTGCCAGTTAATAAACAGCATGTAAAGTCAACTGCATAACCAATGCTCTAATCCAGAACATATCAAAAGGTTTGCGTGGGTGAGGTAAATTGGGCTGATAGTGAGTCAGGAGCTGGCTGGATCCCTCATTTGTTCGTTCAGAGCATTTTTAATGTAGAACTAATTTTCCAGTAGTTGAATTTTTGCAAAGAAAATGAAATCCTTAAGGGGGCAATTTAGCTGGAATCCTCTGAAACACAGTTCAACATGGATTGCCTTTTCACAGCTGTTTTGTGTGGGAAAGGGTCTTAGGTTTTCGTTCCCTCAACACCTGCTTACTCTCTCTTTCCTGGGAGTATATTACAGTGCACCTGGTGAATGAGCTGTTAGGAGTTAGTGGAGGAAGGGGTTAAATCATGATATGGGATATACTTCTTCGTTACTTGAAAGTTGCTTTGCCTCCTACTCACAGGGTCAGTGCCAAAAATTTTGGTTTGGGGCTTTTGGTGGTTTCAAAGTGTCCAAAAGTGGGATTAAAGAGAACTATATCCATCCTCCCTGTGGCCCATTGTGTGTAATGCTTGCTGTATTACTGGGGCAGGGTGCAGAGAAATCAGGAATTCAGGAGCTGATCTTCCAGTCCATACATATATACACAGACATGCACATATACATCTGGTTCCACTGTCCCTGCCCAGGCAGTGGCAAACAGCATAGGGCCTGTTCTTTGGTTTCAGAACATAATATCTTCTTCCTGGCCACAATGGTATTCATCATAGCCTTTTGCCAAATAACAGGCATAAGTGGCCTGGAGGTCTTTCTGTGGACACTGTTCCAGATTCAGTCTCGCAAAGAATATTTTGAAACATACCAGTCCTAGAATATTTTCAGTCTTACTCAGAAAAACTCTCACTAACTAATTCAGCTCTTGGATCTTTGTTCTCTAAGAACCTGAGTCCCTTCTGTCTCAGTAGAAGTCTCGACAGAAAGGAGTTTCAGCATCTTACTTGCATCTTAAGTGCATGATTTAAAAGGTTGGCTACACAAAGCAGGAACAATTGGAAGCTTTTTTCTGTGTATGATCATAGGGATAGGAGAACACAGTTGGAATAATTGTATCAGAAGGGAACCTTTTTAATTATGTTCCTTCCACCCTAACACATAAGCAAATAAAGTAGGACCACTGCAAAAGCATTGATTTAGCCTGGCTGTCAGGGCAAGGACAGAAGTGTTTATCATCATGACATTACCAAGGCAGCCATTGCTAGAACATAGCTTGAAATAGCTGAAGGAAAAAATGTAGCTCTTATTTCAATTGGGACAATTTGCAAATACCCAAATCTTCTATTGTTTGAAGGGTTTATTTTGTGACACGGAACCTATAGTTACTGCACCCCAAAAGTTCTTTTTTATGATTAGCTGAAGCACAGACAAATCATGAAAAGACAATTGTACACTTTCTTGTGTTGCTTTATGGGCTTTAAGTGCCTACAAAAAAGGATTCCTTATGCTTTAATTTCTCTTTATTTTTTTGACTGTAAA
The DNA here is from genome assembly GCA_013397775.1 of Eulacestoma nigropectus. NCBI lineage: Eukaryota > Metazoa > Chordata > Aves > Passeriformes > Eulacestoma > Eulacestoma nigropectus. The sequence continues at coordinate 1,710,481 of VZTE01005077.1, read as the reverse complement.
GACCCATGGGGTAAATGCCAGTCCCACAATCCTGCAGTTATATGGTTACTGTCAGCCTGCTCAAATGATGCTTCCTGTTCATTAGGCGTCCTTTCATCTGACAACAATGTACTGGCTTTGCTGCAATTCTTAGTCAACGCCCATCTCTTCAATAGCCTGTGAATAGTATTAAATAGTGTTTATGCTAGCTATTGTTGCCTTTTGTGTGGTTTGTCTAATTCACAGAGAAAAGTCTGCTTTTGTGGTCTAAGGCTGGCTACGTCATGGCACGCCATGTGCCTTCTGATGGGATCCATTCCTGCTGAGTGATAACATTACAGGTCTGAACTCTTTTGCAATACAATCCAGCATTCTTAACACAGTCAATACACTCACAGGCAATCTAGTTTACTCTTTATATTAAGAGGTTTAGGGAGACAAAGCTCATCTAAATACCTGTTCGTGAAACAAATAAGATGAATTCAACTGATCTGAGTATTACTTCCCAGCTCCCACACAACTACACAACGAGCACCAGAAATCAAAAATTAAAAAAAATACTGAGGCTGAGCAGGGAATGCCCAAATACCCCAGGTAGAGAGAGTCATTCTGCACAGAAACACGGCACATTTTTAGCAAATAGGGTGGCATTACTGTTCCTAGTTAAGACGAGGCTTAATACTGGAGTCAAAGTGTCTGCTTTTCTTTGCTTAAACTACTCACAAAAGAGAAAGGATATTGTACGGATGATTACATTATCCTGTGGCTCAGGAGCCTTTGGAGGGCAGGTATGTTGCTGTGCCTTGAAAGGGCTTTTGATGTAAGCAGATCATTAGAGGCTCAATGTGTAACTGATCCTTGGCTGTCTCTCGCTTTTGCAGTATATGGGTTATTCTTATCTAACCGTATGCTCCCTATTCTAGGTATCTAAAATCTTATTGTTCTCCTTCCCTCCCTCCTCTCTCCTTCCCTCCCTCAGTCCCTCCCTCCAACCTTGTCGCTGTACAGCTGAAGTTGGTTTCCAGCTTTGCCTTGGGAAGCATACAAATACATACAAATGCAACTGGAAAGTGAGGCTTACACTGCTAAATAGTGCCATTTGTTTGTCCCAGGAGTTGTTATCCTCCATGCGTCACACTTTGAACAAGATCAAGAGTGGCTTCTAAAAAATATGGCGATGAAAAGAATGCACACAAATAGTAATTATTGCTCTGTAGCTACTCAAGCTATAATACCCTCGGTGGCCAGAAGCAAGCAGGGAGGCAGGGGACTGGGTGGGGCTGGGAGTAGGTGGAGGCTGAGCTTTGTTCTCTGTGCATCACAGAAGAGCTTTCAGATTGCCCTTCTGATCAGCATAACCATACCTGCACCTCTCGGAGGTATTGTGGGCCACATCCACAAAGGCATCCAGGAGTGTGAAGCTCCTGGCCAACAAGGGGCACTGAGGTGAATACCCACAAATAGCCTGAAGGTAGGCTTCTCCACCTGAAGTGGCCACTCTTTCGAGTCAGTTGGAAGAAACTACTTCCTTCATCCTCTTGCTGACCTCTGACATTGTTCTGTTTAAGTACACAGCTTTTTCTTGCTACTTCTAGTAGAGAGTGGGATAATCAGCACAGAAATGGACACTGTAGACATCTAAAGTCTGGAAAGATGAATCCTACCCAAGCGTACTTTAGTCCAGATTGTGCTGTCCTCAGACTAAAAGCTGTTTTATCCAGACAGATAGCATAGAAAAGGCATGAAGTCCTTATTAATTCTCTATTTAAGCTTCTGAGTGCCTCCAAGCTACACAGAAGGCAGTTGTTCTTTCCATCTTGGAGTGAAAAAAATGAATACAAAAATCTGTCATAACAACATGAAAGCATTTCCTGAATTACAGCCCTGACTTCTGAATGAGTGTGTTCACCTCAAATGAGTCAGTGCAAGTGGAAAGTGTGTTGCCATAAAACAAGGAGGAACCTGACAGTCTAGAGCATTTGCTAGATAAGAGCATTTTCCCTGTATTCAGATCACCCTCCTACGGAAACAAGTTGAGCAAATGCTCACCCAGAGTCAGTAAATGAAACAGTGTCTATGTCCTGCACAAATGCATTACCTTATTCTGCTCCTGAAAATGAATGAAGTGGGCTTTGACTAACGCTTTCAGCAGCAGGCATTGGGAATGAACTAGGGTTGTCAGGAAAGATCATTGATTTTGCAGGACCCATCCAAGTTGTACATTGTAGTTTGGAGAAAGAGCACTCCCTTTTCAAAAGATAATTTTTCAGTGTACTGCCCATGTTTGTACTTTTGTGCAAACAATAATGGTTTCATAAATGTTTTATGTGATCAGGGTTTAGCTATACCTGGGAAGTTGGCAATTCTGACTAGATTTTACAGATACCAACTTTTTTTTTGCCGTAAATACTTTTTTTTCCCTTTCTGTTTATGTTCCCAGATTGATTTCCAATAGTTAAAATTTAAACAATAAAGGCAACTTCGGTTTTCAAATCTGCAAATAGGACAGACAATGTATGCAACCTCCTCATTGATTGACTCTTCTGTTTTTATAGATTCACCCTCTTGAAAGAGTCATTAAACACCAGAGAAAATGATTTGTTGCCATTGATTACATGACATACTGCTCTGACACACACAGTTTTTATATCTAAGTTATTAATTATGTTGTTAATGTAATTTGCAGACCACAAGATAAATCATTCAGCTTCTGACTGGATATTACTGGATATATTGCATATATAAATACATCTCTGGGTCTGAAGGTAACTGTTACCAAGAGTAATAGATTAGAAGACTTCTAGTTTGCCTTATAAATCATTATGAGCTAAGGAAAACTTCCTCTGCCCATTTGTTTTGTTATCTTGGAAATGCTGAGTTTCTCAACATCTTTACCATTTCTGTACTACACTGATGCACATAATTACTTCATTTCAATACAGAGGAAACACTTGCAGTTGTTCTGTTCATGCTCCATCCTCATCCTCTCAAGAATTTCACAGTTTAAGGTTAATAAGCTACAGGACATAAAAAGTCAAGCTTAATTTGTATCCTCCCGAAGGCTTCACTAAACAATTTTTTCCCTTTTCTGGTGTTGAATACCTTGTGCTAGCTTCATTTTCTGTAACTTTCTTTTCCTAGCAACAATTGCCAAGGAATTAATTATGACAGCCAGTGTCACAAATGCATGCCATGGTCACATAATGCCACTGGTGACAGACTCACGTGTTTCAAAGTGGAGCTCTCTGCATTTGTACCAACAAAATATTTTTTAAAGTTCCTCCTGATTTGTACTTCATTTCAGCAGGTCTGGCTCTTTCCTTAATTTCAGAAGAGTTTAGCAGCAACTATTCAGCAGTTGCCCTGGGAGCACACTGCAGATTATGCATGCTTGCCTGACATTTGACAGATGCCCTTAAAAGGCTCGGTTTCCTTTTCATAGAGGCCAGGGGGTTGAGGAGGGTGGAGGGCTAGAAACATTTTTGAAGCGAGTGACATATGTTTAAATGTCAAGGTGGTCTTACTGAATCGCTAAGCACAACCCTTGAACACTGAAGCAGTGGGAAATGTCCTTTTTAGCTAGAGCTAAGAATTCACATTTTTTAATATTCTTGATCCCAGAGATGACATAGTCCTTCATTTGGAGAGGAAGCTGAATGCTGAAGACTAAATTTTGTTGCCAGTGTGTGCTAAGACTCCTCTGAAAGTGTCCACATGCGAACAGTGAATAAAACATGTTCTGTAAGAGGCATTGCTGAAAGTGTGAAACTCAAGGAGGTAAATTATCTTCCCTCCTTGCTCAGCTCTGTCCATGCAGAGGTTGACACTGAACGTTGGTACAGTAATGATAAACAAAGCCACAATTGCAGCTGGGATAAAACCTGAGTGTAAGGAGGAGAATCATTCATCTTTAACAGGTTTCTTGGCTTAGGAAATGTTCAGCATCTTGATAACAAGGCTTGATACAAAGGTCTTCAGCACCATGGTTGATATTATTAAGAGTGTTAGTGCCACAGTCATTCCCAGATTGGAACAGCGAGGTGGCCTCAAAAAAGGGAGGTGGTCCTGGGTTTGGATCTGGGTGTATATCCTGGAGGGGTCCTGTCCACAGCCACACACCCCCTCACCTCTTCCCTTTCCTTTGGCTCAGGGCCCACCAAAAGGCAAGCTGTGGGCTCAAACTATGTGCAAGTCTAAGTTCAAATGTGTCTTCAAATCCCCAGTGCAGGTGACAGGCGAGCCACAGTCAGGAGCATGCTCATATATGTTTCAGCAGGTGAAATGCAGACACCCTAAAAGTTAGTAAGTTGCATTTGAAAATGTGTTCCTTAAATATAGCAATTATTGGGTCTAGAGATGCCTTTTAAAACCAACAGAAGTATTCCTGTTGTCAATGAGGATGCAGGTTTAAACCCCTCCAGCAGACATTATGTCTGTTTTTAATGAATTGATTATTTTGAGTACTGTGTACAAGTTTCATGCTCCTATGGAACTAGCAATACTGGTCAGAGTAAGGAATAGTGCAGGCAGCCCTGGTTCAAGGTTCAGTGCCCAACAGTCCTTATCAATCTTAGACTTGACTTGTCCTGAGTAGATATTGCCAATTATGTCATGGTAGCTGACGTAGATAGATATTTCCTTGGGAGGAAAATAATGGCCAGCATCGTTTTGACTTCCCATCTAAATTGAACTTGAACTCAACTCTCTAGAGAAACACAACCACTGCATTAAACAACTGACGGAATTAATGCTCTCATCGATCCTGCTCATCATTACAGATGTGTGCACTTCTATCTGCATCCAACTTCTCCATCTTAGGGAGCCAAACTGCAGCCCTGAACGGGCAGAACCTGCTGGCTTTTCCAGCTGTGCAAAATGGTACCAGCCCTGTTGCTGGTCTCACAGTTGCTCTGGGTTCATGCTGGTGTGAATAGGTGGAAGTAGAGGACGGGTGATGGATGAGATGTGGAGGTGACTTCTCCTTATTTGCTTCAGTGTCTCCTTTTAAATGCAAGTAGAAAGTGGAAAATGAAAACAACTGTGTCAGTTAACATTGATGAATAAGTTTAAAATTCAAGTTTACGTTATAAAATGCATATCAGCAAATTTGTGTTTTGCTATTCATTTGTATGACACAAAGTTTCTGAGAAGAGTGTCTATAATATGGAAATAGTTCCTGTCTATCAGATGATGATTGAATGTTTAACAGGGCCACAGCTACAGTACAGTGAAAGCTACAGTCAAGTATTCACTGGTTGCATCTAGACTTCCCCACTTGGACACTCTGGAATAAAGGCCTTTAAACACTGTATCTTGCATCTGCTCAAAAAAGAACTGTTATGGGGTTTTTACTGGAGAGTTTTGTTAAAGACCATTTGGAGACAGAGGATGAAACATGCAACATTTCAGGGCTATCACAATTTTTTTCTTGATGCTTTGAAATTTTAGAAGGTTTTTTAAAAGATCTTTATGATCAGACCAATAACATATACAGATATGTAAAAGATTTAACTGCTAAAGACTACCTTTTTTTCTGTTTTGTTTAATTCCCCTTATCCAGAATAGTAGATAATTTTTAAGAGGATTAATCAAAGTAGACATTGATTAAAATGTATGAAAAGAAAGTTTCATAAAACTAAAAGGAACCTTTTTACTCTATCAGTTTATTCACGCAAATTGACTTTGTGACTGATAAGGAGGGCAGGGGGTAGATGAGCAGAGAGGAAAGAACAGCAGCCTAGGAGTGATGACAAAAGGTGCTGGAAGGGTCCCTGACTGTCAGCACAATGAAGGAAGGGAGTGGAGGACAGCATGCTGATATCCCTTCCTGTGTGCAGCTTTTGTTAGGGCCCTGATGAATGTGAGGAATGAGGCTAAGAAGATACTGACAAGCTGTAAAAAATGGGAGGTGGGTCATGAAATAAGCCCAGGAGTCTGAGGAAGAGAGACCACGTCATGGAACCATAGAATGGCTTGTGCTGGAAGGGATCTTTAAAGGTTATCTAGTCCAACCTCCCTGCTGTGGGCAGGGACACCTTCCACTAGACCAGGTTGCTCGAAGTCCCATCCAGTCCTCTGATAATCTTGTCCCTACTCTGGACTCACTCCAACAGATCTATGTCCTTTTTATATTGAGAAATTTGTCTGTATTCCTCACAAGTCCCTGCTTCCATCCTCTGTAGGCTTCTTTTTTGTGTTTGAGATTGCCCAGGAGCTCCTTGTTCATCCTTGCAGGTTTTCTGCCATTTTTGCCCAACTTCCTTTTTGTTGGGATGCATTGCTCCTGAGCTTGGAGGAGGCAATCACTGAATATTAACCATCTTTCTTGGGCTGCTCTTCCGCCCAGGGCTTTATCTCATGATTCTCTATGCACAACCTTGAAGAGGACAAAGTCTGCTGTCCTGAAAGTCCAAGGTAGTGAGCTTGCTGTGTGATCTCCTCCCTGTCCTAAGCAGTGACCACTTTATGGTCACTACAGCCCAGGCTTCCCTTGAGCTCCCCATTCCCCACCAGTCCCATCTTGTTGGTGAGAACAAGATCCAGTGGCCGGACTAGCTGGAATTCCTTTGTGCTGCTCTCCAGGTGCTCTCCTGCTGACCTGTGATCACTCTCTGGACTCTGGGTGTCTACCACTGGCCCTGTCATCAAACTGGTAGGAGTGGGATGGATCGGGTTACCCTCCCCAGCACCATTAGTTTTCTGTCTTTATCAGCTTGGCAAGCTGTCTTGGGGTGTCTTTATGATGTTGTATCCCGTATCACTCAGGCATGGATTTTGCGCCTTTCTGTGCCTTCAAACTGAGCCTGAGAGGGAAGAGAAAGAAAAAGTTAGACAAACTTTTTCAAAACAGTTCTGTGTCTCAAGGACACTACTTTTTTTCCTGCGCTCGGCGGCTGCAGGGAGATAGCTGCTGCTGCGGCAGGGCGGAGGAAGCACCCTTCTTGTTTCTTCAGCCAGTTTTTTCAGCTCTGTTTCTTCAGAGAGAGACGGAGAGTTAAACTTTGTTCTGGGACTTCGGTTTTTTTCCCTTCTTCTCTTCTGGACTGTTTCAGCAACATCAGAACACATCAGGAGGGCTTTCCAC
>VZTE01005077.1:1662061-1703241 GCA_013397775.1 Eulacestoma nigropectus | reverse complement strand
AACCTGGTGGGGGAGGGGCAGCTGTAACCTGCCTTCTATCAGAGAACGATTCAAATTCGGACGTTCCTCCGAATTTGTCTCCAAACCGGGACAAATATTAATTTGGCGCCCAACGCGTGGCTCGAAGGAAAGTGAAAAAACTGTACTAATTACATTTTGGTTTGGTTTTAATTACTTTGTATTGGGGTAAAGTAGTCACCATGTTGGTTGAGTTCATAATGTCTGCCTGGCTTGAGCTACTGATGTCTTTCTGGTCCCTAGGCCTGTTTGACATACTGATGCCTTTCTGGATAGGCCTGTTTGCCTATCCACAACTTGCTCCGATTTTGTTCCTGATACGTAACTTTTACAGAGCAGGGGCACGAATCCGCTGTGCTCGGTGATAATGATTTATAAGAAGTTAACAGAGGCAACTGGCAGTTGTTCAAAATGTGTATGATCAGTGGTTTCTCTGTCCTAATCCCAGTCCTAGTTTCAGTAGCCTGTTTTGGGGGTTTATTATTAATTGCACCCAGTTTGTTAGAGGAGGAGGGGATGGGGTTTCCCAGGCTTTCATCTTCTTCCCCTTTAAGTTTGATACATTATCTTTGGAGAATGTTCAGTTTCCCCTGGATGTTAAAGAGACAACAACTGAAGATGCTCTTGTCCCTCTCTGCCATATGGACTCCATGAGCCCCCAGTAGAATGTTTAAGTCCAGTATCATTTAGCACTGGTGTTAAGTCCTTAAAATGAGTTAATTTGTTTATTCCTGTTCTTTCTCCCTATTAGATTATTTCAGTCTTCATTCTGAGGCTGCAAAATTATTTTGAACATTCAGGGAAAATCTATTCATATGCTATTCTCTAATAGACTTTAATTATAAGAAATTAAATGATCCTCCAAACCTTCTATAGACTTGTCTTTCCTCAACATGCACTGAGGAAGTGGCATGGCAAACATAGTGTTGTCTGTTAATAAAATGCACATAGATAAAAGACATAAAATTAACATATCACAAGATTATAAAATCACAAATTCTATTCAGTTTCTGGTCCATTTTCCTTCCTGTCAGTTATTAATTTGACCTCTGCAAATATTCTTCGCAGTACATCATATGGTTATAAATCAGTAGACCCTTCAAAATTGCAGTCAAATCTCCAAATACTAAAATAGCCTTTGAGTGTAAAGTCAAGCATTCAGCTGCTGGTAATGCAATTAAAAGTCTATTGGTCTCCACAGGCTAAGAGAGTAGAATTTTGCTGAAGATTGCATGGCAAGCATGGAGTGCAGCTGGAGCAGGATGCAGTTTACATGACCCAGAGGTTCCACAGCTCTAGAGACACCGTCTGTCTTCTGGCCACTTGTTGCCACATTTTCTTTCATTCCTGATTTATAGCTTCAATCTTGTTTATGGTAACACTCGTAAATTTTAGGCAAGTCAAACAAAGGGACGGGTGATATATTCCTCAGCGTAGGAAATCTGTTGGAGAGGGACCAAAGGAGGATTATAGAGATGACTAGAGGGCTGAACCACCTCTGCTATGAAGACAGCGATGGGGTTGTTCAGCTTGGAGAAGAAAATGTTCCAGGGAGAACTTACAGCAGCTGTCCAGTGCCTGAAAGGAACCTATTGGAAAGATGGGGATAAACTTTTTAGCTGAGTCTGTTGTGATAGGACAAGGGATAATGGTTTTAAACTAAAAGAGAGTAGATTTAGATTTGATAAAAGATTTTTTACAGTAAGGGTGGTGAAACACTGGCACAGCTTGCCCAAAGAGGTAGTAGATGCAACATCCCTGGCAAAATTCAAGGTCAGGTGGATGGGGCTCTGAGCAACCTGATCTGGTTAAGGATGCCCCTCACTGCAGGAGGATTGAACTAGACAATCTTTAAAAGTCCCTTTCAGCCCAAACCATTCTATGATTTATAAGACCTGTGTAGCTTACTGTTTACAGACTTTCCTATCCACAGAAGAGACCATTAATATTTTAGCCGGAAACTAACTGGCAGAAGTAAGATTGCTCTTCTTTATCACCCACACATGCGGAAAGAGTGAAAAACTCCAGCTGCTAGTACATGCCATCTACTATCTAAGCTGCTTAGGAGCCCTGCAAATACCACCTGTGGGTGCTATTTGTGACTCTGCAGGTATGTTTTGTCCAGAGGACAACAGGCAGAAGCGATGTTCATTTGGCATGCCTGTGCTGAAAAAGCAGTGATACGGAGCAGGTGGTTCTTGGATGTGCCAAAGCAGAGACAAAACTGTAGTTTCAATTCCGTGATCCCATGTCCACTTGTCCATGAACACCACCAACAATTTACTGCAGTTTAACCATTTGCTGCTTCTCAAGCAAACTTCCATAAATGACATGGGACATACCCTCAGCCTGCAGCAGGAACAAGGTGCAGTGTTCCTGCGAAAACCTACACAGAAGGAAACTGCTTAACAAACAGATTGTTAAAGCTGGTGAGTCAATCCCATTCCAGCACCTGCCCTCAGACAGCTCTTTATGGCAAAATAAATGTTTCTGCCAGATCCTCAGGATCCATATAGTGAGTGCAAAAGGCAGCTTCGCTTCTCACCTTGCAAATCAGTCTTGGTGCCCTCTTCTTACATTTCTGCTAAATCCAAGAACAGGGGGTGTAAAGCTGTAGATAGGCACCTGCAGGCACTGATCTGCCTTTCCCGATCTGCCTGGAGGCTCTCCACGTGGATGCTGTTACCAGCATCCCTCTTTGCCAGCACATTTTTCCATGCATCTTCCTTTAAAAAGTGTTGCAGAGCAGTTAACAGCTTCAAGAGGAACTGTTGTCATTGCTAATGTTTAGGGATTAGAAAATGTTAGTTCTGTGCAAATGATACTTAATTAGTCTTGTAAGTTAATAATTATTTTTCATTAATAGAGTCCTAAATCTTTGAAAGCCTTAAATACTGTATATCTCATTATGTTACACAGTACAAAACCAGTGAAACCCTTTCATTAATTCATTAATGATTAGTTGGAAAAGCAATATGACAGATTATTTTACATGTTACCAAGTACTATTAGTACACTCATATACACAGCTTAATTCAGAACTTAATATTAGAGTTTTAGTTCTTCAACCATGGAAATTGAGTAGAAAATGACTATGAAGATAAATTTTCATTTGATTTTTTTTTTCCAGCCACACTTTCTATCATGTACTCCTTCTTTTTTACAATTCACACAATAACAAAATAAAATTAAATATGTCTTTAACATGGAGGACTACTTTTCTTTTTTTTTTTTTAAGCTAGGTATCATTTAGTTAATGGATGTCCAATTAGGCAAAATGTCAAAATCAGCAGTGCCATACTTTTGAAAGCAGTGAATCCTCAGCTCAGCTGAGACACCAGGCAGTTAGAAGTCTAAGTCTTAAGCAACTGAATCAGACCTTTAGTTACGGACTTCTACATTTTCCTAAGGACCAAATGCCAGGAAAATGAGGTTAAGTTTCATGAAAGTGAGTTAATGAACATCATCTTTTTGGAGAGAGAAAGCGTGAGTCTTGTTCTCTTCACACTTTTGTCTCAAGAGCAGACAAGGAAGATCACCTAGAAGCAGTCTGGGTTGGGTCAGGCAGATAGCACCCTAAAAGCACCTTTATCACCCTGTCACTATTCCCTCCAGGTCTACACCTCAGACACAGACCCTTGTTTGGATAGGAGAGCTGGGACCACCGTGCTGTGTGGTGAGTCCTCCCACAGCCAGGCTCTGACTCAGTTACCCTGCTGTGTGTGGTCAGACTGTTCAGGACATTGAGTCTAATTTAACTGGAGTTATCACTACAAATAAAAAGTGGATGACTGAGGAAAGAGTCACATGTATTTCTGCCTGAATGTCCTCTTGCAGCAAAGCAAGCCAAGATTACATGCACATGCACTGTTGCTCTGTTTTTGTGAACTGCACATGAAATATGGAGAAAATGTCTTTAAATGAAGGCTCTGGAAATATCTGTTGGCAAAGAATATATTTTGCAGGACATTCTGCAGTAACTTCTGTTTGGTGGACAGGACTCTTGTCCTACTCTTAAAATGGAAGAAGTTCACAGATCAACTCTGCTTAAATAGATGTTAGGGGGGAAAGCACAGAAGGATACCTGTCAGCCACCAGGTATTTCCTTCATTTCCTATCCTTTCAAAGTTTTGGGTAGACTTTGGTGGTTGCAGGGCTCTACTCAGGTGTACCTACACTAAATGGAGAGCTCCTGCTTTCCATAAAAACTTTGTCAAAATACGAGCTTTCCCTTTCACAAGGAAGTCCATGCTTTTGAAATGTGCTTTGATCACATTGTAATATCAAGTCAGGGAGCTATTATTATACCTGTGCAAAATAAAAAAACCCTATCAACCAACCAAACAAAAAATCCTCAAAAACTTTAAAAAAATATTATCACTATTTAACTATTTATTCTAATCTTTTCAAATGTTCTATTCAAAATTTTAATGTTAAATTTTAATACAGGCAGTCACAGAAAAAAAAATGAAATCAGGGCTTGGTGCTGTAAACAAGAAGTTTCAACACTTTCACACGGAAAACTCCGTCAAAGTTGTGTGCCTGCAAAAAATTTGCAAATTCCTCAAGTCTACTGTCCAGTAGAAAGGTCTTCCATCAGAAGTGCTTTGTATTCATGAAGTTGCTCAGAACAAGCAGTTTCACATGCTCTAATGAGCTGTATGCGAAAACAGTAGACATGCACTTAACCAACAAACAATGTTTTTCTCCACCCCATACTCAACAGAATGCAAAATAAATTCCATTATTTGCTTCATTTGCGTCTTTTGGGGACAGTAATACATTGTAAACATTATTAGTGCTTTACATTGACATCTGTCTGTGGAAGGACTCAGAAGTTAGTCTTACCACAGGGTGTAAATTATCACTGACCCTCTGGAAAGAAAGTCCCAGACTGTGGCTGGGAACACCAGGAGTGGGGATGTCCCTGCAGGCCAGCCAGTCTTTGAGAATCTTTTTTAATGCTCATTGTAAATCCTGAAGATATACAGAAAACTTCAGTTTCTGTGATGCTTTCTAAACCACAGGAATATATTTAACACATTAATAAAAGGAAAAAAAAGCCAAACAAACCCTAGGAACAATCCAGTTCATGTCATCTCTCTTGATTTTTCACTCAGTAGACTTCTTTATGGATTAAAAAACTTTTTTTCTTCTTCTTCTTGTAAAGAGTGTTCATTGAAGCTTGGCCAATAGATGGTATCACCCATTCCAAAGTCTATGCTATGGGAGGCCTATGGAAGCATATCTGCTCAAGGCATTCATGCAAATTATTACTTACTGCCCTATATGCTCATAAATTAATAGCTTCTCTGTGGATGAAAAACAGAAATTAGACAACCATTAAGGTTGAACAATGTATAAAGAATATTAAATATTAATATATGAAATGAAAAAATATTGCAAGAGATATGAATAGATATGCCAGAAGCATAACAAGCCAAACCTAGGAATGTAAATAATAAAAACATGTTTTCAGCTAGATATTCTGGATGGTTTAGTATTCAAATTAAAGTTTGTTTTCCCATTCAATAAAAACAAAACAAAAAGTATTTACCGTTGTTGCCTTATTTGCATGAGAGTTCATTTTCCTCCTGTGAACAGAAGCAGATCTTTAAGCGGAGGCGAATCAGGATGGAAAGGCCACTTTCTCATCGGTGTGTTTTTCAGTGAGGTGTGGATGGCAGCTCTGCAAGTTCAGGAGCAAGAATACCCCTTACAGTTTAAAATGTTATTTGAATGAATAATTACAAAGCTAGCTTGTGCATTTTAATGACTTGTGTCAGCAACAACGATAAAATTGAAATGGAAATTGGATGAAGTGTTTATTTAATAGTAGGATAAGGCTGCCTGTTGCTAAAGTATTGCGGCTGACTGCATGTGTCGCTTGTCTCTGGCAATGATGCTTTTCCTTGGAGCCCTGTCAGAGCTACAGGACCTATCATTTCACACAGCCCATCAACTGTGAAAAAATCATGTTAAAAATACCTGATTTCTTTGTGAATCCAAGTTCATTTTAAAAATCTATTACACCCTGGCCAGCTTCAGCTCACTTCTGCTAATTCTGAATTAAATGCTACTCTTCCCTGTCCCTGGGAGAATTATTGCGAAGGTGCTCTCTATGGATTTTGACCTTAACCATGGATTGCTTCAGCCAGACCTTGCTTCAGCCTCTTGTGAGGTCCGTAGGAGTGACAACTGCACCCATTGTAAAAACACATTTAGTGAAACATCAGATGGAGCATGTCCTTACTCCCGTACTCAGTTTTATACAATTTCATTTAGCCAGATGTTCATTTCCCAGAGCTTGGGCTGGACTGTCTCAAGGGGTGCTTTCCAAAAACTCTAGATCCACTCCTGGCTAAAACCTTGGTGTGTGTCCTACACACATTCAACAGCCTCATTTTAAATCGTGTACATAGAGCTGCGCAGGCTCCACTTTAGTTAGGGTACTAAATCTGGGCTGTTCCCATGCTGGGGGCTGTTTTGTGGGATTCATAGGAATGAGCAAACAGTAGGAAGGAATCTGGTATATTTGTAGTAGGCAGAAAATGTTTTTCAGGATAGTCCCGAAACAGTCTAATGAGCATAGATATCTAAGGATTTCAGATCCAGATGCTTGGTTTAATCAACACACACATGCACAGACACAGAGCACATGCTGGCTCAGAAAATGGATTAATTACTAAAGCTTTTGATTAATACTGATCATGGAAAAAAACCCTACTTTTTTTTTAGGAAGGAATGCTCTTATTTCTGCCTGTGGTTTGAAAAAAAATATGACTCCTGACTACTTTTCAGTTCTGATTGGAAAAATGTTTCAAAATAACTGCTGTATTTTTATAAAACACAGTAACCACACAAGGCAAGGTACCAATCCTTCTAAAGGTACATGATAGTAAAGCCTAGGCTTCAAAGTGCTTGGGGCTGTGTCCAACACTGAGAAAATCCAAAATAACATTGCACAACTGTACTATCAGGCATAGGGTCAATCCAGTTCAGCTCCAAAGGAGGTGGCATCTGTTACCTACCTCATGTTTTAGTAAATAGTCTGGTTTTTATGTGACAAGTGCAAACAGAGATACAAATTAATGGGAAAAGAAAAGCCCCAATTGTCCATTTGTGTCACATTGCAAACTGCTGGGTGAAAAACAGCCCAGCATCATTTAATCATCCTGTTTTCCCTCTCCTTTTTCACTCATTACATTCATTACTGGTCACAAAAGACTGCTCACAAAACAGCTAGTGATTTTAATTTAATGCATCCTTTCTAAAACCTGCAGGGAAATTAAAGGAGGGAGCAACCTGGGGAGGGCTGGGGAGCAGAAGGGGGAAATGGCACATCTGAAGCTTTAAATGCTAATAGTCAAACATTTCCCAAATAGATCTGAGCTGACCTAAACACATTGGGAGGGCTTAACTCATTAGTTTGCAAATTAAGTCAAATTGACACAAGGAGTTTCCTTGCAGTGCCTTTAAATCTCTGATGGAGGCTGGTGAGTGACCTCTCAATCTGACAGGCCAACAGTTGCCAAACCATCTCAATATCACAAAATCCAATAAAACAAGCTACCCAGGCAGATCACCAAGGGCTGGTGCAAGTTTTTTTCTCTACATTATGCAAAAGGTTGTTGTCGCCACCTCCAGCTAAATATACAGGCACCATTGCTTTACAAAGGGATAACCAAATAAAAGAGCAGTAATCAACCAATCTAATCAGCACAGGGTGTAATATCAGGGAAGCATGACAATATTTGGTTGGAACTGTAGAGAGCCTTTGGAGCACAGCTCACCTGGGGGGCATTGCTCTAGCAAATGGCACCCTTCCAAACTGTTCCACGCTAGCCAGTGTGGGGGCTTTGATGGTGGATTTGCTCTTTCAAGTCTTGTCTCTTCATCCACTGAAATCAACAGAAAGGCTCCCACTGACACTAGAAGGAGGGAAGAGGAGAGGGAAATATGCACTGTGAGAGAGGCCAGAAGGGGCTATGCTGGCATGAGCATGACCTGGGGCAAGGCACAGCTCACCACAGCCGAAGGAATGGGATTTATCCCCCCAGCAAGGTGTTTACACTGGGGTATCTGCCTGGGAGCTGGGTGCTTACGCTGGCAGAGGTGCTTGCCCCTCCCTGAGGTCCCCCAGTCCCCCTGACCAGATCTCCAGCAGCTGTTCCACACGGGAGCCTCAGCACCCAGCTCACCCCAGGCTCTCGCATGCTCATTTGCCTGAACCGTGACACCCTGGGTGTTAACACCAGCTTTCTGCTTTCCAGCCCTTGCTGTGAGCTATTTGCCTCCTCTTGTAGAAGATGCTGCAATCACTAGCCACCTGCTTCTGACTAGAAGCGATGCAGGAAGAAAGCCCTGCTCCCATGGACATGCCCCAAAATACCTTCATGGCTCCATTATTAACACTGGGAAAAGCTCTTTGAGGTGGATTTTGACAGCAGGTTGACAAGGATGCGTCACAACAAAAGTAGAAGACTTCTACTTAGTTTTCAGAAATAATATCAGAGTGATCTGGGAAAAAAATATTGCAAAGTCTGAAAGGACTGTTTAAATATGAGTTTAATAAGGTTAATATGCCTAAAGCATACAGAGTAGAAGTCCTCCAACACACTACTGTATGCATCTTCCTCGGGATGCAGTTCGAAGTCCACTGGTCTTGACTTGACTTCCAAGGCACTTGACTTGGAAATTGTTCTCCATGCTTATTTTTCTCTTTTTCATATTGGTTCTGGTATTTTACTCAAGGCTGTCCAAAATATTTCATGGGTAGTCTCACGCTTTCTACCCCCTTCTGCCAGAAACGTGTCTGCTGTGATGCCCTCAGTCAAGTAACTCACGAGTTACCAGTTAAATGCACACTTGTAGCGATGACCATTGAATGAAGGCAAACAGCCTTGGGAGACCAATTAAGCCACATGGTTATTTTTGACAGATCACGTCCTAAAGTGCAGCCTTTTGAACACAAATGGGAAGTATATGTCCTTCAGAAATATTTCTATGTGTCCTCGTGCTCAGGATATGGATATGGGAACTAATTACTGCTATGTTTAATTGCTTCTCTCCCCACAATAAATTCTCTCTCTCCAGGCTGGCTGTTACCCTTCATTTACTTCCTGAGGAGGAAACTCTCCCTCACATACCCCATGATCAGAACTGATGCCATGGTTGTTACTGCAGGGCAGCTGACTTACACCAAGTTCACACCTCCTCCTCCCCCAGTATATAGTTTGTATGACTATCCCATAAACCTATAAAATTAATATTGCACTAAAAATAGGGGTAGTGAGCTAAGCCAATATAGCAGTTCAGCCCTTCCGTTCCTAACTACCTGTCCTGTGTTGAGACCAAAGTTCAGAGACTTAGGAGTATAAAATCTCAGCTCAGTGTCACCATAGCATCCAACAGCAAGTACCAGGGCTTGGCCTTTTTTGTAGCTCCGTATTGCCTTGCGGGAGACTGCAAATCATTCCTTCTGTGTTGTAGCATGAACTGCGTCCCCTTTAGCTTGACTGTTTACCCAAAATAATTATTCTGCAACTCAAACTGGTCTTGTTATCCTGGGTGGAGTTCCTGTTTCTTCCTCAAAATTGATTTTTATAAATAACTGGACACAATTTACCTCTTTTTTTGAAGAGGGAAAGGACGGAAATGAGATTTTGGACACTTGAGTCTGATCTCCCTCCTTGCTTATTTATTCTCTTTTGCCTTTTACTAATGAGTGTTATACTTTGCTTTATTCTCCTTTTATTTCTGTTTTGTTGAAGAACTTCTTTTGGCTGCCTCTTACGTCCCTTGCTAATTGAAATGCATTTTATGTCAGTTTTTTAAATTTTATCTCTGTCATATAACCCGCAGTTTGGTGGGAGAATTTTAACAAGGGGGTTTCCAAGAGACTTCCCAGCTTCTCCTGCCAATGCAGCAAACCATTGTGTTGTAAACATATCCAGGGCTGCCTGGCGATTGTGGGTTATTGTGCGCCTCATACTAATTACCCTCTACAGGGAGATAGTGTGCAGAAACATTGTGAAAACCTTGTCTTCTCTTCCTCCAGCATTTTGTTCCATTCTCACATCCTTGGCATCCAGCTTTTCGCCACTCCTCAGCGTCTCAGGCATTGCACGTTCCTTTTTCTCTGCCTACTCTTTTGCAACAAATGAAGAGTCTGTTTTCCTAAACTCCCTTCCCTGCTGAAACACCTTTGGCCTCCTCTAATACCTGTTGCTCTTCCTACTCCTCCAATGCCCATCTTGTAAAACAGCACCTGGTATAAACGCACCATTTCAGGTGTGGTCTTACACTTTGCCATCTGCTGCCAGGAAAGAACTTTGTTTCCAAGTTCAAAACTGCTCTCTTCTTGTCTTGGATCATGTTCAACAGTGCACTAACTCTATTGAGATCCTCATCCTGGTCATCCAAGAAAAATTGTCTTGTCTGTGCAAACATGCTCAGTCACCATTTGCTGCAACGAGGTACACTTTGCACACAGTTATTTCTGTTTCCCTTTCTAGACTCAAGGCGTGTTAGGATACGAGCTGTTCACCCAGCCTTTCTGCAGTAAGATCCATCACATTATGTCTGCTGTCATAAAATATAATAATAACTGTTAATCTGTTGAGTGCCTGAACTAGAAAAGCTGGCTTACTTGCTTGGCTGAGAGAAACTCTCTCGGTGTTTGAAAATCCATTTCTTCACATGGTTAAAATGAAACCTGTGGGAAAAAGCTTTTGTACGAGCTCCTAAAATTTTAGACCTCTGAGAAAAATCAAGGGCCCAGCCTTGAATTCTCTTTTAGAGATCAACCCACCACTAATTTGACAAAAGAAT
This sequence comes from Eulacestoma nigropectus, assembly GCA_013397775.1. Taxonomy (NCBI): domain Eukaryota; kingdom Metazoa; phylum Chordata; class Aves; order Passeriformes; genus Eulacestoma; species Eulacestoma nigropectus. The sequence goes on along the minus strand of VZTE01005077.1, from coordinate 1,692,390 downwards.
AACCCATACCAAGGACACAGAATGAAACTCCATCTAGATTTTAATGGCTTCCTTAGTCTTCAGAAGAATCATCCATTTCCCAGGTACAGCAAAGTGTCCAGGTCTTGGTCTTGTGCCACCTCAGGTGAGACCTGGCCATTTCTCCCCATTTACCCTCCTTCTTTCCCCGTCTCTGGCTCCAGGGAAGGGCCTCTGTGACACCCACTGCAGCAAAAAGCCAACACAGCTGGGGTGAGTCCATGCCTGGAGCCTTTCTTAAAAGGAACACGAGCATAAATGCCCTTTTTGGCTCACTAGCCTGGCCTGTGGGGTCTGAGAGTATGTGGGCTTCTTTCCTGCCTCACTTAAGAGCAGTCAACTTCATCAAGGGTTTGAATGATGGTGTTTGGAGGTAAAATACCCTGCTGAATGGTGACAGGGATACCTGATTTTTAATTGTTTTTAAATGTAGGAGAGTGGAAATTGTGAATATAACATGCAGGAAAACCTTCTGTATTTCATTATTTGTGGCATGTATTTAAAAATTAACAAAACTTTCAGAAAAATCTGCACACATTTAACATCTGTTATCTCTTTTCTAATCCTTTAAATCCCTTCATTTACTCCAAAGTTGCTTAAACTGTTATCAACCTCTTTTGAGGGCTCTACATCTTAATCACAGCTGTATGACAAATATTTGATGATATAGCATGCATTTGGCAGATACTTAGGACTCAAATGATAATACCAAAATAGAGGTTTCATATGATTACAGAGACTAAGGGATTAGAAACCAGATTTAAATGGGTCCAAGGGGCAAATTCAAAGACTTCAATCATCTTTTAAAAAACAAGATGCCATGGTTTGTAAAAAAAATTCTAAAATGAATTTGCCAATGATCTCTCCTCCAGAAATATTCTATCACTTCATCAAACTTACTTATTTATTTAAGCTGCCTTTGAAGCTCTTTTATTTCAAGCGGAAAAAAAAAACCCGAGTTCAGCTGCATACATTACACAAGGGGAAAAAAATAACACTTATGTAAAACCTCAGTGGGAACTTTCCCTTCTTCTGCTTTGTGAGGAGCAGACATTTCCCCAGAGCTGCTTTTGAGTTTTGTGGTGAATTGAGCCTCCGGGTAAATCCTTCTGAGCGGGAGTGAAGCACTGAGGAATGGCACATAACGACAGGCTGGGGGGCTGTGCTCCATGTCGATGCAGCGAGCTCGGGGCGGATCTGGTGGAGCATCCACGCGGTGGCCGGGTCTGGGTGGCCGCTGATCCCGGTGGAGGTCAATTGCTCAGCGCAGTTGCCCCCACACGGAGGGGCGGTGCTGTCCAAACTGCCCAGGTCCCCACTGTCTCAACAGGTCCCCACAGGGCTGGCAGGTACATGGTGCTTCAGAGAGACCTGTGACCTGGCGTAGCCCTGGCTGGCAGCTGGTGCGGTTTGGAGTTACAGATGTGACTTCCCCTCTGCAGGGCTCACCAGGCTGGGGCACTGCGCTGATGTGACCATAGCACTGTCGTTTCCAGAGCTGCTGCCCTGGAGCTGGCTTAAGCATCTCTGCACCGTGCTGAAGGATGCATTAAGGACTCACTGAATGGGGAAATCACCACTCCAAGCTAGCGTATCTCCTTCTCATCCCCCTTTCTTCCAGAATGAGATAAGGTTGAGTCTAAATTTATGGGATGCTCATTATCTTGAAGAACTGCTCAGTACATTTAGGATCAGAATCTGTAAAAGTTTTAAGGTTTGGGTTTTTTTTGTTGGGTTTTTTTTTTTGTGGTTTTTTTTGTGGTTTTTTTTTTTGTTTGTTTGTTTTTTGTTTTGTTTTTTTTTTAAATCCCAGGTTAGTTTTTGGCTAGTTTCATGCCTGGAGCTGGCTTGCCAGAGGTTTGCATGAGCATTGGTGTAAAAAAAAGGAGAATAAAGGAATGTACAGCCCAGGGTGGGGACAGGGGGTGGCCTAAGTCACCCTGCAGCAGCACCCTCTGAGGCTGAGAGGTACAAAACGTCCTCCAGAAAATCTTTACCATTATCAATACTCAAGACTAAAGACATGAATTTTCCTTCTTACTGTTAATTTTATTTTATGACACTGATCCTCTAACCAAACATAGCAAGATGTGATGCAAGCTCCGCTCTTCCTCTCCTACAAAGGATCCAAATAGGGAAAAAGTGACAAGAAAACCTGCTGGGACAGAGAGACAGAGAGCACCACTGCTTTATTCCTTTGGGAAGAGCACTAGTGGCTGAACAGGAGCAAAACCCATGTCCTCAGGATGCAACGGAAGACAGGAGGACTAATTCTGGAGATGCTAAGTATGCAGCTGATGTGCTGGGCCTCAGCTCTGGTGCCTCTTCTTCCTCCTTGCTGCATGTCTCACTGTGTTGCCATAAGCTCCAAAATTGTAAGAGTGAGCAACACTCAAGGATCCCAGGCACACCACAAATCCTGAAGAAGGGTCAGAGGCATCCAAGGGGAGGGATTTGCATGCCAGGTGATAAAGTATGTTTCTAGGTGGATTTCTGCTTGGACTGGTGCTAGAGGGCTGTATGGCCTGTGCCCTTGACCCAGTTCTTCTTGCTATGCCTTTTTCCACATGAAAACCTGGTAATGTAATCCTCACTTAAAGAGATTTTCATACTGGGTTGCTACTACTCACTAGGACTTTTAGTGGGTTTTTTTCTATCCTTTTTTGTTTTATCTCCCTGTATGAAACCATGAAATGGAGAGTCATCACATGTATCAAGAACACAAGAAATACTACTGCCTGTAGATGAAGTAACACTTAGTACAACAGCAATCTGAAAGAGTATATTTATATTACATTTTATCAGCACTGAAATTTCTATCTTACAAAAGGGAGAAAACAGTCTTTGCTGGGTGTGTGCTCTGAAGAGAAAAGTCAGTTTATGGATTCAAGAGGCTCTTTTGGTAATGCTTTTACCCATGCTTAGAATACTATAATAAAAGAAAAATCTTGTGAGCAAAAGACAGGTTTTGGCTTTCATTCCTGCTCACGCATCTTCCAACTTCTCCAAACAAACTCAGCTCAGGTGTCTTGTAAACTTCAGAGGCAAAGTTTAAGAAACAAGATGAATTCAAAAGAGTTTGTGTTGTCAGCTACAAGAGTAAAAAAATGTTATCAGCTGCTTAAGCACTGCTGACTAATGTATATTCAAAAGCAAATCAACACAGTCGCACCCACTCTTCAAGCATCAAGGAAACCAGATGAGACCAGTGTCTCAGAGATATGGTGTCAAAGGATTTGGTGTGTTGTTTTTTTTTTTAGACAGTAGATGGAAGGGGAGAATTGCATTAAAATGTAATGTTTGTCAATGGCAGTGATAAAAAAAGAAAAGAAAACTTCCCTGGCCGTTGCTGGCTGCTGCATGCAGCAATCTGAATACATTGGTAATGTGAGGGACTGATTAGTCCTGTAAGGCTGCCTACAGGTTAGCAGGCCTCATTTCAAATCTCTGACAGCAATATGTGTCGTTTCATGCTTCATCCTCATTCCCCATGTTCAACACAAACCGGGGTCACTCTATATATGGAAATCACTGTCTTCAGGGCAAAAAAATTAAAAAAGGTGAGATTGCCGCTTTAACCTCACTGGCCTCAGAAAATATGTTTTAGTCTGATACATTATACTAGTAGGAATTATTTATCAAGAAGATACAAGCTCGATATTTCAGAAATAATGAGATGTTCTGGTTTTGCAGCTGAAATTTTATGGTCCAGAGAGCATCAGCTATGAATTCAGAGAATGAAGTAAACTTGCAATGGATGATACACAGCATGCAGCTGAAGTAAAATGGCTGTGCAAAGGGTAATATGAAAGTTATAACACAGTGCAAAGCTCACTGTGTCTTAAGTGCCTTTGTTGTCAAACAGAGACAGATGTTTCAAAGACAGTGCAGGAACAAGATGCTTGCAGTATTTATTGAGAGAAGTTTTGCTTGGGAAAGGAATTGCCCAATGAGAAAGTTTAGTTGCCAACCCTCAAATCCCACAGCTTAGAAGACCTACTGAAGTATTCATGCCAAGAAAATTTGAGAGCAGAAATGCAATGTTCAAGTACTCACTGTGGAGAGATTAGGCAGGCTGCAGCAAAGGCTGGAGGTTTTCTCCCAGTAAGGGGTGGATTTCCAATACCTTGATTTTGCTAGAACAAAAGCAGGTGTATAAATCCATGAATGTTGTTTTACACCACTGTTCCCAGCAAATGTTACTTTAATAAGATGATAAGGGAGCAATGTATGAGCTCAATATACTGTCTGATTTTGTTTAGTTTGCTCTCTTGTCTGATCAAACAAGTGGAGTGAAGAACTTGCATTTCCTCTGATATCAGTCTTGGGTTAGGGTTCAGCAGAAGTATTTAAATGTCAGACACAGAATCAGTTACCAAATATACAGTGCTGTCCAAAGTAATTAATTTGTTTGACATGGCTTGTGGGGATTATAAACTCCATGTGACTTAATGAGAACAGAAGCACTGCCATGAGGAGTGATAGTCAGTCCTTGTGGCTGCTCACATCCCTACAAGAAAGACCAACATGCAGATGCTTAGTAATCACCAGAGGAAACAGGGCTCAGACCAGGGACTCAGCCCACGGCAGTGCCACAGAGTTCTGTCCTTGCACCACCCAGCCCTCTCCTACAGCTCCTTCTCTTTCTGCTGGCACAGGCTGGGTGGCAATTTATGGTTTCCTTTCTAGTGTTTTGCCATCTGTAAAATTAAAAAACCAAAAACCAGCCAGAAAGTTTCATAGGCTGAGACCTACAACTGTTGGAGTTGTTTTTTACCTGACAGCTGATCTGAAAAATGAGAAGAGGTATCATACCAAAAACTAGGATTTTTGCAATCTGCACCCCAGTGACCTTAGAAAGGAATACAGTCTATGAGGTGGGTTCAGGACATACTTTTGAATAGCAATTAAGAAGAACCTTTATCCCTTCTTGCTTGCTGGCTATGATGAACTCTGTTTTTATCCTAAATAAATTATTAGGTTGAATAGCAGGCTAATATCATTCGACATGATAAGCCACTGTAGACGTCTGAATCATGATAATGCATAGAATCATCCCTGAGCTGCCCCAGCTCTGGAAAGAAGTTTTATTACTACTCTGGCTTTCACAGCAATGACTGCTTCAATGATTCTGTGTTGAACAGATGTTCTTCTCAACAAAGAGTTTCATGCCTCAGGTCTGGGAGACTTAGACCTGAAAGACCTGTTAAAATGTAGCCTTGCACACTGATAATAAAGCATCTATTGTTTTGGACTTACTGCGTTTCTTATTTCTAAATGTGCATCCTCAGTGCACACTTTCTGAGTACACTGATGTAAATTGGGCCCTCAGTGTCTGCATCACCTATGATTGTATACCCAGCCGAGATACTGGGAGTGCAAGGAAGGACTAAAACTAAATGTTCCAAATGGATATATCTCTTTCAGATTCACCTGGCCTCATTTTGGGCACCCAACAGTTCATCCAATTCAGGAATCCAAATGTGATGGCTTTTTAACACAAAGGGAAGGACGAGAGACTTCCAGAGAGGAAGTTCAACCTGTTCAGCATTCTGGCCTGGCTGTCTCCATCTGGGGGGTGACCTTAGGTGTTGTGAGTGTGGATTTCCTCCTCTCTGCATGGCCTGAGAGTGGCTGACTGTCTGTCACTGACTGCAGAGTAGCTTATTCGCTCTATCCTAGTGCTCAGATATGTGTTTAAACACATCCAGCACTGAGCAATGCCAGGGTAATGTCACCTGTAAGTATAAACAGAGCAAACACATAGCTCTAAAAAGAAGTTTCTTTGTATTACAGTCACATGCTTGTCCAGCTGCAGTCGATGGTGGTGCTCTCATTGCTGGAAAGTACTTTGGGATTTGGCACTAATCATTGACACAAATAGGCACAAAGTTGATTTTGACACTGAAAGAAGACAGAGAAGAAAGGATAACTATGTACAAAGTCATGGCAAGAGAAAGGCAAACAAGAAAAGTTCATCTGAAGGTGACTGAATGCTATTTCAGGGCTGTTGGTTGTTCTTTGGATCAAACTTGTGTGTTAGTTAATGACTCATTTTCCTTTTTCTTTACGCTTTCTTCTTGACTCTGAATTCTGTGCAGCATCTCTGAACAAAAAAAAATACATTTGTAGAATGCTGATTTTCTGCAATTAGTTTCTGATTTTTCAGATTTGTCCTTCACTCCAAGGCTTTTGAGCCTCCATCAAGCAGCATTTTTGAGAGACTATGGGAAAAAAAATCCTTACAAAACAAAAACAGTGTTTTCAGAATTCCACTCTACTGCTTTCAGACTATTTCCATCAACCCTCTTATTCATTTTGATTTATTTCCATCCATAAGCAGACTAACGCTTTTCTATGCTTTTATTGTTCTTCAAGAATAGGCCTTCTATTGGAGAAAAATAATGTCTCTACGACCACCACTTTGCTCAATGCAGATCTTCATTAATCTGCAGCCACAGTACAGGCTTTTAGCAGCAAGCACTTTTGATGGGAATTGAATTTGATACTGCATTATGGTTGTAGGGCTTCTCACAATAGACTGTGTTCTTTTCTGTGTCTGTGCACAATCAGAGAGACCCAATTAAATAATTTGGTGCAATAATGGAGAACAAAAGAGTATGAGGGCTTAAAGTGAGGGCTTCAGCATTTGTATTCTCCCTTTTCTGTATCATGTTAATTAATTTGCCTGAAAACCAAAAGAAAGAACATAATGTGAAAAGCATAGCTCATCTACAACATGGAGGCACTTTAAATGCAGATACCAGACCAAATCAACATGCAACAAAGGAACATTCATTGCATTTCCATAAGAAAAAAAAAGTTGCCAGCTAATGTTGAGTGGTCCTCGTCATGGCCACTGGAAATAAGGGTAGCTATTTGTAGGGGGGAAAGCCCTCCAAGTGTTAAGGGCAGGATAATACCTTGTGCCCCTGTGATAACATCTACAAATAAATTTGCAGTTTTGAAACCTAATTGGTGGGTGAAAAAGAACTGGATGCAACAGAGACAGAGATCTCAATCTTTCTGGCCTTTAACTTTTTTTTTTTTTAAATCTTCTGGGCTTAATTCTATTCTCTTCTATTCTTCCCATAATAGCTCTGAGCAGACACTTCCAGAGAAGTGAAGCCTTGCTCCTCTGTTTGGTTTAGAAACTCCAACAGTATTTCAGTGGGCACTGGAGCAGTCTCTGCTCCACTGTTATTCCCATCTACAACCGAGTTTATCCAGCAGAAGAGATCCATTTACTCCCTGCTGGAATAAATACTGTGCATGTGCAGCCCTTATTGGCTCCTTGGAGCCTGGCAGTGGAGGTCATCGAGCTGAGCTGATTTGCAGGTCTGATGACAGGAGCTCTCCTGCACTCTGCAGTGCCATCTCCTCCCCAGTCCCCCTCGGAGGGCGGACCAGCGAGAGCTGCAAAACTGGCAGTCACACATCTCTCCTGTAATAAATCCTTTAAGCTATTAATTGCTTGAAGTTCTAAAAAATGCAAACGCAAGGATTACTCTATTGTCTCTTGTTCATTAGCAAGTGGAAAAAGAATATCTGCAGAGCTGTGATCCAATTGCATTCATTACTGCTACCTGTTAAATAGTACTTTAGGGATATTAGTGAGAATAATTTACATAAAGGTTATGAATCTTATTTCACAGTATATTAATAAAAAGCATCTCATCTGGGTAAAAATATGGTCACAAAATGAGATTTTAATCCAGTTTGGAGATTTACACAATTACGTCTTTGTAAAACAGAAAGATATATGTCTTAGCTAGTTACAACTAACTTCTTTCTATCGGGAAAAGCTGTTTAGTTTTGGGTTTGAGCTGTACAGAAGCCTCATAACTGCAGCTGTCAGGCTACCTGCATATCACTCATCCCATTAAAAGTACTGAGAGCAATCACCTCATCACCTCTCATCAACGTGTAATACATACCTCTGCTGCTACGATACTGTACTTCCCAGCAGAGGTGTCTTTTTATATCAGCATTCCTCTGACTATTACTTGTGTTGACAAGTTACTAGGTTGAAACCTGGGTGGGAGGATCTGGAGGTATCACAAATGGCTAAGATATTTGTGGGTTTTAATCATTGCAATTATCTGTGCATTTCCAAACAACTTTTTTTTTTTTTTTTTTTTTTTTTTTTAAGATGCTAGGGGTCTTATCTTTTCTCCCTTCTCCTTAAACTTGCTATGTATGTCACTGTTTGTTGACCACCATAGACTCTCATGATCAACTTTTCTGGGAAACACCACCATCAGCAATTCTGGCTCAACTACAGCACGGGAGTCTGCAGCCCTACTTATCAGTCTGTTTGGTATACGTGTGAGCTATCACGACAAGTGCTGTACATTACGGTAGGTCTTCAGTCCATAATTAAAATATATGAGGCTTACTGTTGTTATGTCTCTACTTCCAGCATGGGGACATGAAAACAGATTGTCCTCCTTGAATCTTAGCAAGTTACGTTCTGATCCAACACCTAAAAAAAAAAAGGAAGGCATTTCTTCATATTCTCAGTTAATTCAGTCTAAAAGTGTCACACTTATTCAGCAGCAGTTAAAATAGTCTGTGATGAGAGCATGACAATTTCCAGCTAAACTAGAGGATAATTAGAAATGCCCCGTAGCAGGCAAGTCAGTGCTTCAATTTATTTGCTGTTTATTACCAAGTCCCTGCCCCTTGGGTGTAATGACTGTAAAGCAGCACCTGCAGCTTCCCAGTGTTTGATTTAGTGCTGTAAATGGTGCTCAGAGAGTAGATTAAGCTGGAATGTGATCAAACCTTATTTGCAATCCGATTATACAAACTGCTCCTTGCACTGACCAGATTGAAGTAATTTCCCTATAGAAACGTTACACTCACTTTGGTGTAAAAATGATTAACATTTGCTGACTGTAGGTCAGCCTTTCACTTTCAGTGTAATTCTTTATCAGGCAGGATGCCCATCTTTTTCTTGTGTTTGCCACATTTGTGTACCATGCGGTATTTAACCAATGGATATAATCAACCTCCTTTTTTTCAGGTCTTCTTGATGAATGATTGTAATAAATAAGCACTCCAGCATAAGCAGATTAAACCATTTTTCCCCTGTTTGATTGTTCAGGATTATTGACATGCTTAATGATCTAACAGAGAACAACTACAGAATGAAGGAATTTCCATATTTTACTGAAAACGGCTATTGAGGTATTTATAAACAGCCAGTACACACATGGTGCTCTGACTTCAGTGTTGGGCAGGATCACTGGGCACCCACATCAATCCCAGAACTAACCTACACTTCTTTCAAAAAGTGCCTAAATACTCGCTGCCACTACTAATCCTTTCACTCTTAAATAATCAGCAACATAAGGCTTCTTGGTTCTCAGTAGTTTTTTGGGGGTTTTTTTGTGTTTTTTTTTTTTTTTTTTAACAGTATCAGGAATGCTGGATGTGAAAACTCTTTCTCAGACAATTAGCCTCTGGTAATGAAATGCAACCAAATATATTCTGCACATTGAAAGCAAACACTTGGCTCTCCATATATTTCTGTGACAATCAAAGAAATATTTTAGCCTGAAATGCATTATCAAGCCTGACTCAAATACCAGCAATAACATGTTTTGTTGTATAACATTTTAAAGCTGATTTTCTACAGACATTTTCACTGTAACCCTGTAGAGACCACAGTCCTGAAGGTTTCACAGATCACCACGTTCACACCCAGTCTCCCGAGCTGTGAACTGGGTAAATATGGCTCTTGTCCCGGTCAACCGCCTTCAGAAGGGGATTCCTGAAGTGGTTTGCAGTATGTATTGGGTGCAACCATGCAAGCCCCATCCAGAAATCCCCAAATACGTCATGCAGTCTTTTGCTGTCAAATAGATATGTTTGCCTGGTGACAGCCAGCAATTTGCTCCCACTCAGCTCCCGTGCGGAGGCTGTGCTGAGGCAGAACTGCATTTGTCCCAGCACAGCTTGGAAGGGCTGCACATGTGTTTCTCTGACATATATATCTTCTGGCTGCTTTTTATGATACCTGAAAGATTAGAATTAAGTCATGCCAAAAATACCCGTTTAACTTCAGCGTTTTTAAGCTTCCTGTACAACAAGTGTTGAGGAAATTAACATCTGCAAGACGTCAGGCTGAGTTATGGTTTTATTTATATGCCTTTAATTTTACTCCCTGATTGGAAATAGAGAAAATTGAGTCTTGATGGATCTCATTGTCAAAGTCAGTTTTACACCAATCCCACTGGAAAAAAGTCAGACCCTTCTCATCACAGAGGGCAGCAGATCAGTCCATTACCCTGCAAAAGGAGGCTTTTTTCCACCTTATTTTCTGAAGATCACCTATAGCAGAATACAAGAGCTGAGTGTCATGAGAATAACTGGTCACAACACAGCAACTTTTAACACAGCTTTTCTTTAGTTTCACAGCAGCAATTCACTTTCTTTTGGATAGTGCCACAGACATGCAGTGATGGGAGAGTGCAGTGTGGGCATATGGGAATGCTGTGCCAACTACTTGGTTCTTAAAAATAGCTCCCCATGATAAAGCAGAAAATTCCTCATGGTAAAGCTGAGGAGAAGCATTTTGGTGGCTCCAACACAAAATTACGTTGCTTAGTGTTTCACAAACGAAGCTCCTTTCCTCCTGGCTCTGTGCAATGTCAAAAAGAAATAAGGACTAGTTGCTCTTGCAGTCTTAGAGGGACAAAACCAGAGACCCAACGACATCCTGATTCCTTGAGTCTTACTGAATGGGCAGGGAATGAAAAGCTTATCCATATGGAAAGCAGGGCTGAGGTGACAGGGCTCTTATGCAGAGCAGCACAATAGGTCCAGTATCAGAGGAAGCAGAAGATGGCTTGGCGTGTAAGTGACTGTAGCAACAATGCAGAGCTGTGTAACCTACAAGTTCTTGTAGCTCACATAGATTCAAAAAATATATTTCAAGAGACTTCTGCAGAAGTCATTCATAGGTTGAATGACTTTCTAAGCATGGGAGATACATTTTCTGCTTTTGCTGTTTCTTTATCGTAATTCTTTCTCTGACCTTTTATTTCAGTAAATAAAGCAATGTCACTCTTTCCTTTTTTTTTTTACCATGATGCACACATTGTTTTGAGTCAACATCTATGGGAAGTTTGGACCCAAAAATGATCATGCTGGAAGCTGCTTGATGTCAATAAGTATTTGTATGTCTGTGTGGGGATGGGAGGCAAGAGCCCAAGCACCTGGACCTGGCAGCCTTTGCTCACGGAAAATGAGACTTCTCTTTTGTTGAGAATAGATCTGAAAAAAAAAACTCAGAAATTGTCCCTGATTCTGGCAAACTAATTTCTTTAAATGAGAAAAGGGGAAGGTAGGCTAACTTTGGGAATGCTAGTTTTCCTTAAATTTGACATTTACTAGGGAAAAGGTTTTGTGCTTTAGGTAGCATGGCAGTCCAGACTGCCATGTTACATTTTCCCATTGTACTTTTTCCCGTGTTGTACCAGATGTCTTCCAACATCCTACTCTTGCAGTCATTTTCTGTGTGTTTTGTCTTTATTTATGTAGGCCTGCAAGGGACTTTGCAGTGCTAACAACAATCCCCAGGGCCTGGTTACTCCTGAGGAAAGGCTTCTCTGTAATTTGTGCCTACACTGAAGAGTGGGCTCAGGAAAGCCTCTGGAAGTTATGTCAGGGGGAGGGAACTGCTTTTCCCAGGGGACTGCCTCTTCCATTACCCTCTCGTTCGCTCCAGCAGCCAGCAAGGGTGGAAAGGGAAGACACAGTGTAACAGCCCCTGCTGAATGATTTCACGTAAGGCCACAACCTGTTGTTTCCTCAGGAGCAAGTGGAATACATCAAGCTGTATGTTTAACAGGATGGTTATTTGTATACCAGCTATTGTTAATGACTGTGGTGGTTATCTCTTCATTGCCTCTGTTTTTTCCAAGCTAATAGGAGGTTTTCCTGTGTTTACATTGGAGTATACTGTGAAAGATGAGGTATTTAAATACTTCAGATAAATGAAGACAAATGTCCAGGTAAGGGTTTTCACATGTGGCTGGAGGCTGAAGAGATCTAGGATTGGTCTGGTGATATACTAGCCTTCTGTCTTCCAAAAATTGGACCTACATGAAGCTATTTGCATCAGGCACCTTGAAACTAATTTTGGCAGATCAAGTCAACTTCGACTTTCAGAAATTAATAGTCTGTATTAGTTAGGTTACCATAAGCACCATTAAACTTTACCGTCCCTGATGGGACCCCACGCCCCCATTCTCTGGAGTGGCATGGGGTCCTTGCAGCACCCTGCACCTTGTCCCCACTTCATGTGGCAGTTCTGCTCCTCCTGTGCCCTGGCAGTGTGTTCAGGCACCCATGGGTGGATGGGTGGGTGACTCAGGGGACCTCCATATCATGGGCACTCTCAGAGCCCCAATAACACCAACACCTCACACGGCACTTTTCCTGACAGCAACTTCCACCAGAAGAGGATTTCACATCGTCTTTTGTTACATTTTGGTGTCTGTACCTGCTGCTTGTGGATGGTTAGGAAGTCCAGGTAAGAACAAAGTCATATTGGCTCACATGTGCAGACTCGCCTACAAAAACTGCTTTTTCAAACTGGCTGTGCTTTCCCAAGGTGGTCCTTGTTGATTCCCAAACTGTGCTGTACACTTTGGCATGTACAACATGCAGAGCAGCTCTCATCATCTGAAACCAGGAGATGGGCACTGCCAAATTAATTTTTGATTCTTCTTTAAGCCAAGATTTGAATGTGATGGCCAGAGATTTTGAAATGTTATTAAATTTAACATCACTTACAGTAGAAATACGCTCTGTGTGTCTTACATGCATTCAGGTCAATGTTATTTGACTGAGAAGGTCACTGGCTGTTTTAACTCTTGTACTTTCCTCTCACAGCCAGCATTTTGGATACTTATGGCTACAAATGGTCATGGTTGATGAGTAGTCACCTGATCCCATGACAAAAATTAAAGCACTTTAGTCCAGTGTGGTGGCAATATCACAGCTGCTGAGAACTCAGATGCTGCAATCCCTCTATGTCACTCAACTCATACAAACAAGCAGTTTTGTATCAGCCCACTTCATTACTGAGAGCTAGCTTGAGTCCAAGGGCTGGCTGAGACATGGTCATCAGTTGGTAATAAAGTATTTGGAGCTGCAGCCTGCTATAGATTAATTGCAGAGGCATCTGCAGAGGTTAGGTCTCCCTGCAAAATCCAACAGGAGCATCGAGAGAATGAAAAGGTGCCTTATAATTCACTGCTAACACAGAAAACCTAACACTCTGCATCTGCTCAAAGCTTTATGTGCTAAAGCCTCTCCCACCTTCCTTTGGAAAAGGAGGAATGCAGCAGTGGTTCTGGCAAGTTGTTTGGTTTTGCTTTCCTTTAAATCCAGGACTGAGCTTTCCAGCTCTGTGAACCCTGGGACCTAGAGGAAGAGGAAACACCTGTCCTCAGGAGCACACAGACCTTCAAGGAAGGCTGACATACTTCTTCCTCACCTTTCTCCCTTCTTCTTAGAATACAGACTGCTACACGCAGCCAGCAACGCAAAATGCAGAAAATATTAATCTTGAAGGAAATAAATTATTGAAGCGATGACATTAGCTCAACACCATCAGAAGCTAATTGTTGGCCTCATTAGACAACATCATTAATAGTCAGAGATGAATGGGATATCCTGCAAAACAAAATGGGCATCCTGGTGCAGAATTCTGATGAAGAATGCAGTACAAAATGCAATGGAGGGAGCTGGAGGGATTGCTCACAAAAATTTCTGCTGACAGCTTGGAGATTCCCACTTGTAAGAAAGTGCAGAGTGGAAAGACTTGGGTAGGCCTGTTGGTCAGAGCTTCTGTCTGACTTGCCAGTTATGAAGCAGCCAAGAAATACACATGGGAAAAATAAAATAAAATTTTAAAACAAAAAAAAACCAAAAAAAACCCCCACAAAACTCAAACAAAAAACCCCCCCAAAACAAAACAAAACAAAACAAAAAAAACCACCAAAAAACCAACCAACAACAACAAAAAAAACCCAACACCAAAAAACCCCCAAAAAAACAATACCAAGAAAAAAGCTCAATACCAGTCAAGGTATTGGAAATAAATGCAGGGAAATATTAGAGCCAGAACAGTTAAAGAGTAAGGAAAAAAGTGCCAAGTTGGGACAAATAAGCCTATGAGGCTGCAGCTGCTGCCATCATTGCCATGCAGGCAGTGGGACAGCTGGTCACCTGGACAGCGGGCAGAGGGTTTAGGGAGAAGGGGGCACCACATTCTGGAGTGAGTACAGAGGAGGGCTCCTCAGATGACTGGGATAAAGGAGATCCTATTTTAAAAGAAGGTATTGCAATTGCTTGTCTTGCTTGGCTCAACAAAACAAAGCTGAGGTGGCATGGAGAAGGGGAGTAATGCTCAGGGCAGAAGAACAACTTGAAGGACATTAATAAATAGCGATAAGCTGATCCTTGATAAGTTTCAGCTGAAAGTTGAAGTATTCTGAGTTATGAAGTTCTGGAATAGCAATCAGATGTGGGGGAAATGAATCCCTTCTTAAGAAGGAGAAGAATAGTTTTGTGATATGCGAAGTGATGCTTGTGGAAGAGGAAATTCCTGTGCCCCTCATTTTCCAAGGTATCTCCATGCTGTGTAACTAAGGGACCCTGACACTCAGAGCTGGGGGTTTGGCAGCCCCTTCTTTCCCTCCTTGCAATGTGTGAGCCCAAACACATTCTAGCAAGCCCCTGAGGAGCCTTGCCCAAGCAGGGCAACAGTGGGTGCCCAGCAGGAGACAGATGAGGCTCAGTATCCTCCAGCTAGAGGCAAAGTCTGGAAAGGAGAATGAGGTTTCTTAGGTTGGCTGGCTTTCTTCATGTGTTGTTCAGCAAGGTGGTTTCTGGGCAGTAACTGCCATGTGAAGGCTTAAGTGTGCAATAATGTGGATTTCCATGCTGCAAGCTCAAGAGGAGCAACTAACAACAGTTACGCTTTAGAGTACTGGAAAGCCCTTGTAACTGAGGCAGACACATACTGCAGCCTTATGGATGCTTCCACTACCTCACTATTCTCCTGCGCTGCCAGAGTCCTGTCCCAGCATGTGTGGCACATAACTGGGGAAGGATGGACTGGGAACTACCTGCTCTTCCAATGTTTCCAATTGGTAGTCAGCAATCTGGAGGCATTTCCCTGGATGACACAGTGTTAACGAGCCCAGAGTGAAAGACAGGTGATTCTGTCATAAATAATATAAATGAGAAAAGGTGGAGTAGAAGATTCATTTGCAGCAGCTACAATGCTAAATTATTACTTGCCCAGGCCATTTGAGGTTTTAAATGCTAGATAAATCATTTTATTCTGACACTTTAAAAAAAATGCATCTTCTAGCCCCACCCAGGCAAGTTTATAGAGACTAATGCAATCCCTGTTCAGGTGAGGTTACAGGTTAAGAAACTGCTGTTAAAACCAGCTAATCATTACGAATGTTGCCAACAAATTTCTCAGTAGCGTTAATGTATGTTGTTTGATCTGTAACCTATTGCCCTCAGAGACTATTGTCACTGCAAATCCATAAAGAGTCCATCCAAAGTCCAGTTTTAAATGGCTTTTAATGTGCTCTCAATATGGTTTCAATAACCATTATCACGTTTTCCCCATCAGAACACTGAAATGGCTTCAAGGTGGAAAAGACATGGAGTATCATACCCACTCCAAGAAAGGGATGACTTTTGAGCACCGAGGTGGCTTTCAACAAGCCAGTGCCAGTAGAAGAGTATCTTGCAGCAGATTTCAGAACGTGAACGCTTCACCAAAAGTGGTTAGAGTTGTCCATGCTGTTGCTCTACTTTCTCAAATTAGGCCTGCCTCCTATCAGAGCTCTCATTCCTAATGGCCACCTCAGTCTTGTGCATGGCAAGTAGATCATCTCGTCCGTCAACATCCAGGATGCAGCGCAAGGACAGTTAACATTTCCAGTGTGGCGTAATGCTCGTGGATGTTTCATAAGAATGGATTTTCCGGACACACTTGACAGAGGAGAGGGATAGAAAGGCACTACAAACACTAGCTGGAAAGAGAGACACTGATGTGCGTGGGAGAAAACAACACAGGGACTAGCAAGGCCGGTACTGCTGGGGTGAAGGGCATGAAGGGGAACATGGTAGGGAAAAAAAAGCCTGAGATTCAGCCAAGTCAGCATGAAAATTTTCCACTCAGTTTTGTTAGAAGCTGGGGTCAAACAAAAAGATTTGGTGAAAGGCATGAAATTATCTATCCAAGGAAAGGGTCTTTTTTTAATGGCAGCAGAGCTCAGATAGAACTGATACAATGTAGGTGTCAAAGAACAGGGCAGACAGTATCAGGGATTTTAAAACTGTATATAGATACCTTGGCTACTGGAAACTATCCTAAATGCATTATTGAAATGAAAAGCAATCAAACACGGAGACAGTGCAGGTATAACAGGAGGCAGAGAGGGAAAATTAAGGATGCCTCCACGGCTCTGTGTCTGAATAAAGAAACAGAAGAGGGGCATTTTCAATGAAAAGGGAGCAAGTGATGTAGTAGGAAAAGAGATTACAAGTGGGGACTGGTCATGTTAGCTGTGAACTGCTGCGCAATGCAAGGTCAGTGTTTCAGTATAGTGGGGAAGCACAATGGTTTGAAAAGAGACAAGGTTCTTGTGTCCTTAATGGTGTTTGAATCCATGGAAATGGAAGGCATTGCTCAGCATGATGTCTTTGGCATGCAACAAGGAATCTTGTAGATAGCATTGACTGTACTTACTAGTGGTGGATTCAGCTGCATAAAATTACGTAACCAGAGTAGCCTCCATCCAGCTTCTCTTCCAGTATCCAGTAATCCTAGTCATATCTGCCAGCACCATGAAGATATCTTGGACACCTTAGGACAGGTTCAAAGGACCTCAAACTTTTATGTGTTTGCAGCAACATCTCAGTCATTATCTCCTTTAACCTCAGTTGAGACTTGAAACACTCACATTAGACATCTACACTGTAGACTTTTAAATTTGAATGCCCATGAATCTGGAGCTGCTTTTTGCTTTACATAGTTGCAGTTAATTGACATGAAGGGAGTGAGCAGAGCTACCTTCCACATGTAGAATTGCAAAGATGATTGCCTTCAAATCTTCTTTAAAAATGTGAAATTGGATGAAAAAGGATAAGAGTGTTCAATTTTTTTATTTATTTTTTTAGAAAAACAGAGACCAGTTTGGGATTGGATTGATGTTTGGCCAACCTGTTCCCTTCCATCTCTAACTCATAATATTGTTATCTGAAACCAACTATAGTGTATGCCTTTTCAAATCCTGATTTATGAATTTCACGGTTTGAAGCAAGTATGACAACTCTGGCATGTACACTTAAATGAGATACTGTAAGATTTGCAGTTTGTGGGGCTATTTGTTAGAGGATTGTTGATATCAGTGCAGTTCCTATTTGATAGTTGTCTAGAGTGTAAATGTTAAGTGGCAACTTGATTGTTTTATCTCTCCGGGTGAACTGGTTCAGGTGAGCCTTCTGCCTATGATGAATATAGCTGACTGAACCTAGATAGGGAGATATCTTTCACACTCTGTGCTCTTATGAGTGACAGAAAAAGGGGGCACCTAAAGTACCTTCCACTGATCAAATACAGTCTCTAGTTATTTGCAATGCCATGACTTCCTGCAGAACACTGCTTAGTCAGAAGTCTGCTTAGTCAGATCCCCGGGCTCTGACAAACCATATATCATTTATGAGCATTTCTTTGTTTCTCCTCTAAAGCCCTTATCTTCTTAAAAGCAAGAATGAAAAAAAGGCAAGAAGGAAATAAATCAAGGAAACCAGGAACAAGAAAGATTATAAAAAAGCCCCAGGAATATAGGACCAGTGGGGACCTACCATTGAGTTCAGTCATCAGTTATTGCAAGCACACTGGCCACATGTTCTATTTACTAAGCTCACAGAGCTCTCTCTCAAGTGCTGTTACCATTTTGCCCATTCTTTTCCAAATAAAAGGTTGATCCAAACCTTCTGCCTTCTGACAGCAGAGAACTACCTTTCCCAGGCAAAATTTACCCATGGCCAGTTCACGTCTATTTGTTCTTTTGCCAACGTACTCCTCAGATTAACAGCTCTGGTCTGTAAATATGTCAGAGGGGTAAACATCAATAGTAGAGACCAATCACATCTGATTATAAGCAGCTAATGAAGCCAGTGTCTTCTAGATCCTTATGTGAGAACAGACTCACTTTTCCTACTAATGAGTCTCTGAATATATGGATTGAATTTTCATGATTGCTATGCCTAAAACTGTACATTCAAAATAAGGTGTTTCCAGAGTTCTGTACAGTGGTACAGATAGATTTTTTCCCCCACTTCTGGAAATACCTTGGCTTATTCCACACTGCTAGCAGGCAAGTTGGTTTCAGAATCTGGGGCCAACTTAAAGATTTAGAAAATCTGTAGTTTAAATCTGCAAGTCTGTTTTGTACAGGGTTGTCTGACAAAAGAGAGATTTGCAGTCATGGGTCCTGTACAAGCTCTCTTTTTTTGCTTTGTTTTGACTGTCTTCCTCCTGGATGTGCCTCCACTATCA
Source organism: Eulacestoma nigropectus (assembly GCA_013397775.1). Classification (NCBI taxonomy): domain Eukaryota; kingdom Metazoa; phylum Chordata; class Aves; order Passeriformes; genus Eulacestoma; species Eulacestoma nigropectus. Next base: position 1,673,762 of record VZTE01005077.1, on the reverse strand, counting down.
AGTCCCATGAAACATCCATAATTTAGCTGAAGGCAGTTTGCATGCAGTCTAGAGAAGAGCCAATATGTGAAGGCAAGTGAGACATGTTATGGAACACATCACACCTGCTGTATCATCAGCAAATGTTTCTGAAACTGAAGAGCCATCTGCTTTACACCACGTGAAAGTCAGAATACCTTACAAGCCGCTGTCTTATTAAAAACCTATATATGTTTTAGATAAATATTCTGGCCTTACTTACTCCACATTTGACTCCTCTTATTCATTAGTTTAAAAACGGAGGCAGCCCTTCCTTTAAGTAGAAATTAGAATAGTGTCTCTTTTCTTAAGCGCAGTCCTGTCATTTCACACCTCCTCAGTTAGTGACCTTTAAAACTCTAATGAAAATCCTGAGTATATATATAGAGAGAGACAGGCCACTGATTTGAAGAACAGTCAAAGCAAAGTTATAGGAATTCATTATGCAAAGAGGCAAGTCATGTCTTTTCCTGTTTCTCAGTAGCAACCTCTTGAACTAAAAGGGAAAGATAGACCCTCTAAAAATATACACAGTTGAGAAAAACAGAGGGTACTGCAACTACCTTTCCTAATAAAACACATCTTACAAACACTGGTCATTCAAAATTAAAGACCAGTTAAAATATGCTAAGGTGGGGGGTTTTTTCCTATATCAAGAGACATACATTTCTTCACTTACAAATATATGGATTGGCAATACAACAAACCAAACAAAGTTGTCAGTCATAGACCAGGAGGAGAGAGTAACTTTTATAATCTGCTGCTCACAAAATGAGAATGCTACCTGGGACGTGTACATTAGCCAAACTTTCTAAACGTTCTCCACTCTTCCCAGATGGGGAGCTGTTAATTTTCATGGGTAAAGACAAGTTTCATCTCCCTGTATTTGGCTATATGCTATGATGACAAGTGCTTGACTTCTCAGTGTATTTTTTTAATGCTTACTGTATATCTGTCTTCTGCACAAGAGAGTACAAAAATGGATTCTATATGACAGAAGTTTTCAAACTGCAATACATGAACATAAAAACACATTCTTCCAGGAGTATGCATTTCATGTTCCTAATTGTCAAAAGGTTTGCTCTGTGAGACTTTGCTAGTAAATATCTGAGCATGTCCATATACCATATGATATTCCGGCTCCTTTGTGGTTTGTCTGCACAGCTCGCTTCTGGAAAAGTAGAATAGGTTATGCTTCCTATAAGCTTCATTTATAATGATGGTTTAAGACAGAGGAAAGAAGAAGAGGGATAGAAGAATTTAGCTGAATGATGGATGGATATGGAGCAATTTGACTTCCATGAAATGAATAGCCACCATTCAGGTACAGATCTCATGGTACAATTGACTACATTAAGGTTAGATGACATCTCACCAGATTTTTGTTAGTTTTACAAACTCTTGACTGTGGCATCCTAAAGTATTCCTATTCCTCCCTTTCCAGATACTTAAAACACCAGCTCCCAGCATGGTAAGAGGCAAACCAAAATTGTCACACTGGAGCTCCTCCAAGCTTTACCCTGTCCAGCAGAACATCTCTGACAACAGCAGGCATTCAAAACCCCAAAGATGTGTCAACAAGTTCCCAGTGGGCAAATACAAAGTCCCTTGCATTGTCTTGTTGCCTCTTTTAATAGTTAGAGATTGGCTTAAGACCGAAAGCATGACATTTAAGTCAATTAAGTGTTAAACAAAAAGTGGAAGTGCAAGCTCTGGATATTATTTGTATTTCTTGGAGAACATCCACCACACAGACACACGGAGTGGGCTTATCCCAGGGCCACTCAAACAAGCAAAAGTCTTTCCATTTGCTGTCCATGGGCTCAGGATCAGGTTTGACATTAGTGTTTTGGATACACAGAGCAGACCCAGGCCACTGCACAAGCAAGAGGGATTTAGTGCCAGCTATGCTCTGCTTCTGTGTGTGTTTATGAAATGCGTCTACCTTGAGGTGTATTGTAAATGTTAATTAGTGCAACTGACCAGTGATTTAAGGAATCGTAAGTGATGGAAAAGGGAAATTTCTTAGCATGTACATATTCAAATTCCTCCTCTCTGTTGGATTTATAATCAGAAGGGCCTGGACAACTCTGGACAACATGTTTTCAGTCATCTATGTGAGATATTTATGCTATATTTACAGTATTCACTTGTAGTTCATGAGCTTTTTTTCTTTGTAAACTTTAATTTAATAACTCCTAGTATCTTCGGTCGCTTTCACACACAGTGTGCTTACTGAACTAATGCCTTCTATTTCCTTCTGAATAGAAAGCACTCCTGCCCAGACCTTGTGCAGCTAGGGATTTGAGTGCAGTAGACAATTTCAAAGACTGCTCTTTCTATTTAACAATCAGTGCATTAGGCTAAAATATTCACACAGATGCACTAGCAATTGAAAGGGTGTGTGGTGTAGTGACAAGGTCCTTCTGTTACCTGGACTGTAGAATGATGAATGAGCATTAGTGGAATATTCTTTTGGCCTTTAGGTTTACCTTGATCTTCTCACAGAATGCAAATTGACATTATACCCACATTTCTATAGTATTTATTACTGTGGTCATGATGTGAGGGCTTTTTTCAATATGAATAGTGTAAAAGGGGAAACATATTACTGCAAAGAGGCATTATTGTGCTGGGAATGTATAAACAGCTGAGAAGAATAGAGCGACATGCTCATAATGGAAACTGAAAGCTCTTCATTTTGTCCTGATTGTCTACCCTTCCTTTTTAAACAACCTCCCTTTTTCCTAGCTATCAATACAAAGTTCTTTTTGGTAAAATGAAGTGCATTCATGCTGCCTGAAAGAAGCTTTTAAAGTCGATCTGTGCCCACACAAAAGGGAGGCAGTGTTTGAGCACATCAAGTTGAGGAAGCAAACTTGGTCAATGTTCATTACTCATGTCTTGACACTCTGAGCCTCCATATCATTTTGTAAAGAATCAGATAAACTTTCCTCATGATAAACAACTGAAATAATTTTTCTTAGCTGTCAAGTCCTTTTCTCCCATTTCCAGCCTGTTCTCACACTCTTCCCAGCTCGTAAAAGCAACTGAGCACAGCTCTTTGGACTGATAAATGGGCTCCTTTCAATTGGTGGCAGGCTTCAGGAAAAAGAGATAATCCTGGATAATGTGGACACAGTTTTCATTTCATGTCACCCAATTAAACTGCAATTATCCGGAGTGCAACAGCAGAAAAACTGGAAAGAATGGTTGGAGAATGAGGAGCCCTGGCTCCCTGGGACTCTTTATACTACACACATTAGCCTAGATTTGTTCTATTCTGATAATAAAGTGCCAGTCTAAGCACTTAGCAGCACACAGTGAGAGACAGACCAGCTGCAACCTGTAGCTCAGAATGAAATACTATTGCAAGTGCTCTGGGAAACATCACTTTGATCCAGAGTAACTTTCTGGGATATTATTTGCATCAGGAATCCAAAGCCCTGTGCTGTGGTTAATTACAACCAGAGCAATATGGTCAGGAGGTGGTCTGAACAATGCAGCGAGGTTCAGATTACAGGTAAAACAAGGACAAAAAAAGCCTTTTCTTAACTTGACTCACAGTAGCACTGCAAGCCAAAATAAAGCAGATATCAACCATTTTATTATGAAGGCAAACTGCATTAACGTCTCTTATCTCTTCAGCATTTTGGCTGAGATCTAGGGCAGGATGAATTTAATATGTTAATATGTCTTATTAAGTTACCGCTCTTGCAGTAAAATAAACTGGATAATCTAACAGATCTATTTTATCTCTAATTACCATGATCCTGGTAAACTGCAATTAAATAAACAGATGGAGTTTTTAAGCTTGTGGCCTGGTGTATGAGAACATTTTAGTAATTGAAATACATGTATTTGTTATTATTGCTTTATTTCTTTTGCCCAGCCATGTGAGTGCATGATGTCTGTCCCACGCCTATGGGACAGAAGTACAAGGATGACAGATCATGTATCTCCTGCAACTAAAAAGCTTTGCTCCTGGAAGTCCCTACTCTTTGCCCTCAAATTTTTTATTTCATTTACTCCTACACAAAGGACGAGGTGGGGCTACCCCAGGCTGTGAGGCAAGTCAGGCAGTTCAGCCTACATTCCCTTTCCTGAGAGGAAAGATGAGCTTTAGGGTGCTACACTACTAGATACTGTGAACATGCAGTCAGTCACTTTTGCCTGGGCTCTCTTTGCATGCTGGAGAGCAGCAGCAAAACAGAGAACCACCATTTTCAGTGGCCACACCTGAGGCTGTGTGCAAGTTCCCGTGCCAGGTGGTGTGGGTGCATCTGCCCCACATAATGGTGCAAAGGGGGCAACAAAGGACAGAAGTTTCTAGGTCAGGCTCAGAGCTCTCCACCGCGACTCTGGGAGGCTCTTAGGTATCACTTTGGCCCTCATCAGGCACCAGACTTCATGAGTTTTGTGTAAGTCAATATCAAGTGATAAACTATTTTTGAAGTATCTTTTGTTAGCAAGCCATGGAACAGAAAAGTGTGTAACACTTTCGTGGGAAAGCCAAAGCAAATCTGAAACTGTGCAGTGATGAAGGGCAACCAATTCCCAAAGGAAGCACAGCTATTTCATAACCAGGTAATTTTTGGACTGGAAATATTCTGGTTTATCTGAATTTTTCAGTTTGGCCCTATATCCAGGTTTTTATCAAATGGAAAAATGCACTTCCCCATCCCACCTGGGAAAACCCCAGGTGCAGAAAGATTTGGATTCTTCAGAGATGTTAATAAAATTGGGATTTCCCTGTTTCCAAAATAATACCATGCCTCCCACGCTCTTTATTCCATCTCTTCACATTCCTACCTGAAGCAGGTTCTGGGCTGCTTTGAAGATTGCTTTTCTGTTTAAAACTTTAAAGCTACCTTGTTCCTCATGGAGGGTATTAAAATAGCAAAAATCTGCACCTTGATGTGAGAAGGAGCAGTAGAGTGGAAAGAGGGGCTGTGGAAGGGGTACGGTCACTCCCACCTGCAGATGTTGCTAATGGAGTGGTTCAAGTCCTCTGTGAAGGGGTGGACTTTTTACCAATAGAGACAAACATTTTAAAGTGTGGCAACTTTCTTTTAACTATTTTGTGGTCTCAAGGAGCCTTTAAAGGCCTCCTACAAGGAAGGGCCCTAACTGGGGCCTGGTTTACTGGCAGCAACAAAGATAGCATGATTTCAAGGAACAAATGCATTTTCCTTTGGGAAGCTCCATCTAGGGGACAAGGTCAGATGACCGGTGATTTTCTTCTATTTGAAGCTGCCAACTTTTTTCCAAGTCAATCCTATCATTCCAAAGATGACTAGGACTGAAGAATTGAGGGGAACCTACAGGAGATGCAAAGACTGACGGGCCTTTGTAGGTAAAGAAAGGTGATTCTATCTGATTTAAGGAACAAAGTTTGGGCAACAAAGCAAAATAAATCAATTTCTGATGGTTCTAGGAAGAAAAAGGTCAAATGCTTGAGCGATGTTAATCACTTGTCATGCTGAGATCTGTCCTGGTGACCATGTCAAGACATTGATCTTATTAAGTGACATTTATTTAAGTAAAACCAGAAATTAGGTCTTGTGTAACAGAGTATAGTACATCAGCCTTTTAGCAGAGTACACAGAGTGCGCAGAATGAATTAACATTGTGCACTAGCAGCTTATAGTGCAATGTAATGGAGAATGATTGTGCATGGACTCGTTACACCCCTTGTGCCAGGCAGTGTGCACATACTTAGTCCCTTCCCAAGCAGATCCGCAGTCCAAATAGGCAAGAGAGACAAACTCAGGCAAAACACCTTGACTTGCTGGGCATAGAACCTGGGCTTTCCAGCATTTAGCTCAGTTACCTCCCAAGAACTTGACAGTGCTGGGTAGGAGATCTGCATGTCAGTCACATAACTGTTTTATCACCTATTTTCTTATCTTGGAAATAAAACAAGAATGTAGGATTATCCAAGCCAGATGTTGACTTCATTTACGGCTAGGGAGCAAGGGCAGTCACACCTTCATAAATGTTTCTATTTCCTCATTTCTTTCTCTAAAGAGAAAAGCTATCATGTACTAGTCTTCAGCAGAGGTTACTAGAAGATGTTTTTAAACCCCTTTTAAACCCCTTTTGTATACTACAAAAATACATATATTTACAAAAATATATATGATGCCTCATATGATTTTTCATTCCTGTGTGAAAAAGGCAGTTATGCACTGTAAGGGACTGGATTTTAAAGGATTGTAATGTCCGTGTGATCCTTCTCTCCATTTCTACCTATTTGCAACTTGTTAGGAAGAAACAGAAGCTCTGGGATGGCTGCAATTTACCTACTGTGCCCCATAAGTTGTTCTGGAAGGAGCAACACTAACTTCCCAGGATGTAGCTTTACTGAAATACCAACGTGTACTTTTCGTAAGAGTTTTGTTGGCATTTTGCTTGATTACCAGTAGTCATTGTTCCCCTCAGAAAGGAGCAGTGTTAGATAATTTCACCCCCTGCTTTCTCTTTGGTTGCACGGTGGCCAGAAACAGGAATTAGGGACCCCCAAACCAAGCGGAGGCCAGGGCTCTGAATGGAGCAGCTCTGTCTGAGTCTCATGCTAATGAGATGAGGAAGGGAGGAAATATTGAACTCCAACCCCGGGCTGCCAAGCAGCTTGCCCCTGCCTCGGTGGTGGGCAGAGCCAGCTGGGAGCAGGGAGGATCCCGAGGTACCCAGGGGATCAGGATGCTACTCAGCTGGCAGGAAAGGGAGCAAGAGTTTCGCTTATCTTAATAGCTCCTTTTGTTCCGGAATCACAGTAGCAGCCCTTATTTGCAAACTTGGATAAGTATAATGCACTCTGAGCTCTTGCACAGGTGCTGGGCACTAGCGATTTTTCTCCCTGCCTGCACAATGCCTGCTTTTTTTTCCAGGGCTGCAGGAAGGAACTGGAAAGACTCAGTCAGACAAAAGTGCTGGCTGCACATTTGGCCAAAGTGTTGGCTGGCTTTTGTTGCTGTGTGCATGGTGCTGTCCATGAGCCCAGCAATGATGACCTAGAAGGTGATCTGACAATGAGTGTTTCTTTTGGAGAACATGTCAACTATTGTAGAAGCTTGCGCATTCTTAATGAGACTGACTGGTTCCAGCAAATAATTGCCTGGCAGTCTGTCTTGATAGCTGTGTAGATCAACAGTGTATTTTCTTCCCTAATTTCAAAAACGTAACCAGGGAGGCAAAAATAGGACCTGGAGTGTCTGTAGGGATTAAGTAACACAAGAGCAAATCATAGTAAGATAGAGAACTTAAGAACAGCAGCACACTCGTGTTGAGCCATTTTTATAAGAAGTTACATCCAATGAGGAGCTGTCTTACTGAATTTACATGGGTTTATACCACCTCAATGCAACTTTGATGACTTGTTTTCTTTGAGAATCTGGTATTCGACTGTTTCCGTCTTCAGTAAAAGTTGCCTGCCAAATATGATGTTTTCCTTCTCTTTTCTTCCATTCCTTTTTTCTTTTTTCCTCCAGTTGTGGTTTACAGCTTGCCCAAGCCCACAAGAGGAGGTGATTGATGTTGCCATATGTTGGGTACTGGATGTAATACTGTCCAGTTCATGGACAACATCCTTTTCTTCCTCAAGCTCTGCTGTCACCCAAGTTCACTGGGTGCTGAGGGACTGCAAAACTCAGTAGGTTGAATATGCTGAGAATGGAGAGAGACTTACAGTATTCACCTCTTCAAAATGGCGAGGACACTTGGGGATTAACAGTTTGAGGAACCTTAGAACATGTGGTTTTGTAATATGCTGGTGCTTCTACACAGGCTTTTTTTTTTTCTGTGTTAACCTCTGCTGCAACTTAGGAGATGGAGCAGTCCACCATATGTGATTTAGGATGAAGTTAGTTAGCCCACTATTAGAATACTTGAAACTAAGTCTAACTTCACACACAAATGTAGTTCCTCCTGTTGAAATTCCTAGGAAGCTAACAAGATGCTTGGAGCAAAATAAATCCTTGCTGTTACTAAACACGTCTTTTCCCAATAAGGAAGGAAGAAAGATACAGAATATCCTTAAGTCTCTTGCTGTCTGCTTTGTTATGGTTAGTAACCTTCTTCTGGTAGAAGATGTTTCTCCCTTTGTGCATAAGGCTATCATCATAATAACTACTCTCAAATTTTTCTATTGTGGTAAATTCAGATACCCTTCATCAGTATTGAGCAACTTTCGTGCTACAAACTTACAAATAAATGTATTTGCCAGTGTGATCGATGATGGATTATACATCTTTTGCTTAATTATTTTAAATTATGGTATTACTATGTGCTTGTAATATAGATTATGGAAAGACCCATTTTTTCCTTTCTGGAAGCACTAATGGAAAACTTCATTTCTATTAAATTTTGTTCCATCAGATTTTGCTCCTTGAAAAATTGTCAACAAGCTAACCATATTCTTATTAGAGAAACCAGAAAGCCAAATACATTTCCTCATTCTTAATATAAAGGTAACATAATGATACGTAATTTTTCCAAAACAAGTTATAATATTTAATTACAAGAAAAGTAACCAAAAAATAACTCTGTTAAAGAAAAGTATTTGGGAGGAGTGGGAGATGTTTTTCCCTTTTTCTTTGCAAGAAAGATAGGAATTGTAAGCCAAATGACCCATGGTGGCTTTAGTCTGTGGTTGATAATTTTTAACTCTTTCAGGATCTAGAGGACCAAATGCAGTTTTCTTTCCTGCTTAGAGATTTGAACAAACACCTTTCACAAAGATACCTTGATACTTCAATTTATGAAATACAGAGTAGGTTTCTCACTCTCTCCCATGGATTCCTTCTTCAAAATAATTTAAATAAACATATGACAGCTGGGGCAAGATGTGGGCCCTGGTGGTCTTCATTTGCGTTAGGAAGCTCTCTGGGTGTGGTGTCTCAACTCCCACCACAGTTACTCAGCTGGAATAACGCTTAAGCAGTCATCAAGTGTGTGAGTAAGGAGGACTCTATGACGGATGAATTAGTGGGGATCTGGGAATCAAAAAATCAATGACTTGTACAGACTTAATTAGGATCTTATTGCAATGCTGAAATGTAGTGGACTGTCTGCCACCGGATTTCACGTTTGTCTGACCTCGCAAACCCAGAGAGCACAGTGGCACATTGTCCTGCCTTTAGCATCAAACTGAGTGGAGGTCCACCAAAGCATCCACCCTGCCGCTACCTGACAGCTGCCTGTGCGGGGCACTGGCGCCGCAGGCAGCAGCAGCCGCGGGATGCTCGGCACATCGCTGTGGTATGTATGGGAATGAATGGTAACTAGAGTTGTTGCTGCTGTTTTTATTTTGCCTAGTTGGCAGAGGTCTCACTATTCTTTAGCTTTTGAATTGGGGTGATGTAAGAGGCCCAGGCACTATGTTAAACTCTCCACTATAAGGTTTATCAGAAAAGCCTGCCTGTCTCGAGAATGTCACCAAGAATTGCAGAGAAATAGCAACAAAATTTGTGGGGAGTCAACAAGTTTGTGGGCTGAAGTAGTGAGTTAGTTCCTAATCCTCTGTGACTCTGGATGACTGGAATTCTGTAGGCTGACCATGCTGTATCTGTGGCAAGGCAACCTTGTGTGCGCACCCACAAAGGCCATCTGATGCACACCAGCAACCACGCACAGCTCTCCTCTCTGGGCTGCTCATCCCAGGAGTCTCTAGCACACGTTAAATCCATATGCTTGAACTGTCAGGCAGATGCATCACCCCCATATGACCCTGGCTTTTTGTAAAGCAGGAGGAGGAAGCTTGTTTGGGTGAGTGTATCGAAAACAGAGGAGCTCAAGCGCTGGTTGTTATTAACATACCACACTGAAAACATTCACTGCCTCAGACTTGAGTCCTCCAAGATACCAGGTCTGTCACGGTGGTTGATAACTCCCATTCTCTGAGGTCATTCCCTGGGTCTCACGCTGACTTCCTGTATGACTTCAGTTGCTGAGTGTCTGCATCATTTCCAAAAACAGTTTTGAGGGGCTTTGAAAATGTAAAACTGGATAACTCATGCAGGGCCAAATTCAAGATCAGTGAGTCTTCCCACCACCGATGGTGGCTGAGACAGCAGTAGTCCCTCCCCTGGTTCAGAAGTCTTGCTTCCTACTCTCGAAGCTGGCTCTAATTAGCTTGTGCCACATGACCTAGCCTCAAGCTGAATCCTGTTTCAGCCCAGCCTTGTCCAGGCGCTGCTTAATTTTGTTTGTTCCAGGGTTGCCGTTGTCTCATGTGAGACAACTATCTCCTATCAGCTCCTCTGCCCTATTGTTTGCAGCCGGTGCGCAGGGCTGTGTGCCACAGATGGAGTTCCTCGGGAGATTAATGATGTGCTGAACAATGCCTTGTAGTTGATACTCTCTTGAACTCTGACACCTGACACTGGACACCTTCAGTAAGAGTCAAGGGCTCAGCAAGTAAGCAAATTCCAGCTAGATAGTGATTTCCCTCAAAGTATCTTCTGTGAATAATAACACTTCTTTGACGTATTTGTCACAGGTAGCCTTGCTTTTACTGGTTTTCACATAAACACTGTAGAAAAGGGTATTTTTTTGTTTATACATAGAAAGGGTGTTCTGAGCTCTGCCAATCGGTACCTCTGGCCCAGCTGTCTTAGAGGAGGGAGAAGCAGGTAATTTAGGAATTTGTATAGCAGTTTGTTGCAACTTCAGTCAAGAATACAGACAAAAGCACCAGTTCCATTTTATCTTACAGCAGGGCCTCCCTGGGTGTCAACTGTCCTGCCTGAGGACATGCCTTAAAGTAGTTACCAATGCCCCAAGACTGAGAGGCTCAAGACGTCAGCCCTGCTCAAGTGGCATCGTGTGCTCCCGCTTGCTCTCCCCTGGCTGGCCCTCCCCGTTCATCAGCCCACTGCCCTTTGGTGACACAAACCCCATGGTCGGGAAGGGCTGGGTATTGTTAGCACTGTTTCCTACAGTAGATTGGCAGCCAGGAGTGCCGGGGAATGACAGGTCCCATAATGCACCCTCATCGCGAAGATGGAGAGCGTCACCTCTGTAACATTCACAGCTTTCATTAGCCTGAATGCAATTGTGCTAGGTTTAATTTTTGGAGTGTTTGCAGTTTTTCCAGCAAATAGCTGTTTGAACACAGTGTCCCCATTATATCACCACAGTCAAAGAGAGGAAAGATAAAGGCATTGTGCAAAGTTTCTGTGGCTTTGCAGACAAGGATTTATGTACTGAAGAACTCTCATCTGGCAGTCAATTTGCCTTTGTCTTTCAAAGTAGTGGAAGTATCAAGGGAGTATGCCCAAGAGTTTTATTTGCTATTTACCAGATTACTGAAGTATCAGGCATCTTTAGATCTGTTGTAAAGACAAATGCTTTCAAAATGATTTTGCAAACTTCTGCTGAGGCTGAGGGGAGAGGCAAACGAAACTCTTGAAATGCTGTCCTTTGGATTGCTAGAGGGGTGCATGATTGAGGAAGGAACTTGAGACTGTACAGTTTCATGAGTTTAAAATGTGATCTGTCTGTCCAACATAGAGAGAAAGGAAAACATGCATCCACCACTATCTGCTTTAGAAGGGTAACCAGTTTTCTCTGGAAAATGACAGTTCCTGGTTAGTGAATATATGGATACTCTGAGTTTAAAAAAAAAAAAAAAAAAAAAAAACATTTTTTAAAAGGCCAGGGTGGAATTTAACTTATTTCT
>VZTE01005077.1:1614043-1659372 GCA_013397775.1 Eulacestoma nigropectus | reverse complement strand
AAATTCAGCCTTTGCTGAATAAGGCTTTGCCCAAGCACATGCTTATTTCTGATTCAAGGGCTTGATCCCATCTATTTAGTGGAACTTTTAGATGAAAGCAATAAAAGCAACAGAGGCATTCATCCCCTGCCCCTTCTCCCAAAGACGTCAAAAAAGCCATGATTACCAAGGCAAGAACAAGATTTATTTCACCAGGGCACTGCTCCCTGGTCTTGGGCCCTCATAAGATCAAACCTCACATACATGGAGCTGGCTAAGTGTGGAACCACCACGTCTGTGACTTGTTCTCAATTTACTATGAGTATACCCTAAGGGTACAGTTGTGAATCCTTGTAATTTCTACAGTCTTTTCCCCAAAGCCTTCTTCGGTTTTGGTTTTGGTTTGGGTTGTTTGTTGGTGGGTTTTTTTTGTTTGGGTTTTTTAAGAGGTTGGGGAGAAGGATGTTGGCATTTGTTATTTGTTTTATATCTCAGCTTCATCTCTTTGGGACATGCTTACATTGTCGTCTTAACTATTTGGGGTACTGTAGCCCAAGTCTTGGTATGTACCAGGACAGAGAATCTGGTGCTGCTGCAGCACAAACAGCAGGCACTAGCATTGTGCTATTATTTACTCATTACTTAATCTTGGAATCATAGGACCTTTTAGGTTGGAAAAAATCTTTAAGATCATTGAGTCCAACGATTGACCCAGCATGCCAAGTCCACCACTAGACCATGTCCCTAAGTGTCACATGTACACATCTTTTAAATACCTCTGGGACTGGTGACGCCACTGTTAGTGACTCCCCCAGTCAGAAACAAGAAAGGAACTGACCTCCAAGGCCTAATGTGTGAGTCTTTAGTGGGTCTTTAGGGTGTTGATGGAGCCAGAAGTGCAGCTAGAAGTAGGGGTCTTCTAGGGTTAATTTTGAAAGTGTTAGGCCATAAAAATAGCAGCCCAGCTGCAAAGCATGTCTGGGGGAGTCAGAAAGCGATGATCCCTTCCCCTCTCCTCCACAGATCTGGAGACTGAGCATAAACCAGCTTCCCTGTTTCCACAGAGCACTCTTCTGATCCCACATAACCAAACCCATGCTTGGCAAGGAGGGAACGAATCAGACATCTTTCCATCTGGAAAATCATCATCCTGCTCTTCATGCATGGGAGAAGGTGAGAGGAAGTATCAATTTTCTCCTCACCATCAGTGAGCCCTGATAAACATGTAGTTTGGCAGGCTGAATGACAAACTTCTCATGGTCTTTTGTGGTAGTCAGCAAGCAGAAAAGTACAAATGTCCTGCTGCCGAAAACCTGAGGAGGAGCTTTGCCTTGGGAGGGTGAACATTCTACCTCTCGGGCTTGCCTTCCTCAAAAAGAAAAATATGTGGTGCTAGTCAGGGGAGCAGCCAGATCTGGAAGGCCATGTGCTGGTTTTGGCTTGCTGAAGAAAGCCAGCGTCTGGTTCAGCTCTGTTTCAAAGTTAAAATTTCTTAAACGGAGCCAAATATTTAAATAATATTAATAATTTTGTCTCCTGAATATTAACTCTGGTATATGGTGAAATGACTTCTGTACCTGCAATAAAAAGCAATAAAGTGCTTTTAGGGCTTGTGAGCTGCTCAGTCTCTCTCTCGTTTACACAGTCATGCAAGCCAGCTATTCACTGCATGGCACACAGTTTTAGCTCCACATTCACTGCTTAATTAAAAGTACTGCTTTTAAGAGAGCAAAACGTTTTGATTTATTTTTTTTTTTAGTTACTGCCATAGTAACCTCCGTACTAAAATACTGACTGCTAAGAAGTAATAAAAATTTATGAAATGCATGCAAACTCAATAAAATATTAGTTAAAAATTTATGACATGGTATGTCATTTTGTGTCAGGATGCGCACAAACACTGTTCAGAGGTATTTGGGGGCTGGAAGAAAATAACTGTAACATATTTTGTGGAGCCAATACTCAATGCCAATTTCCACTAATTATCTGGCATTCTCTTTTTTCAAGTGGGTGGGAGCTTTGTGAAACCTTTCAGGCTTCTCTCATGTTGGTGAACATCCTACGTTTGAAGCTACCTGAATTTCTCTGAAGGGTGTGGTACGTGTGTAGTGTTTGGAAGGTGAATAGAAGACCCAGTGGGATCCTCGTGTTTATCTTACAAGAGGGCATCTCAGGCAATCATCTCCTCCTAGATCCCCTTTCCCTTGGCAGTGCCAGAACAGTGTGGTTAGCCTAAGTGATCCTCATAATGAGACATGGTCTCAAAGCAGTTTAACCCAGAAAGAGGAAATTTTGTGATTTTGCCATCTACATATCAGGAACTGAGATGCACACAGGTCAGTTTTTTAAAAAATATGGAATTATTAAATAAAAATTCAATGGTTAGGTTGATTACTTTCAGACCTCTCCAAATCGTCTGCGGTGACAGTGTGATGGCAAGTCTTTCACTTCCCAGACATCATCCAAAGCACAGGGCTGGTGATGGCAGGAAGAGGAGACAGAGGAGGAAAGTCCCCACCAGGTTTGCTTCCAGAGAACATTGTCCTGGCTAAAGCCCCCAGCCTCAGAAATAACATCCCGCAGAAGAAGCCTATGGGGAGGCAATGGTCCCTTTCTGGTTGGGAAGAAATGTCCTCGCAGAGCAGCAGCTTTGGCATACCTTCCTTCCCAAAATTTGCCACTGACTAGTTCTGGCAGCGCTCTTCTCAATTTTCTGGCTTCTCTCCCGTTCATAGGTTCCTTGTTCTCCCTATGTATTACACAGTCAACTCCCAACTACCTGTGGGTGGTTTATCCAGGCGGCTGATAAACCATGGATGTTGGGATGCAGAGCCAGCTCAGATCTAGCCAAGCTTATTAGCTCATACATAGTGTTGCTCTACTGCTGCTTGGGCCAGCTGGGATTCAGGAGAGGAGCAGCCACCTCTGTACCAGGATGAGAGCAGCCTAAGACACCTGGATATGCAGGGAGCCAAATGGGCTCACCCTGATTTGCTTTCCCTGCCTTGTGGACAAGGGGGATGCAACTAGACAGACACACAGGCCCACCTGCATGGACACAGGATCACGCCTGAGCTGCTGTGAGGCTGGCTGACCCAAGAGAATTCCTGAGGACTTACTGAGATGCCTTGGTGTTGGGACACCAGTGATTTTTGCTGTGCCTGTGCTGATCATGTCCACTGTGCTTCGCTTCAGCACCTACATTTGCAATTCCTGCATGACTTGACCAAGGTTGCAGAGCAAATCCGTGGCTCAGCCCAAATTCAGGCCATCTGCTCCACAGCCCATGGAAAGCCGGTGAAAATCTCACACACTGACTGAGAGCGCTGTGGGGCTCCCCATAGTGGGCACTGGCATGGGATTCAGCTGGAAGTGTTGCTGTTAACTGCTGCTATACAGTAAATGTGATTTGAAAATTTTTGAGAAAAAATTTCTTTTAAACTCTAATTTGTTCTCTGTTCTCCCATTTCCTTTATTTTTTTTTCCCTTTGAAGGACAGGAAATGTGCATTGAACCTAGAGCAAAATACCAATTTAAAATATCAGACTCAGACATGTAGGCCAGAGCAGATGCTGACTACTCATAGAGCAGTTGCATCTGGATGCATTTAACATTATGTCCTCACATTTTTTATGCTCAGTTTTTACGCTTGTCAGCAGATTACTTATTTCCCAAATGTGGTATTTCTGGATTGGACCTGACAGTGGTGGCACAGTGCAGGAAATCTACTTTGGGAGCATGGGATGCTCAAGCCACGTGACGCACGAGTTAGCCTCATGGGGTGATATAAAAAAAAAATGTACACAAAATACAGGCATTTCAAACCACATAGCCAGGGAAAGCATAGGTCTGTTTTTATCAATGAGCGTCTGGGCTGCCTTCCGCCTGGATGGCTTGGAAATTTTCTATTTCACCTCAGTGCCCAAAGGTGACCTCAGTGATTTCAAGAAGAACAGAACAAATAGCTGATAGAAAAAGGAGTTAAAGTAGTCTTACTGAACAAATAAATTGGCAAGTGTATCTAATAATTGCATGGGTTCAGCATTTTTCTGCGATAAATGAGTAAACTTTAAATGTATCTCTGAGATGTGCTATCACAGGCATTGCCATGGGCAAGTTTTATCCAATGATGAAACAGCAAGGCCTTGTGAGATAAAGATGATAGAAGGGGTACTATCAGGTGGCAGCTGGGTAATTACAACTCTCTATTTGGGCTCTGTAGTGATGCTGCATGTGATAAGTGGAGAATAATGAAGAAAAAGGAGTAGTGATAATACAGGAGCTAAATGGTAGAAAATAGCCTATCATAGCCCAGAGCCCTCTGAGTGCCTATGGGGACTTTGAACTATCTTCTTCAGTTTTCAACCACAGAAAAAATACTCTCTCTTTCTTCTTCCTTTGCTAAATTTATGTCTGGTGGGACAAAAGGGAAAACTGAAAGGAAATCAAGGGTATGTGAAGAGAATATGACCTTTGCAAATAACACTGAAGGTCACTGTGTAATTATTCTAAAATAAAAGTATCCTGTAATCTTGTCTGTACCCACAAAAGATGTAAGACCATTTTTTAATATGATTCCAAACAGTTTTGTTGGGGATCATGGTTTATGAAAGGTCAGCTAAAGTATTTCTAATTATATCTTGTCTAGCTCTTTGCTCAGAAGAAACACAAATGCCATTTGTTGTGATAGAGTCAAAATCATTAAAGAGAAAAACTGTCAAAAGACAAACTCATCACATGTAAGCAAAACCCGCTATTTTCTGAGTGAAAATTGGTTTTTGTAGCTTAAAAAAACCCCGAAACAACAAGCCCACAGGAGAATAAAATACCCCAGATGTGGCCACTGAAACTTTTACACCAGTTTGTTCCTTTTTATTTTTTCCTTACAGAGAGTAATACCTACTATAGTTCCTGGTGAGCATGGCACAATTTTCCAGTTAGCAGAGTAACCCTTGATAATTTTTTTTTGTTGCCCTGAGTAAGACAATCGTTCCCTGGCACTTCTTTCACTTGGGAGTCTGATACCTAAATGTCACTTACACTGGATGTCATACAGTATGGGTGCATTTATACGTGAGGGAACTCCACATAAAATATCTGCTGCCTAAAGATAAGACAGAGGTTTTTTTGCCCTTTTTTAAATGCTTAGCTAAATAGGTAGAATAAAAAGTGTATTGTGCATCATTTGTGTATGTTCATGCTTTTTTTCTTCTTAGGACACTGACTCTGCATTAGCCAATGTAACAATACAGGAGATGATGTTGCATCAGCACATTGGCAGGATGCAGAGTAAATCTCTTAGGAGCAGAAAGATTCAAAATGAGACTTTTTTGGTATAGTGAACTGTGATGTTTAAATATTAGTGAGGCCAGTCATGAAAAAAGGGAAATTTTACGTAGTGCCTGGATTTGGGAGACTTGTAGCTTGTTGGTAAAACTGAGAAAATCATACTCAGTTTTAGGTGGAAAAAATGAACAGAGCTCCCATTCTCATCCTGACAGAAGCTGACTGGAGCATGACAAAAGCATTTAAGCATTACAGAAATAAATGGCACATAATAAAATATTTACAGCTGAATAGAATGGCTGTTTATAGGCTGAAATGCCACAACTGAATAAACAAGGAAATTCGCATACATGTAAGAAAAGGCTTTTTAAAGTGTATACATTATTGCAATTATTTTTATTATATTATTAAATCATAATGTCTGTTTCAAATTTTTAAAATTTCACATTATTACTGTGTTTAGTGGGACACTGAGACAAGTCACACCAAGCCCAATCCTTCCTCTGATTTAAGATAAAGATCCTGGTAAAAAAATAGATCACAAGTCAGGAGTTCATGGTGTGAAGAATTATTAGGCCATCTCAGCCAGGAAGTGTAGTTTCTCATTATTGACTGACTCCTACTCTCCTGGAGAAATGGGGTTTTGTCATTCCTTGACCTATGAGGCCTTATTTATGTGCAGGCCACTTAGTGCTTTGGCCACGTATGTGAAATACAACTGTGGCCATATGACTCCGCAGTGGTACCCAAATGGTGAGGTTCCCTAGGACAGGATTCAACTCTCCTACCTTTACACACCCAAAAGTTCATCATCTAAGTTTGAGTTACCCACCTTGCTTCTTTTTTCAGTCAATGGGGAGAAGCTGGCACCTTCAGAAAGAAAATTATGTGTCCTGTGTCAGACATCCAACTTAAGGTGGGATCAATTACCCTCAGGAAATATCTATTACTCCTGACAGAATACAGAGGAAGCCTGGGGTGACTGGCTTAGACATTTAACTTCTAGATAACTGAAGACAGGTAAAATTAATTTCATCCTGCCTTTAAAGGAGATTTGTGTCCAGTGAGATCAAGACAGGTCTCTATATTTGGACATTTCTTTCATTTTAAATCACGCTAAGTGCTTTCCAAACCGCGTGGGTGAATAACCTTATTGTCGTTCATCTCAGTCAGCCTGGCTTGGGTTTAACTCATCTTTGGCTACGCAAAGCTTACACAGAGGTTTTCAGGTGGCCACGATGACTCAGGCAGTCCTCTGCTCCTACTCCTAAACCCCATCCTCCACTGATCATTTGTGTGGTCACACAGTGAAGTAGACCAACACACTGAACTTGCTGAAAACTGAGTAGGGAAAAAAAAGTTGCTGTCTGTTCTGGCTCAAATGACCATACAAACAACCATGTTTGAAAAATGGACAAAATACCAGAAAAGCAGCATTAGGGCTAGAGACTGCTTCCAGACAGCCCCCATGATATGTCTTTCCTTTCTGTCATCCTTTTTTCTTGAGTCAACATGAAAATCCTTATCAAGGCTTCACCATCTTGCCTGGATCCCTGTAGTTTTCAACTCATCACCCACACTGCTCTTTCTGTCCATCCAGCAAAATCAATCCTTAGGGTGGTCTTCCTCACCCTATTCCCTCTTCAATCTACTCACTTTGAGGGAAGCAGAAAATTGCTACAGAATTTTCCAGTCCTACAGGTCAGACACATGTTTGTTGGCAGGGTCCAACATTTTGTGAGACTGAAGAGTCACAACTTGTTCTTCAGTTGTGATGACATAATTACTGTCTCTCCACTCACTTTGACCATTTTGGTTTGTTCTCCTGTTGTCCTTCGGCATCCAGAGCAAGTTCACAGTTCACAACCAAGTATGCAAGCAGAAATGAGGGATCAAGCAGTGGCTAGGAGGAAAGAGGAGAATGGGAACCCCTTAGACATGCTGGCTGCAGAAAATACGCTGTCTGGGCCTGAAGATCCAGGGATTTAAGGAGAAAACTTGTATTCAAACTTGTATTGGTTAGGGAAATTATTTCTTTTTGGGCAACCAGTTTGAGGCATAACATTAAACTGGCCCTTGACACTGCCCGCTGAAATGGTGTACAGAGCAAAACTTGGCACTTTCTTGACTTAAAAAGAAAATAGCATTTTAGCTCAAATCTAGACTTCACTTTCAAAGTGTCCTAGTTGTCTTCACTTGTTGGGCATTGGTTCACTTGGTTCACATCACACCTTGGCATGAATCAGCTGTATTCCTGCTGGGTGAACCTAACACAGAGGTCATTCTCCAGAAGCATACATCCAGTGCTTCCACTGCTTAAAGGCATTCAGTCCCTGGGCTTGTGCTGCAGCTAGTCCAGATTCACCCTCTATGAAATCCACAGGGTGTGGATATGAGGTCCTCAGCACCAACCATTTTACCCTCTCAGTCTGCTCCTCCTGCTCCGAAGAATTTTGCCAGCAGAGATGTGTCCTATATATTATCCAGTGTGATAAAACTAATTTCTCTCTATTTCATATTTACCCTCCTCCCAAGACCTTAAAACAAAGTCATAAGCCAATTGCCACTTTGTAAAATGAAACTGAAATCAGAAGCAGCCTTTGAGGCAGATGACCAAGACCCACTAACAAGTTTTATCTTGGTGGTCCTGATATGATCCTTGTCAAAAATCAAGATTTTTCCCCTGGCTGTTTGCAGTCTTAGACTGTACTCCTAGTGATTGATTTCTAGCACCTTAGTCCATAAAATATACATCCATTATACATCACTTTTATGCCTGCACATAACAGTTTATAGATATGAAGTCCTACACATATACACTGCTCTCTACTGATTCTTGACTTCTTCTTTTCTTACCAGTCTCCTTTTACCTCCTGAAATTGCAATGCCTATATCACGGAAATGAAGTCAGAAATTTTCATAATTTTTAAGTGTATTCATACAGGCAGGGAATAATCTGTTCTTCATGTCCCTGGTGGATAGGGCAAGAATTGATGAGCTTAAATTTCTGCAAAGGGGATTTAGGATAGTCATTAGGAAAAAGTTTCTCGTTAAACCTTGGAATAGATTGCCTAGGGAGGACGAAGGATCTCTATCACTGGTGTTTTTTTCAAGAACAGGTTAGACAAGTGTCTGTCAGGAATGTCATAGGTATAGTTTATATTGCCTGGAGGAGGTGGAGGGAGTAGACGACCTCTCAAAGCCTCTTCCCACCTGTTTTCCCTGTGATCTTCCAAGGCATTCTGAATGTTTTATTTATCTATATCAGTTAATCTCAGTATTGCTAATATGGTGTTTATCCAGGACGAGATTTGAAAGTTCCTAACCCTCTAAGACTACAGATCATTCAGAAGTATGTGTCTTGTTATCCATTGATGCTTGACCCTAGTGCAGACACTGGTAGGAAACTACTGGCTTTGGCTGGAACATTGTCCATCCCATTCTCTCTTACTCCCAATTTTCCCAGTAAAGTGCCATCTAACATATTGTTGAACCTGGATTTCAAATGTTAGTCAAGATGAAAAACCTGTTGATAACACTATTAAGACCAACTAGGTTATTTACACCACCAAGTTTCAAAACCTTTTTGGTCAATAGAAATATTTTGTCAGCCAGTGGATCTCTAAAACTAACAGACTTGAAATACAAAAACATATTTTCCTATTGAATACTTACGTGTACTGAGTGATATGACAATTTTACACCCAAGAAAATCACATTAACGTTGTGCTCCAGACAGAATGATGCTCATTAACAACACAAACGCCTGAAATGCTATACAAACCAAAATGTGTTTGGTTTTGTACATTAACATTGTGCCATGATACAGTGGTCTCCCTTGATCCATTTCTATGTGTTGATGCAACGGGGTACTTCCTGCTTATTTCTACCTCCTTCCTATTTCCTTCCTGATTACTATTTCCTGACTGACTGTTCGGTCTTACCTTCAGTAACACATGAGTTCATGCCCAGGAACTTGACAGCAGTCTGGTTTGGGAGACAACAAAAGCTACCCAAAGCTGCCTGTTGAGAATGCAGCCCTGTGCTGGAACTGCAGAGGTACATGGCACTAAAGAGCTTCTGTCCCACACAGCACTAATGGAGCAGTCAGCCAAAAACCACTATCCTCGTTTTGTGTCCAGCTCTGACACCTTACTGAATTCAAGGGTTTCTCCTTAGCCAAAACTTCTGGTTATGCTATGCTGTGTGATAGGATAGGACTCAATGAGGAGAGCTGCACTCCACATCTCTGAGAGATATCTGCTATCTTGTTTGAAAGCTGATATACCCTCCAACTTTGCTGAAGCTATTTTAGTTAAGCTATAACAACTCAATTGGCTAAATCCTTACTAGTGATATGTAGTTAGATATCACCCAGAGCTGATACTGGGACTGTGGATCTTGTCCTTAAGAAACTTTAAGATCTTCTTTATTTTCTCAGAAATGTCAATGGAAAACACCATAATAGCAAAGGATGGGCAGGGACAGATTTGTCAGCAGTGGCATCAATTCAAATGTGCATCAAAATACAGCGGTCTGACAGAGATGAATGACAAAAAAACCAGTTCTCCCACAAAACCTTACATTCTTGCTGTACAACAGGCAATTATTTTGCTTAATCAAATTTTCAACTAAGCTGCCTACAGTGTCAGGAAGCCACAAAGTCATTTAATAAACAGCAGTTTGAATGGGTTGGAGAGGAAATATTTAAGCTGAACTGTTGCTGATGAGGTTTCTCAAGCTCAAGAAATTCTCACATAAAGGACATCATGGGAAGGAAATGAGTTGGCTTTAGAAGGACCAAATTTGCAAATTTTTTTTCTAGATTTGAGATCTTGAGCTGAAATCACATGGTATTGGTTGTTTTTGCCATGAATACATTGCACACATTTACAAATACATCGAGCTTCAGTAATTGCTGTGTATAAATGGATTTCCATTATTATATTATGGTACAAGTCTGAGGAACCACTCAGATTCTAATTTTCTCAGAAATATTGCTCTGTGTTGGACAGAAGGGAAAGAGGTGTCCATGACATGATAAGGGAAAGGGTACTTGAATTATACATATTTCGGAAGTGTAGATGTGAAAGCAAATGAACCACCTCTCAAAATACCTACTTCCAAACTCCTGTCCTGCAGTAGAACTTCAGTCCATGAACAGTCATTCAGAGAGCAATTCAGGTTTTTAAACATAAAACCATGTTTGGTGCCCTGGGTGTACTGCCCAGCCTCCAGCTGCTGTGGACCTCCTGTAGGTCCTGCCTGCAATCTGCTAGCCCCACACAGATGTTTTGGATACCTTCAGATGTTTACAATGGCAGTTGATGCTTACATTTAGGCCTGTGAATCGCACCCTTGGTTTTTAAGTGCTTCAGTTTCCTGTCTACAAAATGACAAAATAAGCCTTGCTTCTTCCCAGCTTCAGCTTTCGCCAGTGTTTGCGGAGCTGTCACAAGTATTGACAATTCCGAGAATGCCAAAGAGGTTTCCACTGCAAAAACCTCACGGATTAGGTTTAAGTCCATGCACAAAACTTGGCAGGAGATCTTTACAGGCAGCAACCTTCTGCCTGTCTGCTTTTTATGGGTGGCTAATTCCTTCCCCTGAAGCAAGGTTCATAGGCTGAACACGGGCCACATGGTCTGGTCCTGCACCCTCGCAATCCATGACAACATCTCATCCAGAGTAGCTGCAAACCTTCCTTTTGGAGGGCTTTTTCCTACACCATGTACGCACAGGGGTGCCTGTAGCATGGCCTCGTCTGTGCCTGTAGCATGGCCTCAGCCTATCATTCTGTGACAGGACTAAATTCTACCACTTTCCACTCATTAAGTGAACATCGAAGATACTGGCGTAGAATAGCACAATTTGCCAATGATACAAAGCTATCGTTTAGCTGACATCCAAACAAAAATTCTGCTAAGAATCTATTTTCTTGTTCTGTAAAGAATTTCAATAAGGTATCTGTCATTTTAAAAATTCAGTATTCTCCTTATTTAAAGGTATTAAGCAGTCCTTCATTCTGGTGGCTGCTTTTCAGATGCTTCAGGCTTTCTGATCATCAGAATATCACCAACTGTCCTTTGGAACTGGGATTTGTGACAGCCCATGGTAAATGGCCTGGAACAGGAAAACATTCCACAGATAATTTAACCAAACCAAATTATTTCAGAAAGAGGACACTGCACTTCAGTGATACATTTATTGATTTGATATGAAGTATTAATTTTCTGGTTGTATTATTTTATCATGTTAGCTGTCTATTGAATTTTACTTTTCCTTTCCCAGGAATTTGTTCTGAAAACAAATGTATTTGGTACTCTATTTGAAAGGGTTTTACTGAATCTCTGATTGTGTTTTCCCCTCCAGCTGACTTCCATTTAATCCTTTTGATTCAAATATTTCCCTATGTAGGAGTTGACAGCTAGGAAGGACTATAACATCAGGATACCTTTCACTCCATCCATTTTTAAACATTGCTTCTGAGTAATTAGTTCAACCACTGTAGGACCCTGTCAAGAAAATTCATATGCCTCCAGACTTGATTCCTTGCCATTATGGGTATTTACCATTTCTTGTGCTAGCTGGGATCAAGGGGGTCAAAAGCAAACGTAACTATCATGAAATTTCAAACCCTCTGCCTCACACTTACTAGTAAAATATCAAGGAATTTTCTGAGTGTTTGGTTTCTTTAATACTTTGACTTTAGAGAGATCTCCAAACCTAAAGTATGAGATATTTGAGGTACTGCAGAAAAAGGCATCAGCCACTCATCCCCTTACATCAGGCACTGAGTCTTGGGCCTCACCTGAAGTTACTGAAGCCAATAATATGACTCAGATATACCTGTATGTGTTTCAATCACATCTCTAATTACAAAGTAGACAATCTCTGTTAGTATTCTCTAGGGAAAAGTTCATTTACCTGCCAATCAGTTTGTAGATTAACCTTCCAGCTCTGTCATGAACTTATCCCGAGGAATGCCTCTGCAACTCTATGACCTGAAAATAGTTTATGTTCACAACATCATTGTCAAGTGAACCTCCCCACTCTGCAGTGAATGTATCGCAGTAGGGACATATGGTAGTTATATTAAGATATTGCATACATATCTCGCTCTATGTATACATCTTCTCCATTTCCCATCACTGTAGTCCTGGTACATGCACTGTGTGGACAGAGTAGCCCAGGTTACATCTTTTCCTTCTGCAGATGTAGTCATAACAACTGATCTGTGAATAGGCTCCGGTTGAGGTCATTAGGGGTGAGATAGTCTCCAGGACTTTCTCACATGCAGGTCTGGATGGAGAAGGAAGTCTTGAACCGTATGATTGGTCAACTTGGACGCAGCTTAAGTATCCATCTTGCTTTTTACTGAAGTCAGACATGTCCGCAGTTCTGCAATACATTACCTGATCTTTCAAATATGTATGTAGATGTTCCCAAGCAAAACCTCCTTAGTTGTAAATCTTAAGCAATACATTACCTGATCTTTCAAATATGTATGTAGATGTTCCCAAGCAAAACCTCCTTAGTTGTAAATCTTAAGCCTTCAAAACCTAACTAGGAATTACTATAGAAGTCTCCAGACACTGAACACATAAATGTATTTATCTAAATAGTAAGAATTTTTAAAAGATCATTTGTGTCATCACTGCTTTCAGATGAGCTGTGCAGAATGCAAGATGAGACAGATAAACAAGCAGCTGAAATATGAAATTAAAATGTTGACATGAATTTACATGGATGAACAGAAGGAAAATCTCTTGTTCAACTTCAGCACCAGGTTTTGTGAGCAAATAGTCCTGAATGAGAAGTGTGTTCAAAATCAGAACCTCTGAATGTTTCAGTGTCCTTCCCATTTTACTCAATGGAATCAAGGACTTCCTTAAAGGGACCAGGTACATTCTAGTGATTGGTTAAAAATTGATGAGCTGCTACAACACATACAGTGTTTACAGAAATTACGACATTTACAGCATAGAGTGTATATAGAATTTGAAGTGTGTTTGTGCAGGTAATTAGGAGGATAGAATGGGAAGAATCTGCACAGATATGACCTGATATAGAAGGTGGGAATTCAGAGATGATGGAGAACCCTCTAATCAAAACCAACACACTCAGTAATCCTAAGAATTATACTCTCTCACATACACATCCACACATCCACATTTAGGTTCTACTGCCAAAACGTACTCTTAGATCATAAAATTTGATCTGCAGTATGTTAGACCTATTACTTCATCACCCAATTAAATCTGTACACAGCCCAATAATTTCCGTTTGATGAAAGGATAATTTGTGTTTGACTAATGCATAACTTCTAGAGAATATCTAGTCTTGATCTCACAATAGCAGGAGACAGAAAATCTATTGCATGGTAGTTAGTTTGAATGGTTAATCCCACTCACTGCTGAAAAAATAGGTATTTAACTTCTGTCCTGGACTGACTTAGCTTCCTATTCCAACCACAATTTCATTCTCTACTAAATTCAAGATCACTTCAGTGCTCAGTGTTTTCTCTCAGGAAAGAGATTCATATACTCTAATCAAATCCCTTCTCAATTTTCTTTCCAATAAGATTTAAAAACAAAAAAAAAGACGGTTTCCAATTCTTAAATCACTCACTTCATTTTTTCAGCACTTTCTCCATCTTTTCAATGGTTTTGGAAAAAGTACCAAAACTGAATCCCTATTCTAGCTGTTGTCTTGGCAGAACAACATCTGCAAGTGCTGCCACCCTGCTACTCCCGCTCATTACTTGAATGTTTGTACAGCCACATTGTGTCCCTCATGGTATAGCATTGCACTGGGAGGGGCTGTTGAGTTCCTAGTCTGCAAAGACCACTCTTTGTAGGACACTATCAACTGGGTTTTTTTTTTGTTTGGCAAAGCAAAAGAAGCAGCTCCTTTTCCCGAGTTGTTTACTTTCGTGTTCTGAGCATTCTGCTTCCACAGTCTTCCAGCAGCCTACAGGGTGCCATGGGACTTCTTAGACCCACACTGTCCTGCACTGCCACTCAACATAGCTGTTTGGATCTTCCTCATTAATGCCATTTCCAGGTACCACAGAGCTCTCATTTACCTGGGAGAACTCTCCACTTCCCAGGTTGTTTCTCCTGGAGGCACTCTGACTCTATGTCATGTGAGCCTGTGCACATATCAATACCCTTCTACTGCCATCCCTCTGGTTTCTGTGCCAAGAGCTCGGCTGTCCTGGCTGGAGCAGTCCTGCATGCATCTAAACTGAGTCTGTGCCAGACCATGATCCTGAAGAGCAAGCTGGGCACATCAGAAGGCAAAGACAGCTGTTGTCGATCTAGGTTGTCCCAACACATGTAAGTTAGAAATCAGTAAGTTTCAAGATGAGATGTCCACTACATAATAAGCCTTTTTTAAGAAAGCAATAAAACCAATACCCAGTTTTGGAAGTCAGGAGACAGGATGCAAGAGTAAAATGGAAGAGTGAATATGGCATTGAATTATCTGAGGCTTACAAGTCACCAAAGAGTAAATGCCTGAAGTAGAAGTTGGCAGCTGAAATCTGTACTAGAAGTAACAACCTATTGACAAGCCAGAGAGAAGAACTATAAGAGGAGCAGAGGTCTCTGTCAGCCAAGGGCAGACATGAGGGATTCTAAAGGGAAGAATTATATTTGTTCTGAGGAGGGGGAACATAGACAATCAAACACACAAAGACTGCCAGCAGTAGAGGCTGGGAACAGAGATGACAGTCTGGCTGTACGGACTGTTCCCACTGTTCTCAGCTTACAGCAGTGAATCCTCAGGGAGAAAGTTTATACCTCCCACAATTCGAAAAGTCTACATCTACCTCTGAGGCTACCTATGGTTCAGATACTAAATTTGCTCTAATATCAAGCCTAAGATCCACAAAACAAAAAGTAGCAGCCATCTCAAGGCATTTTTCATTGGGAAGTTATTTTAATTGGTAGGTGATGCCAGTCAGAGCTGTACTCACCCCTCTTATATTTCTATACTAAGCATTAAGGAGAACTGGAGGCAGATGGGAGGGGTTCACCAAGGAAATAACATATTTGACAACTACATTTCTTTTTCTAAACTGACCACTGGGGTTCCCTAGAAGAATGGGTACTGTATTGCTTATGTAGCCTTTAGCAAGAGAAGAAGGTCAATATTTTACTCTTGCACTGCTCAGTGTAGGCAAGCAATTAAGTTACAACATTGAGAGTGAAAGATGGTGAAAGCCAAAAATCACTGTTAAAGAGAGTAGGTCCCTGTGATAAGAGAACCTTATTTGACAAAGTGGTAACGTTTGTAAGTTCACAAAACCTTGCAATATTGGTCTAACGCCAGGAATCAGATGCTAAGCAGATTACAGAATGGACTGGCTCATCAGCTGCAAGTTGAATGAACGTGGAAAGTTTCATTTTGGATCAATGATCTCCAAAGCAGGCTAAAGCCTGCAGGAGAGGCAGCACCTATACCCCAGCTTGTGTTTCTTGTGCCAGGAGGGCACCACAGGCTGCTGATACTCAGCCCTGGCAGAGGGAAAGCAAGTTCCCTGGCTGCTTGAGGAACAGAACTTTTTGTTGTTTTGTTTTCTGAAAGCCCACAGTGTAACAGTGTCCCCAAACCACCAGATGATTATCAAAAGTTTAAGATACATGCAATTTGTTTCCTTGGAGTACTTCACAATATTAGCTTTAGGTTTCAGAGTGTTGAGTGTTAAATTACTCATCACAAACAAAAGTTCTGCTGCAGGATAGGTGTTGATAATAATGCCTGATAGCTATGCATAATGTTTTGTTTGGCAAAAGGTAGTCTGACTACTACAGGAAGCAATTGGACAGAGGATCTTGATGAGGCACAAACAGTCAAAAAGAAAAAACTGTACATGAGTGAAAAATTTGCACACAGAAATGTGGAGCTCTGTCTATTAATTCCATACCAAATTAAAAAGAGCTTTTCCCTTACTGGTGGATTTGTCTCCTATGCAATGCAAAGAGAAAAATGAGAGACTGAATGGAGACACTGAAGACAGACTCTGACAGAGATGGATATTTTCATGCAAAACAGTTGTGCTTCAAGAAGTTTTGCCCTGTGGTCATCAGAAGCCAAATGGGAATACATGTGGTTGAACATCTCATTGAGGTAAAACGTGAAATCAACTGTGAATACAGGACAGAGTGGGAGAGAGAGAAATCAGAAAAACACTCAAGGAAATGTATCAAATCCTAAAATGAAAAAAACCCATGATGTCCTCAGTCTGATCATGGAGGCACCAACACAATGTGATTAGAGGGACAAGGGACCAAGACAACAAATATTTCATGGAAAGCATTTTCCAGCAGACATAGAAGTTTCCATCAGAGGCCAAGGTGAGAAAGACCCTTCTCCTATCTTTGTTCAGTTCCTGGTCTGAAGTTCCCGTTCCCTTAAAACCCAGACCAAAAGTAGAGCTGGATATTCTTTTCTCCTTTGGGAATTGGTGGCTATAGAAGAAAATAGAAGAGACACTTTGCTATGTAGGCAGCCAAGAAAATTAAAGAAATATGCATAACATAGCTGTTTCCTACTGTCAACAAAGAAAGAAACTCTGTGAGAGATGGCTGATGCCAAGGATTTTTCAACACTTGATATGTCAGCAAGGTTCTGGCAGGTGTCCTTAGGAAAACAGAGCACTTGTCTGAGCCTGTTCAATATGCCCTTGGGAAACACTATTTTCTTAGACCGTGTGAAGCACATGGTGCATTTTTACTAGAAAATAAGACTTTTTTCAAAGTAGATAAACCCGTGAGATTTACCCATCAAAGGTCCTGATGTATAAAAAAAAATAAAACAGAGAGAATACAGCTTTGGTACTCTGAGAAGCTTTAGAGAAAATCAGCTCTTCTGCTCTAAACTTCAGCAAAAGGTTGACTCTGTGGAAGACAAATTACCTACTGCAGCTGGTCAGACTATGGCACAGGCTGTCGCATTGCCTCTGACAGGAGGGAGGGACACAAGGACTGGACTCTGAAGGGAGCAGTCCTTCACAGGACTGTTTTTGTTGGGTGTGGGTGCATGACTGGCACCCTAGGAGCAATAGTGTGCAAAGACAGGCAAGGGACATAGAATCCAAACTGTGGTAAAGAGAAACTGAAAAAGTTAAACGAATCCATGTTCTGAAGTAAAGAATTCTGAGGGTGAGCTTAAATTAAGTGGTGTCCAGATGCTTTCAGGAAGGTCCGGGCGCAGATGTCCTACACCATCACAGCCAAGACGGGGTTTTATGCATCCCACTTGCTAACAAGCGGAGTGTTAATTTACTCAAGAAGAGCAGGATGAGAATTAGACTTAGAGTGTGGGTGTTAAAGAGTTTCATGTTTTTATATATGGGAGGTCAAGGTTAGCCTAAATTACCATAAACCACTTTTTGCCACTGCCGAAAAGGAACTGTCAATTTTCCCATTTTCAAGCATTAGAGCAGGGATTATTTTTCCAGGTACAAGTGTATCATTTGCAAATTAAATATGAATGAGGAGATATTTGATTGTTCAGCCATAATCTTTGTCATCTGACAAAAAGGTAGGAAAGGGAAGTCTATGTTACATTAAGTGCTTGAAAACTTAAACATTTACAGAGGATACCCCTGAATGTTTTTCTTTTAATTGAAAGTTAATTAATTAATCTTAATCAATTACATTAATTAAGACCAGACATGCAGACACAGCCCTTATTATCACTTTAAAAACGATCTCTAAGAACTGTCAAAACTTACTGATCATGAGTACAAGTAATTTTCAGGGAGCTTCAGGTTTAGACATGCAACTGCTAGCATCACCTGTCTCAAACATGACAAACACCTAGCAACAGTACATCTTATTAAAGAATTAAAATCATGCTCTGATCATACTCTGATCTTCTTTTTGGACTGTTAGGCACCAGGACAGCACCAATAAAAGATATGGCTGTCTTCTGGAAACACCCCAAGTTACTAGAAATCTTAAAATAAAGCATGAGCATGTTTAGAGAGCAACATTAGAATACAGATCTGACTGCTTGTATAGAAGGAGAAAAATGAAACAACACAGTCAGTCAAGTTCATGGTCTTGGAACTCTATGAGAATGACAGTGGAATTACTTATGCCCAAACACATTATGTTGAGCCCCGAGGTCAAATCAGGTGTCTCAGTGCTGGCAGAATGCAGAGACATTTTGGGATGCTAAATTGTCCATTTTCCTCAGACAAGTCTAAAACTGAAAACAGCTGCATCATTTTGAGATTTCTGATTCCTAAATGTTTGGGACGGATGACCTTTCCACTGTCCTGTAGCACAGGGAAGACTCCATGCAAGAATGTCAAAAGACTCACATTATGAGCTATTTAATAGATTTGTCGTAAGTATTTCGGATTCTGATGTTTATTGCTAGTTTTTGATGGCCATATGCTTAACTGTGAAAGGAAGATGAGCAAACTTTATCTCCAGGAAGGTAGAGTAGGAGCTAGCAAAGCTAGATGTTATGTTCTACAGTGCTTCACATTTTGTAATGTCGAGCAAACTAAAACTCAGACATTGAGTGGAGCAGGTCTCTGCCTGGTTCTTTAGCTCAGCTATTGCTCAGAAAAAGCGCATACTTCTCCTACAGCAAACCTAAGATTACTGTTTTCTCTCTCTTTGTCTGGATCATCTGTCCAAGATAGGTTCTTTGCACCTTTGAAGAACTAGCTGCAAAGCACACCACTAGTTTTTCAGCAGACACAGCACCTTCTTTTCTCTGTTACATTTGTTTTATATAGAGATAGTTCTTTCAAATCTTACTGTTGCAGTTTTCTCTCAACAAAAAACTTCTCATGGACTTCTTAGGGATCTTCCTTTCATTTTCTTTACGTTTACTTCCATTTAGATGGAACTTATTCTGGTTATATTCTCTCTCCTCTCATTCTACTTCTAGATTAGTTTTGAATGCTCACATATTGCTAATTACCAAAGCTAGAACTTTGGCACAGTTGCATCTCTGGTTGCTTTATTGTAGTATTTCATTATTTTTCAAAAACAGTTTTCAAAAATTTTAATGGC
Organism: Eulacestoma nigropectus; assembly: GCA_013397775.1. Classification (NCBI taxonomy): domain Eukaryota; kingdom Metazoa; phylum Chordata; class Aves; order Passeriformes; genus Eulacestoma; species Eulacestoma nigropectus. The sequence continues at coordinate 1,640,062 of VZTE01005077.1, read as the reverse complement.
TCTTTTTGTCTCTAGAATAATACCAGTTTGGACTTCACCATTTCCTTTCTTCTCCTTTTGCATCTTGGCTAAGGCTGATTTGTTCAAAATCTCTCATTCAGTGACAGTCAACCTGCATCCTAAAAGAAGCCCCAAAAGTTAGTCCCAGTCTAGTCTGCACACCATGTCCTTGAGAGTAATTAATAATGGTGCTGCCAGCTGCTGCCCTGGACATTATGTTCTGATATTCAAAGTGCTCACTCCAAAACAAGTCTGGGTACAGTGGATGTGCAGTCCAGCTCTCCTGTATTATGGGCAAGTGCTCCAACCCTTGGTCTGCATGGCAAAGGAAAAGGGACATTGCACATCTTCTCACAACAACTAGCCCAGCACTGTATAAATATATATCACCCACATATTCTCTGGTTGAAGACAGAGAATGAAGTCTGAAACACAATGGTAGAATTATGAAATTAAATATTGAAGAAATTAAGTCTTTTTTCTAAAGAAATATTTGTGTGGCATATCAGAAACATTTGATTTCGTCCTGAATTGAAACAATAACAAATTCTCAGATGTCAGCATTTCTTACAAAAATGATATTCCATATCTCAGCTGGTCTTGTCTAACAGGATTTCTTCATTAACCTCCCTAAAAGATAGCATTAATACCTCCACGAAGACTTTTATTTTTCTCTCTTCATTACATTTCTTTAACATGTTGGTGTATGCATGTTGACTTAATAATTCCCGTTATTATGTTGAATATAATGAAACAACCAGTGATGTCTTATTGGAGAATCTGATTTACCCTCTATTGCTTTTGTGTTATATTAAAGCATCATTGCAAAGTTACAAAGTCATCTGGTCCGTCTAGGCCTGCTCAAAGCATGGCTAACTTCAAAGCTAGATACTGAGTTGCTCAGGGCATTGCCCAGGGGTTTTGAACATCTCTAAACCACCTAGGCCTGTATGACATGAAACTTGTAAAGGACTTGGAGTAAGGACCTGTATTTCCTATTTACAGCACCAGTACCTGCATAGCGCTGTGAAACATTTTGATGTGTAAAGTACATAAGAATAAGTAGCCCTTCTGTAATACAAAAGTTATTGTTTTATCTATTTGCACATGGTTGACATAAAAAATGATTGACATCAATGTACAAAAGGTATAAACATAAAAAAATGTTCAGCCACTGGGCTGGTTAATAGACACAAAAAACAGGAAAGAAACCTGAAACAGCTCTGCTCACCAAATCAACATAGGTTTTTTCTTGTTCGCTCTTTTTATTCCCTAACTTTGAATTCCATAGGACATCCACATTTTTCGGGACCTGCCTTTTACACTGCAAGAATTTAGGGCTCATATGTAGCTTTCTGCATCCTGCAGGGTTGATAAATAAAAGCTAAATAATAATGAATGTAATTGAAGAATTAATATCAGTATCTCAATAGACACTGCGATTAGCAACACACCATTTGCATGTTAAAAGTTTTTACATTAAGTAAAATTAAAAGAACAAAGTGCTTGTCTCTGTTATTACATTTTCTTCCCATTTCCAGATGTATTCCCTAATAAAATCCCAAACATGGTGCAGGCATGCACTAGTCTGTCATGCTACTGTTATGTTGCCAGACAGGTAGCATGAATTTCCCTCAGCAAGCCATAAAAAGAGTAGAAGTCAATGAAGCAGGATTTACGGTTAGAGAAAGAGATTACAGAATGAGACTTAAGCACATGCTTAACTGCTTTGCTGAGCTAAGGCATATATGGGGACACTGATAACTTTAACACTTGCAAAATCCTTCATGATAGCAAACAACCATTAACCCTAAAATGGTTCTATCAAATGACATCATGCCAGCAGCTTATTAACAGGGCTTTTATTTTTAATGGAAGTTGAACTGCTTTGCTACTGTATCCTATTTCTGGGTCTCTATCATGTTGTTGCATAGATAATTTAGACTGATATCAATTTTTGTCATGACAACTCAGTTCTGCAAGATAGTATTGTACTTTTATTCTTAAGGAATAGATCCTAAACTCCAAATAATGTAGAATAAAAATAGACAAAAGGGTTGAAATTGTTGTCTTTTTGAGGACAATGGATGAAATATTAAAAGGAATATTTTTAATTAGTAATTCTTCTCTGGAAATGGTACATGTCTTTATTTTAGAACAGACCATAGATACAGTGTAGAAGCAGTTTTTCTACAACGGCTGTTTACAGTTACAAGAATAAAGCAAGTTTATTGGGGAAGTGGTATAATTATATGCATGGCTTTGCAGCTCTAGGTTACTGATTCTTATCCAGGTCAGATGACTAATAGCAGGAATTCATTTTCAGGAATTATAACTGATTTTTGTACTGTTTGAGATGCTTAAATAATAAAAAAGGTGACAGTGTAGTGTTTATTTAATACTTTACCATTGTTAATCATTGTATATGCTGTAGCTTCAGAACAAATTAATCCTCTCAAAATTTGGTCTGAGATAACATGTGATCAGAAAGTCTCTCACTCTTTAACATTATTCTTTTAAACATATATGGCCAGACAGTCTCTTGCATCAAGATTGCCACACATACAAAGTCTTTGATCCTCCCTAATCCTTGAGCTGTTCCTCAAGATGGTCTAGTCCTTATGGAGCTGTCTATGGATCTGCAAGGTATCAGATCCCAACAGTGGCTGGCAACTGGACTCCAGCCTGCTGTGTTTGTAGTCATTTCCTTCCCAAAGCTGGCAGATCTAGGCTGGAAGTCTTCACCTCCCCAGCTGTGGTCAACCAGCTACCTGTTCTGAGAAACTGATCAATTGACCTTGCATGTAATGGAGATCTAGTCATAAAATACTGCCTTTAAAAAAAAAAAGGAAATTATGTCACAAACAGAGAACTGCTATTGATTTACCAGTGAAGTTTATGTTGTCTGGATATTTAACTACTCAATCAAAGCTACTGGCATCCCTTGCTTGAGACATATGAGACCCATAGCTTCCCCTGGGTATCTCCTTCATTTATTTCAAATTTCTTGTTGATTCCAGCAGGTAATGTGCATAAAATCTACACTATATATACACATTTCTCTACTGAAAGAGCACGATCTTGATCAAAGCATCCTTTCATCTTTCTACCTTTCTATCTGGTCAGCCTTTTTTCCAGTGTGAAGGACAAAGAGCAAGATGCATGAGAGAATCACAGTAAAACTGAGGTGAGAAGGCACCTTTGGAGATTGTCTAATCCAACTCTCTTGATTATATAGGGTCACTTATAGCAGGTTGTTCAGGACACTATTTAGATGGGGCTTAAGTATCTCCAAAGTTGGAGACCAAACCTCTCTGGGAAACCTGTTCCAGTATCTGACTACCTTCACAGTGCTAAAGTTTTTTTCTTACATTGCAATGCCATTTCCTGTGTTTTAGAATGTGCCCATTGACCCTTGTCCTCTCACTTGACACCCCTGAGAAGAGCCTGGCTTCATCCACCTTGCAACCTCCCTTCAGGTATTTGTGTACATTCATAAGATTTCCCCTGAGCCTTTCTTCTCCACGCTGAACCGTCCCAGCTCTCTCAACCATTGCTCATAGGATGGATGCTCCATCATATCCTTTATCAGGCTCTTAATCATCCCTGTGGCCCTTTGCTGGACTCCCTTCAACACATCGATGTTTCTCTTGCCCTGGGGAACCCAGAACTGGATGCAGGACTGAAGATGTGTCTCACCTCTGCTGAGTATAGGAAGGATCATCTCCTTCAGCCTGCTGGTGATGAATTCCTGCTAGGGTGATGCTTAAGATGCTGGTGGTCTTCTTTGTCTCAAGGGCACATTGCTAGTTGATAATCCCCTTAGTGACCACCAGGACTTCCAGGTCCTTTCCTGCAAAGCTGTTTTCCAGCTGGTCAGCCTTCCAGCCTGTCCCTGGTGCAGGGGGCTCTTCCTTCCCAAGCGCAGGACTTTGCACCTCCTCTTGATGAATGCCATGAAGCATCTGGTCATTCTGTGAAAAGTGAGTATTCTTCCAGTTATCTGAAGAAGGCACCTCATCTATTTCTCCTTCCTATTCAGGTGGTCTGTAGCAGACACCCACCACAGTGTAACTAATCTTTGTCTGCTATCTAGTCGTGACTAGGTAAGTCGATAAACTCCCAGCTGGCTCACCATCCATCACCAGGCAAAGCTCTGTGCACTCCTGCTGCTCTCTCAGATAATGGGTAACTTCCTCTGCTTGCTTTCTTGTCCTGTCCTCCCAAAGAGCATACATCCATTCATTGCATCACTACGCTGGTGGGAGCTATCCCACCATGTCTCTCTGTGACCCTAATCAGGTCTTAGCCCTGCAACTGCACGCAGACCTTTAATTGCTCCTTTTTGCTCCCTGTGCTGCACAAGCACTTGAGAGAGGCACTCTGACACGCTGATTTCCCAGGAAGAGTATCAGAGCTTCTTGCTTTCATTATCTCAGATTCCGCCCAGATTGCTGATGTCCTGCGGGTCCTTCACTTGGTGGCACAGACCCTTCAACAGTGTGAAGGAAGGGAGGGAGTTCACCTCCTGCTGCCCCAGCCTCAGTGAGGAGTCCCAGGCATCCTGTCAGCTCCAGACCCAGACAGCTGAGCCCTCCTTCAGGAGCTCAGTCTGTGTTAAGGTCTCTGATAAACCAAGGTGGTGCTGGGGATCATGCCCTGGGGTACCACTACTGCCAGGCATCATTTCTGGTCCTGCTTCCTGCACCCTTCTGCACAAGGAAGTGCCTAAAGTGCCTGTTGGCTGCTTCTGTCAGCTGCCCTGTCAAGTAGGAAGAATGAAGGATTCTTGAAGAAGGTAAATCTGTTTGGAGCTTCCCATAGGACCAGTGTGGATTGCACTGCAGGAACAATACTCATGCCATAGGATTTAAAGTAAAGTAGCTGCAGTAAGACACACTATGAGATCTGTGAACTTGCAGTCAAGTTAAAGTAAGTTCATCAAAACAAGAAAAAAAAAAGAAGAAACAGGGTGAAAGGAAATGACAAGTGGATGGTCTAGAAACAGCAATTTGAAGGTGAGGTTTGGAAGGGGTTAATTACTATGCTTCAAAGAGACAGCAAGGCAGTTGCAAGCCCCAGTTTGGGTAGAGAACAAAGCTCCTGTACAAATAAACAAGTGCTGGCATTAGTGAATGAAGACAGTGATTGTAAAAAAAAAACTAACAAAAAACCTAAATACAAAACCAAAAACAGAGTGAACAAACCTTGAAACAAATTCCTAACAGCATCATTCTCACTAGGAATGGGGAAAGAACTCTTCTTTCCCTTTCAAGGCAGTCCTGTACAACATCTGGACAAGCAATTACATATACTCCTAATGATAATCCAAAGACTGGCACAAAAGCAGCAAGAAAAGAGGAGCCATGAATGGTAGATCTGAAAGATGCTTTCAGCATCCAACAGAGTAGTTTTTCCCACAAACCACTTGCCAACATCCTGACACACAAACACCTCTATATTTATACAGTATGTGATTTATATCTTGCCAATTGCAATATACATCTCTTTAGGGATGGCTCCTATCCATACTGGCACCAGCAAAGAGCTCACAATATTTCTGCTTTTCAGAGATTAAAAAGAAAATAACTATGTAGTGTGTCAAAGACAGGTAACAGAAGCTGGATATATATCAACAGAAGCCTTTTAGCACTAAAATACTAAAAAGGTACCTGATATGCAGATTGTTCTGAAATGCATCACTTTTGAAGATAAAGCATGCAATTAGAAGGTTTTTCTTCTCTTTATGTGATGATTTATAACAGTATTATCTCTAAGAAGACACTGTGCAAATGCCTTTTCTTCTTGTAGGATTTTACAGCTTAAACACTGTGCAACTAATACCTAATGGACACCAGTGAACACACCTGTCTCCTCCACCAGGTTAGTGAACCAACTGCAGAATGGCACATTCTGTGTGACAAGGCAGAGGCAGTTTGTGCTCACCATCAAGTCATTGCAGTGCCATGAGGGCAGAGCCTCACACGTATTAAAAGAGGAAATTTTCTCACTAGAAATGGTCAGGATTTTTCGCGCTTTTATTGGCAAATGCCAGCTCATGAAAATCGTACCTATTTTAAGGAAGCATCTTTGAAAGTGTCCTCATTTGGGGCAGATGTTTGAAAATGCTGGAAGAAATAATTTTAATTTATTAAATTTAATCTCCCCATCTCTTTGTGAACCATAATCCAAAAGAAAACACGTATAGAAAGTTAAGTTGCGCAGTAACGCATGCTGTGTTTGACTCAAATGCTATTTAGAGTAACGTGCCCCACATTATTTAAGCACAGCCCTTCCTTTTGAAGCTGGGCCACTCTCCAGCAGGAATACAAGTGTCACGGTAGTGGGTGGGAATACCAGCAAGTAGACTAACAGTTCTTGCTTTGAGTGCTCTGGATATGTATCTAGCTTTCTAAATATACTCTTTACAGGTATGGTTTATTCTGATAGTTTGCAAAAACTGTGGGCTAGTTTCATGCTTTCCTTCTCCTGTGTAGAAAACAACCAGCACCAAGAACACGACAAGATTCATGAAAAGAAACCCCAAACACAGTATCCCCCTGTGGCTTTGTGGTTATGAGCCTTATGAGGGATGGATTTTTGCCTGTTTATTAATCATTCCTTACAAAACTAGATGAATACTCCTTATCATCACAGTTTATAGTAAGGAAACTAGGCAGAGATCTAAGCAGTGTTTGTTGCTGAAGAGAGGACAGTCTTAGAGCAAAGATTGCACTTCAAGAAAGCTTAGGGCTCAATGGACACTTTGGTGTGTAGCAATGTTGCCAGCAGTCAGCCCATACCTCTGCCTGGGGTTTCATCTACCAAGTGACACTGAAAGCAACGATGTCAACTTTAGCTTGACCTAGTGTGATGAATACCCACCAGTCAGACTTTATGTTAAAACATCAGTCTGAAAACTGCCAAAGGTGAGAAGCTGACATGTTTCCTTCAGCCATCCCTGTTCCATATGCGCCAACTCTTAGCAAAGGAAAAGGGTAAGGTTGGAAGGGATGTTACTGGTTTAAATGCCTCAACAAGAAATCTATTGCCAGTGCCCTTGTCTGTCAAACCCCGTTTCCTTATCTCTACATGATCAAGGACTACACTACCTTTTCCAGGACTGCTGAGCCAAAAAAAAACCCAAAAAAAACCAAGCAAAAAGTAAAACTAATTTCACCACTTACAAAACATAATGATGTAAATCAAAGCCAAGGAATACCCTTTCAAAACTCAGTTTCCTGAAATTTGCAAAAAAACCAGAACAAAACAAAACAGCCAAATATCCTGAACACAGCAAAATAATTCAGAGGTACTAAAAAACTTTCCCAAGCACAGAAGACATCAGGTAAAACTTCGTGAGCTGGCCCTTATCTCCATTATGTTTCTGGCAGCGGTAGATACAACGAAGAATCTCAACCTTACACTTTCGTGGGCCATCAGGAGACAAAGGGACTTTCCCAAATATTGCACAAGTGAGTGTGTGTGAGTGTGTGTGTGTGTCTCCTATCTGGCACTATTAATACAACATTACTTAGTATAACTTACAAGGTCCATTTTCCACAACCTCTCTAAAGATCTTCTGGATAACAAAGATCTGTATTATTTCTGTAATGCTACTAGATCAATCTAACCTGCTGATTGTCATCAAGAGAAAACATACTCTGCAGCCAAGACACGTGTGTCAAAATTAGCAGAAAGGATTCTCCCCTCACATACTAGAAGATATTTTCTTGACTGTTAACAAAGAAATGTGATTTGAACCAAATCTTTTCTGTACCTGTGTTCAATAACATTTGTATTTGATGGATTTGAATTTGAATGGAAAAAAAAAGATGCTTATATGTTCTTGTAAAATATATTCATGGATACAAAGTTCCATGTAATAAAAACTAGAAATATGTTCTGTACCCTTGTCCAATAATACTGTAGCCAGAGCCTGATGACGCTAAGAGCTTGAATGTAAAAATAACTGTGGATGAGAAAAATAAAAATCATCTGCATTATAAAAACTATTAATAAATAGATAACAGCTGATTATGCACATACTGAAAACTTACACTCCCAATTTCAGACATCTATGTTAAAGTAAACATTGTGTCTAGTAGCCCTTTTCGTACAGTGTTTGCATTCCATACATACATTTACTTATGTAAATACAGTCTGATTGTTCGTCAGTTGTGCATCATGAATTTTGTTTAATGTTGTCCTTTAACATAAATCCACTTGATATATTTGCGACAGAATGAAGAAACAATCCCATTGTGTGTAAATATACATACAGCATGCAAGTTCTATTCTTATTCCTCTTTCCTGATGAACTTACTGGGATGCTCATCTGGCAGTGCTGATCTGCACTGTTCACATGGACAAAGAAACTGAAGAAACTGCAGATGCTGTAAACAGACAGTGGGATTGTTCTAGACTTCAGCTCTACAAATATTTGGGTTCAGGAGTGTAGAATCATGAACAGAGCATACAACTAATAAAAATTGAGCACTTTATCAAAGGTCACAAGCAATTTGGTGAGAGCATCTCATCCTACCCTATACTCAAGGTACCAGCTCTGCCAGCTCTGCAGCAACAGAGACAAAAATGGGAGAAGATTCCTATTTCCAGTGGCCTTTTCTGGATGAGGTGTGTTGGTACGATGCTCCTGGAGTTAGTTATTTTCAGGGCTGTGTCTCGGAGCACTGCACACATGTGAGTCCCGTGCCATTCTGTGTACAGTGCAGCTGCCAAATTTAGAGCTTCCCTAAGTTGCAGAACAAGAACATCTTCTTCCTATTTCTACATTTCTGGCCCGGTTGAAGTACAAGGATTTCACATTCGAGTCGTGCTGTGTTCACACCCCAACCTGTAATCAAAAGTCTGAACATTGTAAAAAAAGCACAGGACAAAAACCCTCCACAGCTGCCAAATTCATAAACACAAGAGCTGTTCCAACAAAGTAATTTTTTAAACATTTCATAAAAATTAAATTAAGAAAATGTTCTTCGTTACCCCCTGAAGTAAGATTTCACAGCGTGTTATTATATTCTGAAGTAGTTACCACTTTGTTACTGATCCGGGTTGGTGAAACAGCACTCCAGCCTTGATTCCCTGGGCTTAGGTAACCGAGCAGTGAGTGGAAACCTGTGAGTCCTCTATTCAGTTTGGTAAACACGGTCTTGTCTGTCACTTCGCATTGTTCCTCTTCAAAGTACAGTCGCCACCTTATCTGGCAACAGCTTTCTTGAAGAGTGCTGCTCATGTGAAATAATCTTTCACCACCGAGGCCAGCATTTCCCTAACACAAGAAGAAACATTTATCTTGCCGTTAATGGTTAATTAATTTTGAAAATGTATATTACAACACAATAAAAAAAAAAGAAAAAAAAGCCAGGCCGGACAATGGAGCAAAATGTCTCTTCCTCAAATTGACTCCTATTTAGTTCTTCCAATGTCATCCAAAACACAGATAACTTTTCTTTCATGAATTGTTCTCCTGAATGATTTATACATGTTGTGTTATCTGAAGCCCTTTCCAGATCCCATGTGGTTTCAGCCAGCCATCAGCTGCATAATTGTTAATTTTAACACTATAAAAGGTTCTGATGCCGAGGAGATAAAGCGTCGGAGGAAGAATTAATTGAAATGTATCTTCCAATCACACTGGTTCCCTACTTCCAGTTCCACAAAAATTATACATTGGATTTGAGGTTAAAATAAATTTACATTTGTGCTACCCATAAAGCTTTTGGACTAGTAGAAAATAGATAAGTTAATTGTTTCTAAAACCCATAAAAGGTTTATCCTGAGAATAATTCAGGGCAGTCTCCTGTTCATAGCCCACAGCACCGTGAGCAGCCGGATAGAGGATTCTTCCCAAGCTACTGCAGACATAATTGGTCAGGAGACATGTGACAGGAGTATTTTACAACAGCAGGTGATAGACTGACAGAAAAGGAGCTCAAGCTCCACCAATATTTAATCTGGATATTAAACACTCTATGCTTCCCAGAGCTACTAATACTTTTTTTTTCTCCAATGTTTACTCTGCCTATACGCTTCAAGTGAAGTATTATAAAGTAAAGCTACCAGGTTTTGATTCTTTCATTTACATTTTTATCATAAATATATGGAAAATGTGCAAAATTAGTTTGAAAGGCTATTTGGAGGAATATAGTTGGGGCACATGAATTCAGAGATCATGGGATTGATATTTAATTTACAGTTAGATGATTGCAAAAGGCTATCCTCATTTAACTGAGGCACCCAAAATAGGCTATATCTCTGTTGAGCCTTTGTTTTAACATTATCACCATTACCAAATGTCTTTTGCCAGCCTCTTTAGAAATGGACTGAAATGTATATTTTCTGGGTGCAGAGGAGAGTAAAAAGTGGCAATAAGGTCTGATGCTTTGCTTCCTCACCCTCTGTTCATCTATATCAGAGCAGCAGCTTCCCAGCTGTAAAAAACGCAGTTCAGACCCAGCACAGGGGAAAAAAAACTGAGGAGGTTTCATCTCAGAATTCAGCAAATATTTGTCCACACAATAAAAACACTGCATTTCTGCCGTAAGGAGGTACAGTGTAAAAACAGCAACAAATTGAGATGAAGGGGGACTCGGAGAAGCTGAAAGGGAAAGCTTGTACAGCACCTGCCCACACTATACTTGGATTTAGTCCACTTCTTGAGTCCTACTTTCATGAATACCAAATTCAGCAAATATAGTGTAAGAAAAGACCCATATTAGAATCTGCTTTATGCTAAGATGTATTATCACTTGAAGAACATTTTATTGCTGAGTAAAATACTCAGCATTTTCCCTCACTATTAGGTCTCTCACAGGAAATAACAGCATGTTAGTTATTTCAAATCACAGAGCAAATGCAAGGATTATACATCTTATATTTTAGGACACAAAGACACAGCGCTCCAAAGCAAACAAAGATGCCAACTGAGCTGAGAACATATTTAGATATTATACAACATATTGTATTAAGAACATACGAGTGTCATCAAAAGCTCTCCTCAGCAAAGCTCAGATATGGCAAATGGGGCCAGAAATGGGCAAACTTTCGTCATTATGAATCATGGAAAATAATTCTCATTTCTCAACAATCCATGTCTCTAATTGCATTTTCTATATAAGCTGGAAGTAGGTAGGTAGAACTGTAGGCAGAATTATAATGCAGCAACAGAGCACCAATGATTTTCTAAGCCTGGGATACTGGGTATTTAATTTTGCTTTTAAATCCATACTGTGGTGGGTACTTATGCACACAATAAAAAAGGAGACATGTCCCAATCAGTTTATAAGATAGTATGAAGAAAATGTGTAATAGAGCAACCAGATAGATATAAATAGAATAATACAAAGAAATCTAATCTACTGCAAAGCTATAATTCAATCCTTCTGCAACACAAGCGCGAAGCTAAACAGGCTTATGAATAGCACAAAAATCCATATAGCCAAAATTGTATAGCCTATGTCATCAAATCAAAAACCTTGAATCATTGCTTATCACCGTTATTTCATTTTAATAAAGGAAAAAACCTAATGACTATGTCAAGAAATAAGCATTATTAAATTATAATTTTGTACTGAGCACATATGAGGAATGATAAAAGATTTACATGCTCTCTTTCTACTCTCCCTTTCTCTTCCCTTCTTTTCCCATCTATTTTCTTCTCCGTATGTTTATGTGTTCATGTTAGAGGCAGGGAAAAATGAATATTGAACATGGGAGGCAAATTCCCGTCTGGCTTATATCTTGTGCAATTCTTCTGATTTCAGTAGGGATTTGTCTCATATTTTTTGATCTGAACGCTTAATTTAAGTTCAGGGTCCTGTAATTTTTCTTTCCTTTAGAAAGAGAAATTTCAAATGGAATCAGATCTCTCTGATAAATCCTATTTATTTACAAAGACTTTATGAAAGTACCAGTCCCCTGATCTCAGGAAGATTCAAGCATTCAGCTCAAAGAATTCCTTTCTTTTTTTTTCCTAATGGCCACAGTCTTATTATTTCATATAGGCTCTACCTCATTTTTCTGCGTTTATTTTTGTATTTTCTTTCCCTCTTCCATACACATTCATACACATCCTGTTCCATTAAAAAAACCAGTCAGCCAAACCCCTCTGCTACACTATTCAACCTGAGCAGCCCCTGTGTTTACCATGGGTTTGAACAGTGACATATGCTTTTGTTTGGGGAGGAGGTCGCTCCTATTTCATAAAGCAGATTAACTGTTCCTTACAGCTGCATTAAAGGAAGGCAGCGGTTACGCCCATAGCTTCAATGACATTTCACCCAACCCACAACACAAGGAATGTAACTCAGAATAGGGTATAGTCTAAGATGCAGGAGACAAGTGCGTGCCATCAGAGATGTAGAACAAGTATTTTTACGTAATTGACATAGTATATGACAGTTCGGAGAACTAAACATTGTTCAACATAAATAAAGGCCATCATCTGAAAATGAGCCTGGAGAGATCATGGATAGAAATGTTACTGACGGTGCTCCATCTCTCTGGACTGGCTGACCAGGTGCTCTACTTCAGGCCCTTGCAGCAGCCATTGCTCCATGGCTGGTGCAAGAAACAGGCCCTGGGACAATTATTGTGTCGAGCCACACCTGTGAGAGCTAGGAAGGACAGCTGTAACTTCAATCAGAGGTAAATACCTGAGCTTTGTCTAACTGGGGACCGTTGAGAAAAGCGTCTTGAATTATTTGAGGCTGTAAGACGAACGCACATAAACTACTTTGCACTAACCCCTCATGTAGACGCCCTCTTTCATTTTCTAGAAGCAACTCCCGTGGAGTTTCACATTGAAGGTGAAGGATTAAACATCAGTGAAATCAAGTCATTACACTTGAACACCTGTGTGCAAGTTTCAAAAACCTCAACTTTGTTCCTTTGTTTATACAATCTTAATGTCCTATATGAATAAATAGCTTTTTTTCCCCTAATTTTCTAGTTCTTTTAAAGGTTGTATTCAAGATCAAAGTGATTTCTTCATGGACACAAAAATGCATTATGGACAGGTTTATCTCGTTGTGGTGGAGAACCTATTCTAATAGTCTGTTCTTGAAAGCTAATGGTTCCAGCTTGGTTTTGGGTGTCGCTGATAAAGATTGTAGCGCAGCTTACATATCTGTGCTTCTTAAATTTGTTGTCATTTTTATTGAGGCAAATTATCTTGGCACACTATTTGTGGTTTCATCAATGACAGAGACAATGAGACAAATTGTTGACAAAGATAAACAAATGTGGTGCCAGGGATTTCTCCACAGAAATTTGCCAGCTCAGCGGGGATCTGGTCGAATTTGTTGGACACATAGGCGATTAATGAAACTCAATCATTAAGATATATGAAGCTATAGCAATTTTCCTGCAACAGGTTTCAATTCTGTTGATAAGTGTGTTCCTCTGCTGTGCTTCTTTAATCCTGGAAATTGTCTAGGAGAGTCAAGAGGAGCCAGAAGCTCAGAAGTGCTCATGGGTCAGGATGACTTTGAAGAGCCTCGAGGAGCTTGTGGGGAGAGAGGTATGGTAAGCTGCATGTCACGAGTTTGGGTGTGACTACAACGTGACCTGGAGCTTTGGAGATGTGTTTGTGAGGACGGTGAAGAATGACATTAGGGGATCTTCATCCCCCACGCTCCCAGCTGTTCCTGCATATCTAGTCTTAAAACCAACCAGCCAGAGACTTGTGAGCTAGCAAGTGCGAGCAGCAAGGGAAAGGAGTCTCCTGGAACCTTTTACCTGTGCTACCACTGCCTCTGCTGGCTAGTGATCCTACTGCAGTGGAACCTCTCCTGCCTGTCTGCTGGGTGAGAGAAACTCTGGTTAGGACTGGGATGGATGAAGAAGTCCTACATGGATTTTCCTTCTTTGTTTCCAGAGGTAAAAGGAAGGCTTTAGGCTCCATTCATGCCTTGTTGGTGCTCCAGGCTAGATCCCCCTGACTGACAAAGCCTGTTACAGGCTGCTCTGTAATGGCCTTAGACATTGATAATTACTGATAAATCAGCTTCAAACGTCTTTCTCCGATACTTCATTGTCACAAGTAAACGTTGTATACAAACAAACTGCCAGTAAAGACAAATCTATGCCAAGTCCTTCTGATTTTGAAATACTATTTGTTGGCTGCAGAGCAAAAGAAAAAATGCTCCCTTCCTCCCACCGTGGCAGCTGTGAAACTGTGATCAGCAGGGCTGCTGAGGGTGGCAAGCAGCTTTGAGAGCTGATGCAGTGGTGTTTCTACCTCAAAGGAGAACTTAACTTCATGGTAATTTTTATTTCAGCCCAGAATTACCCTCTCTAAGAGAGTAAATGTGGCGCCTTTCTTTTGTGAATTTCAGCAACTGGCACATAGGATGAGGTTTCACAAGTGGTTTATGCTGATCTCAGACTCTGCTGCTCCTAATATGGAAGGCCCCATGTTTCTCTTCGCATTCACCATTTCCCTGCCACTCATTCATCAGTGTTAGCAATCAAACGTGTGTTTGTGTGACTGGTGAAAACTAGTGGTTTTTGTTCTTTCTGGGATGGCTGTTTTTCAGCTGGATCAGTCAACCAATCTGATAACAGCTTTCAGTGCTGGTGCAGAGGAGGAGAGGGGTTCTGGAAGGAAGGCTCCAGGAGTATATATCTTCAAACTATAGTGTGGCTATCCTTCTGGGATGTATTAGATCCTTTTCTAGCAATGGTGTTTGTTTTTAAAAAGGGCTTCCAGTTTCAGTCTTGGTGCTGCTCTATCTAGATGCTGATCTTCCTTTTGGAAGGAGGTTGGAAACACTTGCAGTGTGTCTTGTATCCTTACATTCCATCATGGTGCACTCACAGGTGCTGAGTTTTGCTGTCCAGTTCAATGAGGGGCTTGTGTAGAGGGCTTATGTTCAGATCAGTATTGGACTCAGTTCTAGGCCTCAGTAGGAAATACTAATTTTAGCAGATGTGTTGGATGCAATTGTTCCTGGTTAATTCAGGGACAGCTGCTCTCTTTGAACCCAAGAGCCCAGAGAGATACTAAAATTTCTATGGGTAGGTTGGAGGCAGGCCCATTCAGTGAGGCATTCCCACTGATATCACTTTGAAATTCACTTTGTTATTTACCTCCTCTCCTATCTGCCAGGACTGAGATCTGTTGGCCCCTGCATAACTTAGCAAGGCTTGTTTTTGCAAGTTTTTTCTGGATGAAAAGAAGGAGAAATAGCAGAGCACCATGGAAAAGTCCTGGCTGTGAGGTTTGAGATGAGACGGGGAAATAGGACTAACTCCTGCCCCAAAGTTTCGTCTAACCTGTGAATTTTGTCCAGCCAGCCATAGACTGGGACCAACTCTGTATTTGAATTAGACCAATTTAAATAAATAATCATTAGAAGAACAACAATCGCCTGAGCTCTGATTCCCAACCAATGTAGAAATGAGTTCGTTATCTACACAGAACTATCTGCTTGGGTTGTTTGTGTCAGCGGAATATAATACCCAGCAAGTTCACACCCAGCTATTTACATCTCTATGTTAGGATCCAGGAGCATGTAAACTAGAGAGAAATCATGTTTAAATTAACTGTGCTTAGATTCCTCACCAGAAAAAACAGGGGGTAAGATAGATGGATAAGAAAAGTGAAAATTTCTTGTATAATTTTATCTCTAAATAACCCTACAAATCAAGCACCCACTGAATTATTTCTGATTTGTTGTCAGAATAATCACATGCGCACAAATACACTAAGAATAAACTTTGAGTGTGTTTTTTTATTGTTAGACTGCTCATATCCCAGATTCCCCATCATGTTCAGTCCTGTGTAGATGGTTATAGTAATGATCTTTTATTAACTTGGCTGAAATAACTGCCATGACTCTCAATGATGACATTAGTGCTTAGGTATTTGTATGTCTAAGCACTTACATAAGTAATCATATCACAATGTCAAATTATTGCACTTATTATTTTGCAAATGCTACAACTGCCACCTCCTGTTAAACACAAAAAGAAAAAGAAAGAGAAAAAAAAAAGAAAAATGTCAGAGTGCCTGAAGGAATCCTCCCAGTTTTAATTTATTGTTTTGTTTTAAACTCTCTGTGCTGTGAGCCAAAATAAACTCATTGCATCTACACTTTGAGGTGAAACTCTCCTGTTAAACTCACCTCTGCCTACAAGAAAATCAAAACATCCATAAGCATAGCTGTGTTTGAAGGAATCATACTAACACATACGGCAGGCAGAGAGAAAGGGTTACACTTTTCTGAAGGCAAAGGATATTATACTTTCAGTCTTTCCAACAGTGGTAGGAACTGAAAGTTCAACAGTCTCCTTATAATTAAGATAACCAGTCATGCTCTTATATAGGGAGAGAGGAAAAGAGGCTGGCAACAAAGTAGTTTCATGAACTGGCTTTTTACCTGGGAAGGCTTGAACTTAACAGTGAAGTCATGAAAGACAGTTTGGGCAATTTACTGCCTGCCTCCAGTGAACCTGGGAGGCAGTTTGGGAGAGCCCATGTACTTCAGCAAGCTTTGAGTGAAGTCTTTAGAGAAGAAAGTATAATTTCTCTATTAACCATTCCAAGATCACTGGGGGTTTTTTTTGCAAACAAGTAAACTATTTCTTGTTTTCTGTCTACCTATCACACACATAACACTTGGAGGAAAAAAAATGTAATAGTCTTATCCTAGAAAATCCCAATATTAATGCTGATGGATTGTATGAATGTGTTTTTTGTTTTACCTGTCCATATGACAACCAGAATAAGAAAAAGACAGCAGTTTCACTTTTTCCACGAGACAACAGGAACATTTCTCTTCTTTTTAGCTGGCTGGGGTCATACCTTGTGTTTGTGATTTCATGAACTATGTTTTAAAATACGGCTCCTCTAAAATATAGCAGCTTTATTGATGTTTTTAACAAAGTAACTATTTTAAAGGGAGCAAGAGAAAGCACATCGTGTTTTGTTGGTCAAATACAAGTACTGATATTGCTTTGCTGTACAGCAATATTATCAAATCTAATAGGTACACCTGCAACATTTTTATAGGATTACAGCAAGAGAAGATTATTCATTAATTCTGTTATTCTTTTTCCTGGCATTTAACAACTTTGTTAAATTACTTTGCAAAAGAAGGGCTTAACACATGCTTTAAGAGAAGTTCGGTAAAAAGAAGAGGTAGAATATCTTGTGGTTAAGATATTGAACTACAGAACGGTTTGGGTTGGAAGGGGCCTTAAAGCTGATCTAGTTCCAATTCCACTGCCATGGGCAAGAATGCCTGCCACTAGATCAGGGCCCCAAAGGTGTGCTTCTGGTGTCACTGTGCTATGACAAAAGAAAGATATGGCACTCCTGACTCCTAATGCAGCAAAAGACCATGGCTAGGCCATCCACAAGATCTTATTTTAGGTCTCACCCTCTCCAGTTGGTTTTGTTACACAAAGGCTACATGCACAGGAGCAAGTCCTTGCAATATAATATACACCGTAGCACATCACCTATACCACTGGAACTGCCAATCAATCCCATATTCTCACAGTACTTGTGAGGTGGTTTGTAGACTTTTTTTCCTCTGAAGGATATTTTCCAGTTATTTTCCTTCTTTTATTCCAAGTTTGCCATGAACATAGGCACTTAGTGTTGAGGAGCTACATGGTCATGTTCACATACCAGCTTACTTCATGGGAACTTGTTCAGGTAACTCCTAGTGCAGCAGGACTGTTTACTCCGTTTGGAAAACGGAGTAAACACTCAGATGAATCCAAGAAAATTGAACTTTATATAGTCTTTGTTCTAACCATTGTTTAACCATCCTACTTGGAAAACAGTTGAAGCATTAAAAAACTGGAGGGGGTGAACAAGAAACAATACAACAAGCTGTTTCTATCATAAGGAATAAATGTGCTTTGGGCTGATTCCATTCAGAGTGTACAGATATTTTCAAGGAATTTAGGGCATAAAATCCCATTGAATCTCCTTGAGGGAATTAAAATCAATGGAAATTAGGCACCCTCTACTTTGAAAGATCTGCACTTAATTCTTGTGTCTTTTAGAAGTTCCAAGTCTGAATTATTTACTTTCTGGGCAAATGAGTACTTTTTGGCATGACCTTCTTCATACTCTATAAACAACATCTGATAATATGTAAGGGAAAGTTGACAAGAGAATTGAAAACCAAAAGAACTTCTTCTGGAAATTTTGATTTCATTTTACCCACTGAAATGAAAAGGCATCTCCAGGAATGCTGCAAAACTTCTTGCTCTTTTATAAGTCTATTGCTTCTTGTATGTTCTGCTCTCTTATTCTTTTTACAGAATCAGTAATAAAACTCAGATTTTCAAGAACACTAACAAAAACCACCTTTCTCTTTTATATCGCTGATAATAAGCATCCTCACATGGGAGAATATTACGGAAGAAATTAAAATGTCTGTAAAGGATTACAAACTTCCCTGCATATTACCTGCAAAGATATTCTAAACAAATTTTATACACCAAGAGTCAAATTTGCCACTGATTTGGTACACCATTGACAACTTTTTGCCAATGCTATCAGTGATGACCTTTCCTTTTTTCATGCAATTCAAATAACTTGCATTGACATTTCATATAAATGATAATACAATAAATGATAAAATTATTATAAAATATTCTAATTATGAATCTAGAGAATGCAGTTGGAAGGGAAACTCATACTGAAACGATGCAGAAAATGTACTTGCAGCAGAGATTTGAACCACAATAGAAAGGCGATAAAGTGGGGGGGGGGGGGAAATAGCAAAGCCATGCTGGAAACAGGACTTTCCACTGACAGTGATAAAACTGTGCCGAGAAGAAAGAGGAGGCCAGAACCAAGCAAACCAGATAGTAAAACAGAACATTTCTTCAGCATGTCAGTGGGAGACATGCTCATATATGATCATTTTGGCAATGCTCACTTAGGGGTGGAGCAGTGGTGCTGATCATACATGTGGGTAGGAGAGGAACAGCGAGTTCGCAGGCTGTGAACCAGCAGGATGTGTGGGCTCTAAACAGTGGAAAGAATTGCATGAAGAACTAAGTTAAAACTGATTCTTCCCATGTCACATATCCATACAAAGAGAGGCAGAAGAAAACTCCTGTCCTAGAGCTTTGTCACTCTTGACAAGTTAGTCTCACCTGTTTTTAACATCCCTCATCCTTCTCCAGGCAGAGGCAGGCTCTGCATATCTATACTCACTATTTGAAGCTTGGTTTTTTCCCAGGATTTAACTGGAATTCACATCTTAAGCTCATTACCTCTTGTTTATCCCCACAAACACAATTTAATCCTCTCATCTTTGCATTTAGCTTTTAAACCCTTAAAGACCTATTCCTTCTCCTCTCCAGCTTGTCACAACACTGTTTTCAATCTTCACTTGTATATCTGTGTATGTAGCATATATTTTAGACCTCTGATCAGTCTTGCTGCATTCTGTCCACTGACTCCACATTTTTCTTGAAGTCTAGCACTGCACAATACACTGCATCAGAAGCCTTCATGATGCTGACAAAGTAAAAGATCCAGTCTTTCAGAGCTATCAGTAGTAGTAGTGTGTTTGCTTAGTAGGAGATGATTATACACACCTGAGAAGTGTTTATAGAGAAAAGTTATTCAAAATAATAGATTACTCTTTAAAATGAGAGGAAAATATAAATTTGGAGATGAAAAAAATAGCCTAGCAATTATTATTATTGAACCTGCACACTTAAGTGGGGGGAGGGGGGGGAAATCGAGGCAATGTCTACCACAATAAGATGTACCTATTCAACTGACTTTGGAAAAAATTAGAATAGTTTCTATTTGTTGTCCATGCCAAGGGAAGCCATTATATGCCCTACTGTGGACAATGAGAAGTTTACTGTTAGATGATGTAAGGCCTAGCAAAATCCCAAAAGCTGTGTTAAGGATGCAGGCCAGGCAACCATGAACTCACTGGTCCTTGGGTTTTGACTATCTATGCCAAAGATCACAGAACACCCACAAAGTAGAGCTTACTCCTCACCCAGAGGCAGAAGTGCCTTTTCTATCCTCCGCCAGAAAAAATCCTTCTGAAGAATAAGTGGATGCAAAAAGTGGAATGGTCAACGGTCATCTGTCTGAATCAAGAACACTAAATATAATCCATTTTATGCTATTGGGGTCTAGCTGATACAGGTTGAGCTGGAGTCTTTGCAGACCACACTCCTGAGAGCAGATGAAGAGCATCTGGTGATTTAGTCTTACGTGAAACTGCTCCTCAATGGAAACCAAACCATGGTGTTTGAGCACAGTGAAGAGATTTGCTTGGAAAGCAGTGGCACCATTGATCTGAGCTAAAAATGCAGGTGCAGGTACTAATGTAGATGTGGTGTGTAGGGATAGGCACGCTCTGTTTTTAACTCCTCTGATCATTAGAACTGGCTTGTTAACTTTGAACTTTCCTGAATGACATTTTAATTCCTTCTAACAAGTGGAAGGCAGAAAGTGCCCTTTCTTACAAACAGATAAACAAGACACTGACCATAAAGAAGTAAAGGCCATGAGTTTAAATCCAAAGAGATATAGATTCTTTCCATTATGGTCCTCCGTTTCCTAGCTGTTTGTAGTCAATTAAAAAGACATTATAATCAGAAGGCAAACAGCAAAAATTTATGCTTAACTCTTCTTCAGAGAGGAATGGACCAAATTCTGATCTTCTTTCTAGCCTCCTTGGGTACACTTACAAATCCTGAACCTGTCAAAGGTTTCCAAACCACAATCTTATCCAGTGACATCTAAGACCTTGTCTTCAAAATTGCATAGAGGTTTTTGGGACCTGTCTAGCACCCATGACTACCAAAACAACCTTTTGTGTTTTACGGTTATGAATCAACCTTGAACAAAACTGGACTGGTCATTGAAATGTATTCATTCCAGGAAAAAAAATCCTCTATGACTGCTGGACAGCCCTAAGAAGTGAAACAAGATGATTGTTGTCACTGTAAAATTTTGATTGAATTTAAATGTAAAAGACTTCAGAGATTATATATATATGTAAAGAAGCTTGTAGTAGAAGACACCAAAAAGCAAGGCTTGCCTCTCCTAACAGGGAACTATAAAATTATACTATACTTCCATACAAGGCAATGACACCACAATGATAAGGTCCATTTCTTTGGAAAAAGGAAGCGTGAGCACTGCTCAGCCTTTGAGGAAAAGTTATAGTCAACTGCCTAAACAGGGACATCTGGACTCTAGAGACAGCAGTCTCCATCCATATGAACTCTGATTTCATCATGTGAAGCAGGGGAAGCTTACACATCTGTATTCCTTGATGAGCTTCCAACAGTTCCTTGTGCTGGAAAGGCATTTAGCTGCCCTTTCTGAACATCTAAGCCTGTCCAGGAACTCTGCCGGGACACTAATTCTCACCTTCACTTCCCCAGACAGACTAGCTTGTTACCACACAACATCATCTTTTTTTTGTTCTAAGACTTCCTTGGCTGCAATTCTGATCATTCTTCCCAGGCAGCTAATAGGATTAAGAAGCAGCAAAAAATTGACTCATTAAAGTACACGAAAATAGCTTGCCTTACAAATGGAGTGCACACAGATTAGATAAACATTATCCAGTCTCTGAGCAAGTTCGGATAGGCTGAGTTTTAAAGTTTTCTTTACTTCTAAAAGTAGTAAGGACCCTGTCACCACCTTCTGATCAGAACTGCTATCAACGGTTGTGTGAGATCTAGGTCTGGTGTTCCTGCAAGAGCAACCCCAGTGTCCTAAGGCACAGAGACATAGATCGGGCTTTGCTTTTAAAATAATACACATTAAGTCACAGAACATATTCAACCCTTACCAAAATCATAACATTTAATTTTCAAAAAAGTACAGGACTTCTCTAAGCTTCCCAAACTAGTAAAAACTTTGTTAATTCTCTTCTAACTTAAAATAGCAAACCCAATGAACCGATGTTTTTATTATAAAAACTTTACTCTCCAGCTGAGCATTTGAGTGCCAAGTTCCATCCAGAATCACACTTTTACAGCCAAATTAGAAACTATAAACTTAGAAACCAGTGTTTTATGATAGAATCCTTTGCCAGGCACTTCACTAGAGCTTGGGCTACCAGCTGCTCTAATAATAAGCGAATGTTATTGAAAAATAATAATACCGAGCATTTGGAAGCACTCTGTAAAAGCAAATGAATGAGTTTAGCGTATTATGCACAATAAAGAGTTCACGGGGTAAAACTCCCTTTCTCGCTACAGGTGTACTGGACTTCACAAGAGGAAAAAGACTTAGGAGCGCTCACAAACCTGCCAAGCTCCATACAAGCAGAACGATCAGCCTGCCAATCTGTTGGTGTGCTTAAGATTCCAGGCTGCCCAGCAACTTTGGACAGCTGAAAGTGACGTGGTATCGGTGACTGATAGTCTACACGAAGAAAAATGTCAGCTTTCAAAGTTGGCGGGTGGAAACGCTCCAGTGCACAAAGGGAGCCGTGAAAACGCGATGTGGGTCTGCCAATGCAGGGGAGCGCTGGGGCTGCCGAGCCCGTGAATCAGCTTTTCAACCGGGAGGCACGGCGAGGCGGAGATCGCTATCGGGATAACCACTGTTCCTCAACTTCTTTTTATCTCTTTGATTCGCCACCTGATTGTTAGGCTCAAATAAAAATTAGGAGGAAATGAGCTTGCTTCCTCGAAACTCACCTTAAACTCGGCTTTAAAAAACACGACAGATTAGATGTTTGGTCAGAATACGAGAAATCGGACATTATTTGGAGTGGGGTGTAGTTACATCTACTGTAAGTAGTAGTTACATCTACTGTAAGCAAGCTGGCAGAATTAACATACCGTTATCGAGGAGATAGCCTAACCCCCCCTTTAAAATTTTTTAAAGCGCTCTGATCTTGCTTGATGGAATACGGCGCTGCATTCTGGAAAGTCTTGTTTAGCCTCCGTGTGATAATGCATCTGCTCGGGTTTTTGTTCCCCCCCACAATTACCCCTCCCTCCACCCCCCACTCTGGTAGCAGAAGATCGCGCCCTTGAATTTGCATGCGCCAGGAATTGACAGGTCAAAGGCAAGTAAATCACATTATACACGACTGTATTGTTATTGTATCGATAACAACACATTATCAGAACAATTAACACACTCGCACAACTACGCGGAGATCACAGCAGCGGTTTAACAAAAATCCAGACAAGTAACTAAACTCCGATAAAGCCTTCCCTTTTTGTGTTTGGGGATTTGAAGGCACTCCGAGAGAGTGTCTGTGCCTCTGCGTGTTGCGTGTGTGTGTGAGGGCTGTGCAGGCAGCCGCTCCGCTCCGCGCTGCACCGCGGCCGCGGAAATCCCCGCGGGGAGAGCAGCCTCCTCCCCTGCGCCGCGGCTGCCTCAAACCGGGGGAGACCTGAGACCCTCCGGTCGTTCCTAATACGAGTCTAACCTTGCTCCAAGCGGAACTGATAAGAGTTTCCATCACTTGGAACTGTCTTGAAAGCAGATTACTAGGGAAAAGCAGACTCCCTGCAACTACCAGCATCGCTGAAATAACCACGGGTGGTTGTTTTAGTAGTTAGTGGTTGCCGCAAACCTTAGGTGAAGGGAGGGGGAAAGCTCTTTGAAAAGGAGACCTTCGAATAACGTATTTCATTTGCGACTAGAAAAATAGACTTGAGCCAGTACTGAGCCATTCATAGACTTCAGCCTGTGAGAGAGTCGTGTACAATAATTTATGACCAATAAATTCTATTACCGTTTTCACTATTTGGTGACCTGAACGTAATCAGAAACACGCGCAGATGAAGTCATGAGTTTGCAAACGGTGACATTTTTGGAAGACAATCCATGAGTTGAGGCATCTTCTCTGCTGGAAGTTATGCAAGTGCTTCTTTTTAAGACCGGTTTACCTGTACGTGACTTTGCGGGGACCTGCGAGTTGGTGGTTGGTTGTGCTGTTCTCAGGCAGATGATGACCACTGACCCTAGGAACCTCCCCGTGCCCCGTGTCGACACCCGTGGCCCTTCCCCACGCGGTTTCTGTGGCACAGGTGCCCGCTTTGCCTGCACAGTGCTTTACCATTTGCGCAGACCCAGAGCAGCAGCCCGGCGGCAGCAGCCTTGGCGCGGCAGTACCCACGGACCGGCCCACGGGCAGGGGTCGTGGTGGGGGCACTCATCTGTGTAGGAACTGTCAGACGGGGGCTTACCCACGTGCCCGCCCTGAGCGCTTCACGCGGGTCTGTGGCGACAGCGGACCATCGCCATCCTCTACACCGCACCCTGCTCTCGCACCGACGGGTTCGGAGTCACAAGGACAGGGAGTGGGGTCGTGAGGGAAGCAGCATGGGAGGGAAGACCGGGGAAAGAGCCTCGCTGGAACCGAGCCCACTGGGCGGTGAGCCTCTACTCTGCTCTGCGGGGGCGCTGGCGGGAGCGGGGCCGGGAGCCTTCGGGAGCCGGGGGTGCCACTGGTGGCGGCATCAGTGAGTTGCTGCTGCTGCTCGTCCCTGCCCTCTCCCCCTCTCCGCCCCGATCACACTCCAGCAGATGCTACTAATTCTCACCCTGCTCATGGCTGCGGCCGGGAACGTATGAACCATGCTCTTGCCTTCCCCTGAGCTGACTTAATCTGGGCGCTATCCCGCTGGCACGGTGCGAAGGGAAGTCGATCAAGCCGGCATCCGATCTGTGCGGAGAGAGACAGGGGATGAGTCCTTAAATGTCAAACACAATAACGCTACATGTGATCGAGAGATACAGGGAAGAGTTCCCCTAGACAAATGGAGGGGGATAGGATGGGGTACGCAGTTGAAAATACTGGCTGTTCATCCCAGAAGGGGAATACGCTGGCCGATGGGGCGATAACCTGATCTCCAGGGCAGAGCTACCTACGCTGGGATTAGCCCCTCTTGGTGGGGGCCCACCTTCGAGAAACCCCATTTCCCCGCCAACCCTGTACACCAGCCAGCGCCGGTAGATATCTTAATCTCTCCGTTTTGACAGCCGACGGGTACCTTTTTTTTCACGGCTAACTGGATTGTAAGGGGTCAAGCGTTGGCAAGGCGGCTTCGGAGACTGAGAGAATTACGTTTAAGTAGTAGTACACGGGTCGTAAAACACGAAACGGGAGAAGACAGATTTACAGAGGAGCTGCTCGGTATTTTACAGGGCACTCTGGCCGTGACAGGCTGCCGCGGGACCCGGGAGGTCTCACCGTCGGGGAGAGCGCCGGGGACCACCCTCCGGTGGAAGGCCGGCGCTCGGATTCCCTCCAAACATCCCGCCAGCGAAGTAGCTGCGGGTGGTGGTGGCGGGCAGAGGTGCGGTGCTGCGGCAAGGAAGGTGCGAAGCCCAGAGGCTGGAGCGCGGCTGGAGCGGGGGACCGAGACTGGCCGGAGGATGGAGCGGGCTCCGCGGAGAGGAACCCGGACAAGACGACAGCGGGCGGCGTGACAAAGGAGTCCCTGAGGGGAGCGGACATCACTCCCTCCCCGACCCGGCGCGATGTCCCAGCCGTCTGCCGGACCCTCAGGCGCGTCGGGCGGGGGTTCGGTGATGCTCCCGGAGGGGCTGCGACCCCACGCGTGCATCGCACTCGGGAAGCCCGGTTCCGGCTTTTCCTTAAAAGGGTGGCGGAGCCGTCCCGGGCAAAGCCTAGCCTGATGCCAGCACGGGAAAGAGTTAATGGTTTATTGGAGTCGGCGCTTCCACATACCACAGGGGTAAGTCAAAACCGACCCGCCGAAGCACAAACAAGGCGAGCAAGTTCACCCTGACTGACAGGCGGCCGGTGAGGAACACGGTCGGACAGCTCGGGCTGGGGGCACCGTGAAGCGGCGTCCCGAGCGGCCAGGGAAACACAGGTCAATGTTTTTGGGGGTGTCCGCTGCCCGCACCCAGGGATGCTCTCCAGGGCGGCCGCCTCCCCCCTCCGGCGGCACCGGCCCCGGGCAGGGAAAGCCCCAAACACCCCAAAACACTCCGCATGCGCGGCGCCCGGCCCCTCCCCGCGCTGCCGGGCCCGCCAAGGGGGCGTG